>JANZLF010000008.1:37568843-37585823 GCA_026546835.1 Erythroxylum foetidum | reverse complement strand
TAAACGGGTGACCCGCCCGTTTTGCCAGGTTTAGTAAGGACCATTCTTTATACAGCAGTAAAAATACTAAAATATCCTTGTTTTTTCTCTCTTTTAATGAATCCCCACCACACAGGGATGGAGCATATGCCGCACGGATTGTATGTCGGTGAACTGGGAGTCTAAAAGCGAAATTTTTTAGAACTTTATTAAATTGGGAAGCAATGTACACAACACCTATCATCAAAATTCAAGGACCAATTTGAACTTGATCAATCCATCGTCCAAGACGAAAACACAGAAGGAAAAGGGACAAGCAATACAAGCTGTTTGGTTATGGATAAACAGAAATTTGCAGGGCCAGAGAAGAATCGGAAGTAATCGTTAAACTATATTGCAAGTATACAGCATTCCAAACGTATAAAAGAAGACGACAAACATTCTGTTTCTTAAACTTTTTTTCCTCCAACGATTACACCAACCCAAATGGGGCCAAATCCAAAGCCTAATCGCTTCTCATAGCATACATTCCTTTCCTTCCCTCTCTCCAAGGCTTTCTTCCTTCGTAATCCTCTCCCTTCCACATTGTGAAATGGGAAGGGAGCACAACGGTTTGGAGATCAAGGTGCATCCGGTGGACCCACGACCACCGCCTGGGGCGACGTCTCAAAACTGTCGGCTACAGCAACAAAATGGGCCTGTGGGTGACTTGAGGCCGTTCCGGCGGTGGAAACCATGGTTGGTGCCAACGTTTGTGGTGGCCAACATTGTTATGTTTATTGTAGTCATGTTCGAGAACAATTGTCCCCAGAACTCGGGTTCATGTGTTGGCAAGCTTCTTGGAAGATTCTCTTTTCAACCCATGAAGGAAAATCCACTTCTTGGTCCTTCCTCTGCTGCGTAAGGTTTTGTTCTCAAGAGGTTTTACTGTTTGATCAACGTTGTTAGATATGAAGTTACTTTTGTTTCCTCTCGAATGTTATGGATTTTCTTTTTCCTACAAGGTGGTTGGTGAATATATTTGTGGCTTTTTTCCTTTGTTTTCGTTTTTGGAGGAATGATTTAATTAAAAATTTCCTTATTATTTTTTTCCTGTTTTGCTAATAGAAGTGAGATGAAACTACTTCGATGATATTAGGGCGGGTAAGGTTGCTATCAGCTAATTAAAAACTTGCCTAACTCCAAGATTGTTGTATATTCAGCCCATTGATTTGCTATGTGAGTTTCCATTGTATGCAACTCTCAAATTGCAGGCTTTAAATTTTGATTAACTCTGAGACTAATGGATGCAGGCATCCAGCTGTTTGATTTGTTCCGGTTGAAAATCATACTTTTGTTTAAACCATATGTTGGTAAATGCTTATTTTCTTCAGATTAGTGAAGATGGGAGCGCTAGAAGTGGAAAAAGTGATCCATCAACACCAAATTTGGCGGTTGTTTGCTTGCATTTGGTTACATGCTGGAGTCTTCCATGTGCTTGCCAACATGTTGAGCCTTGTATTCATCGGAATTCGTCTCGAGCAAGAATTTGGATTCAGTATATTTCTAAACTTTTAAGACTTCTGTTTACTTTGTAACCATATAACATAAATTTTATCATTAGGACTTTGTCTCTGACTTTCCAACTCTGAGCTTTAACTTTTAGCTTATTTATGACTGAACTGATATTATCATTGCTTTGTCTCTTGTCTTATTTGACTTGGATACTTTTTGAAGCCATTATAGGATCTTGATTGATGCATACTATGAATCAAAGATTAGGACTGCTGTTGTTTAGATTCATTTACGGAATACCATAATATATTTATTTGCTTTTGTTGTGGTAACCTTTTATGTCACCACAATGCACCAGTTTAAGTTTTGAAAAGCTGCGACTGCATAAATTATTTCTCAGCTATTTCACTAATAAAAGAAAAAAGAATGACAAAATTATACTTGTTTGAAGGTTGAAGTCTTGTATAATTTACTAAAGAATTTGTTTACTCTAGCACTTTTCCTTAAATGAACGGTGTTTATGCAGCATCATAATTTGGAGAAGAAATTTCTACAACCAGACCTGCCATCCTTATTGGAAACGTTAATACTCTGTTTCAAAGTTATAAATGCTTATTTTATATGTGCCTTTTCAGTTCGAATTGGATTGCTCTATGTCATATCTGGCTTTGGTGGGAGCTTGCTGTCTTCACTTTTTATCCAGATGAGTATCTCTGTTGGTGCATCTGGTGCTCTTTTTGGTTTACTAGGAGGCATGCTTTCAGAGCTCATTACTAATTGGACCATATATGAAAACAAGGTGTTTGACATTTTTTCTAGTTTTAAGTTGGAGTTTCCTAGAAAGCATTTATCTGAGGACTATGCTATATGTAGTGCATTTACGTGGTAACATTTGCTTTTTTACATGCAGTTGGCAGCATTATTGACCCTTGTCTTCATCATCATAATAAATTTAGCATTTGGTATCCTCCCACACGTGGACAATTTTGCTCATATTGGAGGTTTTATTTCTGGCTTTCTTCTCGGATTTGTGTTCCTAATACGTCCACAATTTGGGTGGGTCAACCAGAAAGGTTGCCCTCAAGGATATGTTGCACCTCAAGTTAACTCTAAACACAAACCATATCAGTACGTACTGTGGGTTGTCTCTCTTGCACTGTTGATTGCTGGGTAAGTTACACAGAATTGACCACCCTTCATATTTGAACTTCTGGATGTGCTTGCCATGACATAAAGAGGTTACATTCTTGGTCTGTATGCGTATACCTTAAATGAGGCATAATTAGGCCTCATGGAAAAAGTTCTATTGATTAGTGTGAATTTCATATATAATCCTTGACCGTTAACACTAGTGGCTGAATGGTTAAAAAGTTGCCAAAATGAAATGATTCAGAGAAGGAATTGTTTTCTCGTGTTATTTTTCTGACTGAATACCATGTTGCAAATTGCATGTTTTTTAAGTTTCTCGCATCATTAGGTTCAGGCATTTATTATGATCAATTTTGTGTAAATTTTTCAGATTCACGGCTGGACTTGTCACACTCCTTCGAGGGCATAATCTGAATGATAACTGTTCATGGTGTCATTATTTAAGCTGTGTCCCAACATCATTATGGAGCTGCAAGTCGCAAAATGTATCTTGTGAGGTAAATTGACAATTTCCACGACTTCTGTGTAGTTTTTCACTTTCCTGTTTTATTATTGGAGAAATTTATCCTTCTATGTGGACAAGAGGAACAAAATGAACTTGGGACCAACCGAAAATGGTCTCAGAAAACTCGGATTTGGGAAACACTTTGTGCTATACTCCTGTTTGAGGTGGCTTTTTGTATGGAAAGTATTAAAGAACGTGGCTGTTGTTATAGACGTATTGTTACTGACAGGTGTTTTTGTTTGCCTATTAATGTATTTCCAGTTCACGCAAATGGGAGCGAAATTGAATCTGACATGTTTGGACAGTCGAAAAAGTAACATATATTTCGACCAAGATACCAGTGCAGCCCATTTGCAACACTTATGTTCCCAGCTCTGTAGTTGACTCGCCCGTACATGCCAAGAGACAATAGGAGCCGAGCCATCTCTATTGTTCAGCCAATTGATGTACATGACATGATTCAATTGTGCCTCTCTTTAATAAACATTCTTCTCTAGTTGATATGTAATTCATTCCTTTTTTTTTTTATTTCTCAATTTCGAAGTGATACATGATTGGACAGTATGGTTATGTATCCACGGAGTAATGAAGCATAGGATACATGGTAAAGATAATGTGTTCTGAATCAATTGAACTGTCCACTGCACCTTGAATATGATATGGCTGTCGTGTGGTCCAACCATCCTGAAGAATCATTTTATCATTCATACTCATCTGCCATTATATTCCTGCAAGTCTTTCTCTACATGAGATTGAACAAATTGTAGCTATGGAATCTCTATTTGATTGGTATTTCACATGTCTAGTGGAAAGTAGAAACAGCTTGTGGTGAAGCCGCAGTAACCTTGAAGCCTGCTCATTCCTTGTGGGTGCAAAGTTCTGCTTCAATTTGATACAGGATTCTCAGACCAAAGAATTTCTACAGTTCCTGCGTAGGATTGTCAAAGTTCGTGTTTAATCTCTTGGTCTTTGCTAAGCGCCTTCTTTTTGTGGTCAATCTTAGAACCCTGTTGCAGGCTTGGGCTGCTTCACATCTATTTTCTGGTCAGAATATGGAACAATAGGAAATAAGAGAGGGAGAAAGTTGTTGGCCAAAATTTCCACAGTTTGAAAGTCCCAAAAAACAAAACTCTGGATTGCTTTATCTACAATGTGGCCATGGTGGATACTACAATACAAGAAACTCTCCTGGTGCTTCGTGTTATTGATAATGTTGTGATGATGAACAAACTACCTTAAGATATAACATAAAAAATGGATAAAAGATAACAAACAGATAAAAGAGATAGACCTCTCTTATAATTGGAATTTTTTTTAAAAAAAATCCTTTAATCTTTTAAAAAAATTCTTTTAATTTTTATTTTTAATATTTTGATTAAAAAGAATGATAAAAATAAGAGCAGAACAAAAAAATAAAGAAAACAACACTAAATCTAACAGCAATGATATAAAAAGAAAGAGTAATTATTTAGTGAGTGCATAAAAGTGCTATTTTTCTCAGTGTAAGGTTATGTTAAGTCTTTGCTTCGTTGGGCTTATACAAGTAGAGTTTTTATTAGTAAATTTTTTTTGAAGATCTTTTTTTAGAAGAACTTTTTTAAGAAATTAGTTGACTGTTTAATTGTTATTTAAAAAAGAACTTTTTTAAATAACTTCATACAATAGACTGTCTGGCAACATAAAAATAAAGTTCACTTTTAATTTTAACTATATTTTATTTTATAATAAAAATTAATTATGCATATAAATATTATTTAAAAGTATATTAAATATTATGCAAAACATAATATATTAATTATTATATAATTTTAAACATAAATGAAAATATATCTAACCAAATCTTTTAGAGAACATGAGTTTGCAAGATAAACGTGAAGATGAGTTTGTGATATTGTAGGAATTACGTATAAAACATAAGGATAAAAATAACTAAAAAATATGTTCATTAATTAATTATAATTACATTATAATTAATTAAAATATAATTAATGAATTAGTTACAATATAATTACAATATTTTAATTAATGAATTAATTATATTTTAATTAATTAAAATATAATTACTTTTTATTTTTAAATATTTTTTACAAACCAACCACTATCATTAATCATTCTTTTCTCTTAATCAATCATCATAATCATAATCATAATCATAATATTTATTCTAATTCTTATCGTTCTCATTTCTATTACTATTTTCTTATACGAATCAACCGCCCCCTAAGTTTGAAAAGTCTTTTTCATCTTTAATGAAATTTCTAATTGAACTTTATAAGTGGGTAAGATTGCTGTATTAGGTTGCTGTTTAGAGTATTTGATCGTAAGCACTTCTAATCCCTAGACCCTTCCGCCGGATAGCATACAGAAACCAAAAGAATGGAAATTGTTAGGCTCACTTTCTCTGCTTATAGTTACAGCTCATCATTGAATCTATCAGTATCAGGCCATTCCTCAGATAGTTTTACAAATTCGTGTTGCGTTGAGCCTGGTGGCCAGGTCAACCTATTACTTCTGGGATGTTTTTGTTGGGCCTCTTTTGACGAAGACTTCTAGCAAAATGCTTTAGAGCCCCACGAATAGGTGGCTCAATGTGAGATCTAAACGTAATTTAAAGTACTGTTCAATTCGTCGTAGGTACGTCATCCGTACTTGAAGCATTGGAATAATAGTACAAACTTGTGGAGGAGAATGGCATCTCGATGTTAGTTATGGAAGATAACGCCTTCAAGTGCAAGCAAAGGCAAAGGTCGATGCAATAATTTGAGAAAGACCCACGTTAGGAGAGGTTGGGTGGAATAAATTTGGTCGCATTTCATGGAGACCTCCAAAATGAATAGAGTATAATCATGAAGGTACAAATGATGGTAGCTTGGACCATCATCTGTTTTCTCTTTGCATGCATGTGGTTGGTGACTGCCTATTAATTATTTTCATTTCTTTTTTTTAATTACATTAGGTATCCCAGTTTAGTCGGACTAATCTTAAACTCCTAATATCCCATTCCAAGAATCCTAGAGGGGGTAAACCTGGAAACCTCAAGATCCCTCATGTTCCTACGTCGCCTGTACACGTCTGCATACAAGGAGTCTTCACATACTTGATTGTTCCGTTGATGATTGATCGCTGGTCTCCCCTTTGTTCAGCATCAGGTTTCCATCAGTCCTCCAAGTTTCCTAGTAGCTCCAACTCCCACACTACCGCTGGAAGCGAGACGTCTGCAATTGATCCGATCAAGGACCTGTAATTATTTTCATTTCTATCTTAGCACTTGTGTTTCTACATCCCTGAAAACATCTATCAGTTCCTATTTTATTTTTTGGCTCTGATCTTGGAGGATCTTTGCCCTTCGGGTAGTTAATTTGGTGGTTGTGGTAGTTGGACTTTACCCTGACTTGGGAGTATTATAAAGAATGTCAAACTGTAGCCGTGAAGATTGAAAAAGGAAAAGGTTAGTACTTCTTAGTAATGGTGATGGACATGATTCCCTTTTTTTCTTTCTTGCTTGCAAAATTAATTGTTTAGTACAGAATGTTAAAGGTGGAAAACAATTCTCTCTAGACAATGGAGTGCATGTGATTTGAGGGCATTGGTCCCTATTTTTAGCCAACAGGTTGATAAAGGGAATTCATGATATCAGAACAAAAATCAAACCGAGCCATCATTGCTTATGGTTTTGTTTTGTTATCATTTTTCCTGATTCTGTGTCTCTTTTGTTTGCTGATTCTACTTACCAAATTAATTAACATTCTACTTTGGGCTTTAAACTCTGTGCCACTGCCAAATCAAGAAAGGTTAAAGAAAATGGATTTCTCTTCTGGTTGTTCAAAGGAACTTTAAACAGAGTCCAGCCTGCAGATTTAAGAAGAACTTGACATGAGAATGCAAAGAGCAGAACCTGAAGCAGTCATGGTAGACCTGTTATGTCAATTTGGAGCCACCCATCACTTGTCTATTTCACTGACACACTTTTTCTTCCTTTTGGTCAAACTGGCTTTTAAAAGAGACCCATGTCCTTGTCCAATTTATTCCAAAGCGAACGACTAACCCAGAAAATCAGTTACTCCAGGTTGGCTTTTGTAGCCCAACACCTAAACACCTCCATAATTTCGGTCCCCTTTACTTCATCATTCAAACTCCACACCCCATTTCTGGAATCTCGCCTTTCTTTCTAGTTTAGAGTGATCACATTTATAAAATTTTCGCATGTCTCATGCCATGATTGTTAGCCAGATAATATCATTATTCTTCCAAAATAAGCATCATATGTGTAAATGGTTTCAAAAGTCCTTACGTTATGGGGCACAGGACATGGAACATGGCTCTTCAAATTTTGACAAATCAGGTGATGTATCGAACATTGAATTTTTTAATGTTGCACGCAATGGAAGGTCACATGGGGAGAGTGAAGGGTCATGGGGAATAGATAAGGATCGGTGGTGGGGTTTTCAGAAGCAACCTTTAGTTGTCCTCTTCCCCGATTTCCTTCTGCCCGCACGCAAATCCTTTCTTCATCCGTATTTCTCAAGCTGTGACATAACATGTGATATCATACCTCTTCTTTCTAAGAGGATTTTGAGGGCTGTCTTGTAACTAATCCAAGGCTGTATGCTTACCCATGTGATATCTTATATTCATATATCAACCCTCTACGCAAAGGTAAACATGATGCTAGACAAGAGGAACCTACTCATAAACATGCAAGTATTGTTATAAGGTACAGTTCATGAAAAAGTTAAGAGGAAGACGCAGGATAAACCAAAGATAACTGATCAAGGAAGTTAGAGATCCAAGGCAACTTAAGATTGATTCAGTTACTTTGAACGACAGTGATCAAACAGTTTCGTTTAGATCACGTTCTTACGTTTATATGCAAGCTTTTTTCTTTTTTTTTTGGAGTCGAGGAAACTTTGTGGGTGGACCAAGCGGACACACCTTTTTTAGGGTTCAACTGACGCATCACTCTACAGGCGGGTCAAGTGGGGGCACCTCATCATTGAGAGCTCAACTAGTTTTCCATCTACAGGCAAAACTCCGGCTACCCCAGGCTCTTACAAGAGGAACTAGCATGGAATCGAACCTAAGACCTAACCAAAGTCAAGCCCCGCTCTCAACCATCAACAAGACACACCCTTGAGGGCATATGCAAGCTAGTCACATGATCTACAAAAATTATGGTCATGTTCAACATTTGCGTTGGGTAAGAGATGATTGGTGTCCATTCACATATACCATTTAATTTAATATATATTATTTTAATTATTTAATATTAGTTAGTAATAAGAATTATAATTAATTTATTTAGTTTAATAATTAACCTGAATATTTAATGTTTTTAAAAACATATTTTCAAAATTGATAATTATTTATAAATATAAAATATATTTAAAATACATAAAATTTAAAATTTTTAAATGGTTATTTATGGAATTTTTAAATTTTAAAATATTCATTTACAAATAATAACACTAAATATTTTATAAATAAATGTTTTAATTAATTTTTTAAATAATTGTTTTGATAAAATATTTTAAATTTTATTGATAACTATTATATAAGAGATTAAAAATAAATCTATTTATTTAATTAGTTTATCTCTACATTTTTATTATCAGTAATATAAGTATAACTATATTGAAATTAATAACTAAAAGTTTTTTATCTGAAAAATGAATCAAAATCAAAAGTGAAAACAAACTACCCATAATATGAACTAAATATAAATTTAATATTAACATCTAATAGGATAATAAAAACAAGACAATGAATCAAACATTTTTTTTTATTTTGGATTACAAATTTCAATCAAATATATTATTATTATTATTTAAGGTGAAATAAATTTATTTTATCACAAATAAAATCAGAAAACAAAAATTAAAAACTATAACAAAAAAAACATAAATAAAATCAAATGGCTCTCACGCTTTTTCTCTGTAAGAGCAATTTCTGATAAACTGAATTAACACATCGAGATGTTCTATAAGATATGCCAATCATATCAAAATAATCCCAAAACTACTATTTCTTTTCTAATATTGACTACCCCGAGAAAAATGAGATGAAAAATAAAAGGTAGTTAAATTATGGAGTTTTTGTGAAAAGTTTGAACTCCTCTACTGATTGATGGAGACGATTGGTAAGATGGCTATACTTGACTAGACGCTGACGTCAATAGCCAAAGTAAAGAAACCAACACTTTGTTAAAGCTACAAAACAATAGGTATCGACACTGAAATAGATGCTATGTATTCCAGCCAAGAACAATGACTTCGGTTAGGGTTGACGAGGACAAATTTCATTACTGTTGCGTTTCAATCACAACTTCCAAAATGGCAGTAAAAAAAAAGTTAATTATTCTCAAAAATATTAATTGTAGAAGTAAACAACCAAACAATATAAAAATGAGAAGAAAAAAATCATACACGAAACATACATTAAAAAAACCCTCCAATGTAGAAAAAAATCATGAGCCAAGTCAACAAACAAATCTACTAATTCAAATTAGAACTTCCTTGCTTGAAACTATACCACAAAACAACTCCACGTAATTTCACCAAGTTTCATTATTGAGTACAAGTTGATACCCCAAAATCAATAACACTCTCAATTTAATTTTGAAACAAACACTCAAAAAATAACTTATTATTAAAACTACCATTATAGAATGAGAAAGACTTCTCAAATCACTCTGACTCTCTTTCTTTTCCTTTTTCAGTGTTCTTTTTACTCATATCGACGAACCCATATCTTGTAGGTGATTGTTTCTCAACTAGATTTTAAAGAATCGTGCATATACACAGTCTCAGTTAATCACACAATCTACTTACATGATCGTTATACCTGGGATATGGGTGTGTATATTTCAATTCAATCATATATGTCTAAGACTCTTGTCATCTACTTATACACATTTTTAGTTACCTACATCACCTTCACACATGGCCATATATGATAAGAACACGGGTGTATTTGATCTTATATGGCTATATAGGTCACTATTTATTTTGTGCACATTCACAGTCTTTCACACGTGACTCTGTATGTCAAAGACACAGGCATATTGTACTTTACATGGTCGTATCTCTTAAGAGTGGCTTCAAATTAACTGTTATCTATCATGATTTCACTTATTCATTATTCCAACAATTCGTGAGAATGTTGAAAATCATTGAAACTCACTGTTATCTCCAAAAAGGGTTAAATAGTCAATAATTTCCCTGTTAATCCCATTATAGAGGAGACTCGAATCATCTTAATGATCATTTGAGATTCATTTTGACGAGTTTATTACAAAGCTCATGTTTGCTCCGAGAACTACCTTTGTTAATATATCAACACAGTTCTTATCTATGTAAATTTTCTTCAACTGTAATCGTTGTTCCTTAATCATAGATCTCAACAAGTGATGCCTGACATTGATGTGTTTAGTACGAGAATAATATATAGTATTCTTGCTCAAATCTATAACGCTTTAGCTATCACAAAATACTACATAATCATTTTGCTTGACATCCAACTCTTGAAGAAACCGTTTTAACTAAAACATCTTCTTACCTATTTCCGTGACAGTTACACACTCCAATTCAATTGTGGATAAAGCTACATACTTTTACAACTTGGATTGTTAAAAAAGGCTTCCTTAAAAAATTAAACAAGTAGCTTGAAGTGAATTCCCTATTATCAAGATCTTCAATCATGTTTGCATTTGTATAACCCTCTAGAATAAGCTCCTAACCACCAAAATGCAAGCTCCATTTAGAATTGCCTTGTAAGTATCTTAAGATTCATTTCACCGCTCCCCAATGAAGCTTCCCTGAATTGGAAAATTTTCTACTCATCAACCAACAGTCTGTGCTATATTCGATCTTATACATATGGTTGCATACATCAAAGAAAAAACAACAAATGAGTATGAAACAAAAGAAATACCATCTTTCTCTTTTTTAGTAGAAGGACATAACTTCTTACTAACAAAAGAAATACCATCTTTGTTCAATACATCTCTTCTATGACAACCACATTTTTCTATTTTCTTATCCTAATTTATTTCCATGCCCAAAAGCTATTTTACAAGGCCCAAATCCTTTAAGTCAAAATATTTGGACAAGTCCTCCTTCAATTTGCAAATTATCCTAACATCTTGTCCCACAATCAACATATTATCAATATACAAAAGAAGAATAATAGAGTTTCCACTCAAAACTTTTTGAAATACACACAAGGATCGACAAAAGTTTGTTTATAACTATTTCCTATCATAATCAAATCAAACTTTCGATATCATTATCTTAGTGCCTGTTTCAATCCATACAAACTCCTTTTCAATTTGCAAGGTTAATTCTCGGTGCTTTGAATGTTAAATCCTTTTAGTTGCTCCATATCTATCTCCTTTTCTGAATCTTTATACAAGAAGGAAGTTTTGACATCCAGTCGTTCAAGTTCAAGTTCTAAGTTGGAAATTAGACCTAACACGATTCGTATTGAAGTCTATCTTGACTATTGGTGAGGAAATTTCATCAAAGTTTATGCCTTTCTTTCTATTGAATCCCTTTACCACTACTCTTACCTTATGCTTCATCAGCTTGTCACTATCCTTCTTTATCTTGAATATCCATTTATTCTTCAATGCCTTCTTGCCCTTTGGAAGTTTTACTAGCTCATAAGTTTCATTTTTCTTTAGGGAATTTATTTCCTCTTATATAATTGTGAACCAGAGATCTTTATCTTCGTATGACTTTACTTTTGTACATCTTCAGGCTCTCTCTTAGTAGTAAGTAGAAGGTATTATGTACTCAGATATCTTCTAGAAGGTCTTTTTTCTCTAGTTAACTTTTAAAGTTGAATATCCTTTACCATGGAATCAGGTTTCTCCCCTTGCTTATTATTATTATCATTAGCCTCATCCACACCATTGTCTAGATATGACTCATGTAGCTCGCAATATCAAGTCGTACCTACTCATTAACATCAGGCGCCTGCTTATATTCTTTGTCTCTACTTATGAACTGATTAATATAAGTCAAAATAAGGGAAACATCAATAGCACTGCAGGATGAACTACTGAGAGTACTCTTACCTCTTTTAATGAGATATGCACCTATATTGTGCTCATGGAATACAACATCTCTAATTCTTGCAACTTTTTTTTTGTCATAAAGTCTGAAACCAAATTATTCATCACTATGTCCGATAAATATGCAAGGAGTTGTCTTTGAGTCAAGTTTCAGTCTCTCTACTCCTTGGATGCATGTTTAAACACCTTGCATCTAAATATCCTTGTATGTGAATAAGAGGGGATATTTCCCTATCTACATTATCCCTAGAAAATAGAAACCTAAAGGAACTGATAGAGTTCGGTTAATCAAATAAATAGTAGTTGTGACTCTTTACCTGAAAACATCTTAAATAGTTTTAACATTCTTAGTATACATCAAACCTTTTCCATAATTGTTTTGTTCATTATCTTGATAAGACCATAATGTTGTGGAATACAGGGTTTTGTCTTTTTATGTCTCATGTCATACCTCACATAGCAATTCTCAAACTCCTTAGAGGTATACTCCCCTCTTTTATCAGTTGAAGATGCTTTAACTTTTCTATGTTTCCCTTTCCTTTATGGCATGAAATTTCTGGAAAACTTCAAATTCTTAGCTCTTTTCCTTCACTATGTAGACCTAAGCTTTTGTAGTTACATCATCAATAAAGGTAACAAAGTATTTGTTTCCTCCTAGTGACTCATCTTTAATAGGACCATAAACATCTTAGTACATAAGTTCTATTTAGCCATTTTCCTTATAAATTTCCTACTGAAAAAGACTTTATGCTATTTTCCTATTAAAACAATGATCACATGGATCAAGAGGTATGGATGTATTTGTTGAAATAAGAGATTTATCGACTAATAGCTTGATGCCTTTTCCACTCACATGTCCTAATCATCGATGCCATAGATTAGGAGAAGTATTTTCCTCAACTACATACACTTCTCCACCACATACCTTGAGGTGAGTTTGTATAATATGTAACACAGCTCTCCATGGGTAACTGCCATCACTCTCTTTGATAGGTTCCAATTTCCATCCCTAAATGTGTGTGGATACCCTTTATGATCAAGTACTTTAGCTAATAGCAAATTTATGCATACGTTAGGATTATGTCTTACGTCTCATAAAGTCAGCAAGCATCCAACATTAGTCTGAACCCAAATATCACTTATATTGACAATATTGGTGAAACTTTCATTATCCATCTTTACATTTTCAAAATCATTGCTCCTATAATTAGAGAAGTACTCCCTTCTTGGAACATAATTATATTAGGCCCCTGTATTGACAAGCTACTCAAAATTCGAATCACTAATATGAAAGCATTCACTGGTTACGTAGATTAATGACACCTCATCATCTATGTTTGAGGCTATTATAGTTGTATTTTTATCATCTTCATCTTTATGATGATCTTGTTTTTTCTGATTCCTCTTCTGCTTATAGCCAAACCTTTTAATGTGTCTAGGCTTGGTATAATAATGGTATGTCTTAATCTCTTTATCACCTCTAGACATTGATCGATTCTCATACTTACTATGATTTTTAAGGACTTTGCTCTTGCTTTTTCCCCTGCTTTTTACCAAAAAGGCCTGGACATTATCAACTCCTATCTCTTTTCTTCTAATCTCTTAGTTAACAATATTTTCTTTGATTACATCCACGAAGAGCACACCTTCAAGGATTAAGTTGCTAATGGTAACTACTAATGTCTCCCAACTATCCATTAACAAACTTAACAAGAGTTTTAAGCTCATCATCAAGAATGATCTTTATGGTATTCAACTTGTCGATAATGTCTTGAAAATCACTAAGGTGCTCTAACATAGGTTTTTTAGATTTTAGTTTCAAATTTATAAGCCTTTTAATTGGAGAGGCCTTGTTATAGGCAGTCTTTCTTTCATAAATAACTTCCAACTTCTTCTAGCACTCAAACGAACTGATTTTTTGAGATATATAGATGAATTCAATGATTTCAATCCACTGTTGGATAATATCTAGATTTTTTTGCTTCATCTTTTTCCATTTTCTCCCTATCATTTCTTCTAGTTTAGATGGAACCTTATCCTTCACACTTATAGCCACATTGATATGATCGAAAAGATCCTTACAATACGAAAGATCCTCCATCATAGGTCTCCAAATAGAGTAGTTTGTTGAAGTCAATTTGATTATAAAGTTGCTTCCACACTCTGTAACTAATGACTCTAATATCACTTCATTGGTTCCAATCACACTCCCACAACGTCAATCAAGAACAATCAACTAGTCTAAAAAATTCCAATCACAAAAATAAACAACCGAACATCATGCATATCTATATATGATAAGAAAATAAATTGAACACTCAATATATGTGAAAATCCTTTAGTATAGAGGAAAAAATCATGGGTCAAATTGACAAGCAAATCTACTAATTTAAATAGGAACTTATAAGAGTTTAAAGATTCTAAGCTATTAGCCCTTTCTTAAAACTATGCCACAAAATAGCTACAAGTAATCTCACCAAGTTTTAGTATTGAGAACAAGTCGATACCCCAAATCAACAATAATTTCAATTTAATTATGAAAGAAACACTAAAAAGACAAGTTATTTCTAAAACTATCAATATAGAATGTGAAGGACCTCATAGTTCACTCTCACTCTCTTTCTTTTCCTTTTTCGATGTTCTTTTCACCCATTTATATAAATCTCATGATATCCCTTTTATTCTAAATAATAGGGATTCATAATTGGACATGATCACTTACACAGTTGTGTAGGTGACCATGTCCTAACTAGATTTTAAGGAATCATGGATATTCATGGTTTAAGTTGGCTACATGATCCATTTACAAGGCTAAGTATTATACTCGAGACATAAGCATGTGTGTATATGTAAGGCCATATATTTCTTCAACTCTTGCCATCCATCTGTACATGTTTGCAATTAGCTAAAAAGTTTTTATACATGATCATGTATATATGTGATTCTTTAAAATCTAGTTGGGGTACGGTTAAGGGACACGGACATGTTTGAATTTACAAGATCGTGTAAGTCATCATCTATCTTGTACATATTCACAATCTCTTATATGGTCTTCATACATGGCTTTACATACAATCGTGTATGATAGAAACACGACTGTGTAAGTCATCATCTATCTTGTGGACATTCACAGTCTCTTATACTGTTTTTATACACAACTATGTAAATCAAAGACATGAGCGTGTTATTCTCTACACAACGATATCTCTCAGGAGTGGATTCAAAACAAGATTTATCCATCTTGACTTCGCTCGTTCTTTATTCAAACAATTTGTGAGAATATCCAAAATCACAAAACCTTACACTATAAGAAAAATGAAGTTTAGTAACGGATATTACTGACAGAATTTGTACACATTCTGTCGGTAAGCTTATTTAGCAACGGAATTTACTAATAAAAAAAGGTGTCAGAAATACCACCATAGGTTAATTGACCGACAGAAATTATGTATACCGTCGGTAAATTTACCAATAGAAATTTTGTTCGGTCGGAAAATTTACAAAAGAAAAAAAATTCTGTCAGAAAATTACCAACGGATTTGGTTATTTTAACAGTAATTACGTAAAAAAAGAATTTATGTCGGTAAATCCAATATATTTTACCGACGAATTTTTTTCGTCAGTAAATTTGGTAAAAAATGTTTTTTTAAAATTTACCTGCAAAGTGTTCAGTTTCTCTAGAAGCCACCATGGAGAGAACTTTGCTAAATCTCTTCGTACCAATTACAACACCTATTCTATTTAGGTTCTTGTGAAAAGTTAAGAAAATAAAGAAGGATGTGGCTCCACTGCCACCTGGTCCTCGAGGATTACTAATAGTTGGATACCTTCTATTTCTTGGCTAAGACATTCATCGAGATTTCACAGAATTGGCTACTGTCTATGGACCCATCTACAAGCTTTGCTTCGGTATTAAACTGTGCCTCGTGGTTAACTCACCGAACTTGGTTAGAGAAGTTGTTTGAGACCAAGATAAAATCTTTGCGAACCACAACTCATCTCTCACTGCTAAAATAAGCTCTTTGCGTGCAAATGACATAGCTTGGAGCCCCTGTGGTTCTAAATGGGGAAAGATGCACAAAGACTTGTTCGCAAAATTTAAAGTAACAAAAACATTGTTGTTGTGGTCTGAGAAAACACAAGATTAAGAAGACTATAAGGCATGTGTATGGTAAGATTAGACAGCCTACAGATATATTCCTATGCTTGCAAGGGTAGACTTACAACGATTGGAGAGGAAGGCAAAGAATCTCTATTGGAGTTGAAATTTTCCTTAATTCTATAATATGCACATCTTGTACTTTGCTTTTAGTATTAACCCACTTCCTCTGCTCTTGTCCTTCGGCTTCATTCCTGAGCTAGCCAAAGGACTTCTCCTTACACAACTTTGAAGCTTTTTGGCCTCATAGTCAAGCTGTTTTTTAATCTCTAAGCAGACTTATATACTAAACTGTTGTAGATGTCTCATAAATAATTATCCATTTTATACTATAATCATATGATAATATAATCTAAGCATAATATATTACAAAAATATCAATGTAAGTTATATCATATTTCAAGTAAAAGAATTGAAATTATGAAATTCATACAAAAAAAGAATCGAAATTATTTCAAAGAACAGACATTTCATCAAATATCTTACATGCATAAAAAATTTATCCCAATATCACAACTAAAATTACGTCTTATCCCTTCTATCACAAACATTTATACCTTAAAATTGTTTTCTAATCACAAAATTTACAAATAAACGAAAATAATCAAAAATTCAAATTAA
>JANZLF010000008.1:37511582-37525685 GCA_026546835.1 Erythroxylum foetidum | reverse complement strand
TTGAGTGCTTAGGGAGAGAGTTGCTACTTGCAACTACGTTAACAGTCTTTTGATTGTGTTTTATCTTGTGCTATGTGTTGTATTGGTGTAATGAACATATGCAGTCAAGTTTTTATGAATTGCAAACTGGAAATGGAGCCCTTAGCTTTAGAATATAGATCATGTTGAGTTCTTGAGTGCTTAGGGAGAGAGTTGCCACTTGCAAGTACGTTAACAGTCTTTTGATTGTGTTTTATCTTGTGCTATGTACTGCATTGGTGTAATGAACATATGAAGTCAAGTTTTTATGAATTGCGAACTGGAAATGGAGCTCTTAGCTTTAGGATACATATCATGGAGATATTCCGAGCATGGCAAGAGAGCAGTATAAAACTTGATGTGCTGATGTAGTGATTTATAATAATAATAAGAATAATTAATAATAATAAGAATAAAAAAGTTAAATAATAATACTAATAATAATATTATTAATTAATTTATTAATTAATTTCATATAATAATAATAATAGTCATCATCATAATAGAAGAAGAGGAAGAAAGTTAATAATAATAAAGAATTTAATAATCATAATAATAATAAGAAAATTAATTATGTATAATAATGATAATAAAAATAATAATAAGAAAAATTAATTTTGTATAATAATAATGATAATAATAATAATAAATTAATAATAATAAGAAAAGTTAATTTTGTATAATAATAATAATAAATAAATAAATAAAAATAAAGAAGGATAAGGATATTTTGGTCTTTTGTTACTTATTCCTTTCTCATTTCAAGTTTATATTTTCAAACTAAACATTGGAATAGAAATTCTTTATTTATTCCATTCCTTAAACCAAATAAAATAATACTTATTCTATTCTATTCCTCATCGTTTCTATTCCTATGAATATCTATTCTATTCCTTAGCTATTCCATTCTTTGAACCAAACAGACCATAAGTTTTATGTTGGCTAGTAGTTAGTGTTGTGTACACAATTTGTCAAATTCACTTAACTACTAAAATGTTTGTTGGTGGAGAGACTTTAGTTACTGAATAAGCTTATTGGTTTCTGGTTGAGAGACTTTAGTTGCTGAATAAGCTTATTGGTTTCTGGATTTTTATGATTGCATGCTCAATTTTAAGTGTTAATGTTTACGATAGCTAAAAAGGACAAGAAATTCACTCTTGCTTAATTCGTTTCTTTTCTTGCGAAATTACTTTTTGACTAATCTGCTGAGTGATTTTTGTTGGAACATCACTAATGTGATCCTCGTGGTTGGCAGTGTTTTTAGATTTTAAGAAATGGTAGGGCTTTCTGTTGGAGAAAAACGTTTCATTCATGGTGGAATTGATCAAAACATCCGTTCTGATGGTCGCAAGAGAGATGCTTACAGACCCATCTTTGTTGAGACAGGAGTCATCCCTCAGGTAACTGAATTCTTGTTCTGCTGCTGTCTAGTTGTGTGTGTGTGTGTGTTTTTTTCCTTTTCTGTTCTCCATCTATTTTACTCTTATTTTGGTTATCTACTTGTGTGGTAGGCAAATGGCTCTGCACGGATCAGAATGGGTGCAACAGAGGTTATTGCCAGTGTGAAGGTGCTCTACATGCTCTTCTGCTTTCTAGATACTATTTAGTTGCCCAGATTACTTCCTGCAAGGTTTTGACAATTTTTATTATCATGTTCTATGTTTGATTGCAGGCTGAACTAGGGAAGCCAAGTGCGCTGCAGCCTGATAAGGGAAAGGTTGCCATATTCGTTGATTGTAGTCCAGTTGCAGAACCAATGTTTGAGGTCGTGTCATTCTTTCTGTTACTTTGTAGTCTGTCTATTCTGTTAATTTTGCGCAATGACGGATTCCAGTTTCTCGATGACTGCAATGGTCAAGATTTAATGATAAATTGCTTTACAAATTAAAGACCAAATTGTTAATGACCTGATAAAGGGGTTAGCACTCATTTTTCTCCTTAAATAATTCATGCATATTAGATTTCCAAATATAACTCCATGTTAACAGTTCATAATAGTCAGCCAGATTTGATGCAAGACTTAAATGTATTTTTACCTTTTCTTTTATTTTGCTGCTTTATTCTTGTCACCATATATTTGCTGCCTTGTTCTTGTCACCAGATATTTATCTATTAGTGCATCTGAGAATGGTCAAGGCTGATTGAATTTTCATAATCACTCATCATATTTTCTTCGATATTGTATCTGATTCAGGGAAGAGGGGGAGAAGAATTGTCAACAGAACTTTCAACTGCTCTAGAGTGTTGTCTCTTGGGTGGTAAAAGTGGAGCAGGTTTGTGTTGCAGAGCAACGAGGAACCCTGGATTTATTTTGCTCTACTTCCTTTTAGGCAATCTTTTTTTTATTTCCTCAATTTATTATCATTTTTGGTGTTTGCTAGGTCAATTAGTAAAGGCATTAAAATTGTTGCAGGGGCTGGGATTGATCTATCGTCTCTAGTAGTTGTTCAAGGGAAAATTTGCTGGGATCTTTATATAGACAGCCTTGTCATCAGTTCAGATGGAAATCTATTAGATGCTCTTGGTGCTGCCATCAAGGTACAGTGTAATTTGTTTGAACCTTAGTTTTTTTTTCCACTCAGTTAAGATTTAGGCGGGAATGTGCGAACATGGGATTGCTTTTCCAACGATATGAAATAAATGCCTCATCTTCCAAGTAATTAGTGCCTGGGCAAGCCTGGCTCTGCTATCTGCATGCCTGAATTCCTTTCTCACAAATGCAACTGCACTATCATCATTTTGAACATATTCTGGTTTTTCAGTAAAATTTTGTAGGAAATATCAATCACTAATATGCTTGCTGATGTTCCCAAAGTCTGCTTTGAGCAATGTAGGCATCCCAAGAGTAAATGTTGCTGGGGGTGCAGCAGGAGATGAGCAACCTGAGATTGACATAAGTGATGAAGAATTTCTACAGTTCGATACATCCGCAGTACCTGTCATAGTTACTTTGACAAAGGTGATGACGTTGTGAGCTCTGGACAATTGAAACATCCTTCATTGTAAAATGTTGAACATGTCTACCTTGCAGGTTGGAAAGAACTACATCGTAGATGCTACTACAGAAGAGGAGTCCCAGATGAGCTCTGCTGTATCAGTATCTGTTAATAGGAAGGGACACATTTGTGGGCTGAGCAAACGAGGAGGTGCAGGACTCGATCCAAGCATAGTTCTTGACATGATTTCTGTGGCAAAACATGTCAGTGAGCAGCTAATAAACAAATTGGATTCTGAAATATCCGCAGCTGAAGCTGATGAGGATTAGTCATGTCAAAAAGAGCTGTATGGTCATTGATAGTAGTGATCTTAAATGTAAACCATTACATTACGTGGTCATAGCTCGGAGCTTAAATTCCTAGTGGTGAATGTGCTGAGTCTTGTTATATAAATCCAAGTGTTGAGTTGTCATGGAGTCCAATTAACATAGTCTGCCCTTGGTCCAAGTAGATTACAAGTTTATAATCTCCATTTGTAATTTAAATTGAGTCATATTAATTGAACTCTCCTCTCTGTTGTGTCTGTTTCTTGCCAGCTTGTCCTGCACCTACTTTATTGATTTGTTTGCGAATGCACATGATAAGGATTTTGGACAGGAAGTGGAGACCCAACTTGTCCTGTGTCCTCCATTATCAGAAAGTATTGGTAAATTGGATTAGTTTGTTTCGCACCTTATCTCAGTAAATTTACATTTGGAAATATCAGCTCAAAGGTACAGGCTTTGTTTAATTGATGTTGAGGTTCTCCCAGGTTTATGGATGCCAGTGAGAAGTTGAAGAAGGTTCATAGCGCCAGTCATGATGGATGTGAGAGGATTTATTAAGAGGGTTTGGCTATCTCAAATTCTCAATATCATCTAATCCCTGTGATTGTTACATTTGTAAACGATATAAAAAGGAGAGAATAACAGTGGGAGGAACTTGTCAAGAAGCTCATGGAGAATAACAAAGAAATTGAAGCCAGAACAGATCAGAGCTATGTTGGAAAAAGGAAAAGAAGGGTACTATTCAATCAAGAATGGAGGAGGTGAAAAGGACATCTGCTACATAACTGAAGAAGGCAGCTTAGAACTCTCTGTTCCTGGAACAACTCAAACAGAAGGCTTATGCCATGGGACACAAGACTGTTACAATATGAGGTTCTCTTCATGATGAATGAGCTATCTTGTTATGCAAGTCCAAGTAGAAGTTGTAATGGAGTCCAATTAGCATAGTCTGCTCTTGGTCCAATAAGATTAGACGTTATAATTTCCATTGCATCTCAATTTGAGTCAGACAAAAATCATTTAAACGTATTGGACAAAGCAAGTTTAATCTTTATGATTAAAGTATTGGACAAAGCAAGTTTAATCTTTATTAGTCTCCCTTAAGCTTGTTTAGATCATTCCATGCTTCTTTTTTGTGCTTGTAGAACAATTAAGCCTTCAATGGCTTTGTAAACATATCTATAACTTGATCTTGCGACGCACAAAACTTAACAAAAATGTCATTTTCTTTTAGCAAATCAAAAACATAATGATATGTAATATCAATATGCTTGCTGCTACTATGGAAACTAAGCTTTTAGTTGACTTATCATCAAAAAAATT
This sequence comes from Erythroxylum foetidum, assembly GCA_026546835.1. Classification (NCBI taxonomy): domain Eukaryota; kingdom Viridiplantae; phylum Streptophyta; class Magnoliopsida; order Malpighiales; family Erythroxylaceae; genus Erythroxylum; species Erythroxylum foetidum. Next base: position 37,521,082 of record JANZLF010000008.1, on the reverse strand, counting down.
CTCATTGAACCATCTTGTTGACATTGTAATTCTCCAAGCATTCTCAATAACCAATCTAATTGGATTACACGATCTGTTGCTGCAATATATTCTACTTTTGCCATTGAAAGGGCCATAACATGTTTCTTAGATGATCAAGAAAATGCTCCAAAATCAAGATTAAAAACATAACAAGAGGCACTTTTCTAGTTTTTTTTTGTCTCCAACCTAATCGCCATCAGTATATCCAACTAGCTCCGCCTTATTACTATTTGAGTAGAAGATTCCATCATCTATATACCTTTGATGTACTAAGAATTCTTATTGCAACTTGCCAATGACATTTTCTTGGTGTTTCCATAAATTTACTTACAAGTCCAACTCCATAAATAACATTCGGTCTTGTTGTTGTTAAATACCTTAAACTTCCAATAAGTCTTCTAAAGTGTGTTGCATCTACTTCCATATTTGTAAATCTTCAATCTTTCTTCAATTGGAATTAATATTGATTTATATGCTTCCATAATTTCTTTAAAATATCTTTTGAGAAATAAATATCCCTTGATCTACTTGTTTTATTTTAATACCCAGGAAGTTGTTTTGTCTGCAACAGTTGTGATGGTTGGGTTGGGACTACCTGACTTTGATGAGATATTTGTTTGAATCAGACGTCATTTAAAAACAACTGGCTCTTAATGTTAGATGTTGGTGCATCTTAATATAGAATTTGATTTGATTGAATAAAGAACTCACAAAATCTATTAAAAAAAGTCTTCTAATATAACTTAGGCTTATGTTGTAGCTTCACAACTAAGTCACTTTATTACAACTTTGACAACTATTTTCTTTTGCAGCTCATATCTTTGACTACTTTTTGGTTGATTTGACAACTAGTAAAACACTATCCACTAACTTGCTATTCTTTAATGATTAGATATTGGATAAAACAAGCTTAACCTCTATCAATGGTGCTATGTTCATCTAATACAAGAAGCCCCGAGTGGAAAAATAGGAGGAAGCGTGAAATTATTAATACAGATGCATCTCTCATTTCAAAGCTGACTCCAGGTATCACAAACATTTAGGTTAATGTAGAATACATACACAATACTTTGCGAACTGCTGTTTTGTGCTTGCTTCGGAACTCAAGTCAGCAAAACAACTGTACAACCATGTCCACAATGCTGGTGGATGCCAGAGTTTCCAAGATAACTGCAGTTTGCTTAGCCATAAAGAGAAGCAGCCTTAGTCAGGTTTTGATTTTCAGGCATAAAGTGAGGAAGCAGAAGGCCGGGGATAATTGGTAGGGTTCCTTCTGCTAAGAGCATCATCTGCACTTCGTCTGCGGCTCCTATGCACATTGTTCGTCTGGTTATTGGCGGTGGTTTCATTTGAATCTTGGAGTTCCTCCAATACTTTCACAACCTCATCCATGGTAGGTCTGAACTTGGCTTCTGTGGAAATGCAACGCAGTGCAAGTGTAGCAGCCTTAAATGCAATATCCACTGAATACTGGCCTTCAAGACGGCTATCTAGGATGCGAAAAATCTTTCGTTTGTTTGCCAGGCATGGTTTAGCCCATTCCACAAGATTGTGTTCTCCAGATGGTCTATTTTTATCGACTGCTCTCCTACCAGATAACATTTCTAACAACACAACACCATAGCTATAAACATCACTCTTGGCAGTTAAATGACCTGGTCGAAGTGGAAAGATTTTCAGAGTTAGTGTGTCAAATAAGTTAGAAGATGAACACCTGAATGAACAAAAAGAATCCCAAGCTTGACAATCTAGATGAATGTGAGAGGATACCTGTTGCTAGATATTCTGGGGCAGCATATCCATAAGTTCCCATAACTCTAGTAGATACATGACTTTTGTCGCCAGTTGGCCCATCCTTGGCCAATCCAAAATCTGAGAGCTTCGCATTGTAGTTCTGCAAGTGTATCATGGATGAGATTGCAAGAGCTGATGAGAACGCAATCAATTTGCAAGAATATAAAAGAGAATCACATCATGGAGGCATGAAAGTCAGACTTCATAGACCATACTTACTGAATCAAGCAACACATTGGAAGTCTTGAAGTCCCTATATATTACTTTTGTTTCAGCACTGTGAAGAAATGCCAGCCCCTTTGCAGCACCAAGTGCAACCTTCAAGCGGAGATTCCAAGAAAGAGGGTGGAAATAAGAACCTCCTGGTATTTCAACACATAAAAGTTAGTTTCAAATTGCTGAACAGACCTGTTTGGCTTCAATAAATAAATAGTTGAACATGAAATAACTCACTCCTAAATAAGTGGTTTTCCAAGCTGCCTCGAGGCATGAATTCATACACTAAAAGCCGGTGTTCATCCTCCAAGCAATAACCTATCAGTTTCACCAGATGCGGATGATAAAGCTGACCAAGGTAGTTAACTTCTGCCTGATGAAAAGAATATATAAGCAAGGTAAGCTAACCTACGCAGCTAATTGAAGCAAACTATTCAGCAAGTAATTTTTAAACCAATGGTCAAAACAATAAGAATGGTAAATCCTAAAATTCATCTGCAGAGACTTCACAATACCACCAAAATCATCCTGGCATCTTCCCTGTCCATATCATTACCAAAACAAGTTTCCCATGCAAGAAGAAGCTCACTTGGATTCAGTTTCTTCATGTCCAATTATCTTCCAAAACTAAAATCAGGAGGCAGGGAAAAGAACTCACCAACCACTCCTTATGTCCTTGAAAACTTTCCTGATTGAGCCTTTTCACAGCAATAACCATTCCAGTCCCAGGCTTAGTAGCAGTTAATGAATGCTCATCAATCCATCCCTTAAAAACTGAACCAAAACCACCTTCTCCTAGGACACTATCAGGACGGAAATTCCTTGTCGCCATTTTCAAATCATAGAAAGCGAAGCTCTTCACATTGGAGGACTTTAGTATGTCACCCTCACTTCTAGGTGTTGGAGGCACTGAAACAGATGACGCCTTGCTACTTACACTATGATCATTTCCATCTCCACTGACATACTTTGGACTCGCCCCTACACAAGCATATATATGCTCTGCATAAGCACAATGCCATCACCAACAAAGAAAAGATTTTCGTTTCATTTCCAAACAACAATAAACCTCTGTAGGAGGAAAGCAGATGCAAAATACTATTGATTGATAATCAATCTTTTATGAAAAAAGAATCCTTTTTTTTACATTATTCTTTATTTGTTTTCTTAGATTCGTTATTCTTTATTCTTTTTCTTAGACTTAAAGCTTAAAAATCCTAATATGAATCTAGATCATTAGTAAGATGAGAATTTGTGTACAAAAAAAATAGAGTAAATTAAAAATAATAAAAGGGAGAGATATGTCAGAAATTTTGAATTTCCTTTTCTGTTTTTTCTTATCAAGCTTTTCGAAAGATCAAAGGCATTATATCATTTCAAATAATTGCATGGCGGATTGGTTAATTATTGGGCCGAGCTGGATTTGTACCAGCATAGACACATTGCCAACAAATTTACACTCTGTGGCATTGACCCGGGAAAAATCAATTCCATACTTATTATAATCATTATAAGCATACACAATGAGTAAGACATTTAAAGGCTATCAAGTCTAACAAAAGCATAAAAAATGAAAAAACACAACAACTACTATTGCAAAGCCAATAGTGAAAAGATAAGGAAAAAGAAGACTGGGGAAATTCCCAATTTTGCTGCCTATTTATTTCATATGAGAAAAATAGAGTTATATCATCTGTCTGGCTGTGCTGGATTTAAGTTAACGAACCCAGAATCTGAAGATAGAAGGATTGTATTTCTATTTCCTTTCATACAATTTATAAGCATGCAAACCTACCATGTCAACAAACTGAAAATAACAAGTATTCAAGATGCCGTGATTGAAGTTCTCAACAGAAATGATAGCAAGTTAATTGTTAACAGGAAAAGGGAAAAACAATCAAGTCCTCTCAATGAAGCTTTTCACAGTGGCCTGAAATTCAAGATTTTGATTCATCCACACAGTGATACAGAGAGAGATGGGGTAGAAAACAATATCAGAAAAATATAAAAAGCGCTAGAAGTTCAAGTGTTAGAACAACAATTGCATAACAGTACAAGGGTCTCAATGAAAGAATTGAAAAGTAGCTTTACCTGTGTTGCATGGGCTCTCAGCTTTGATTTGGGCGCTCAAGCAAATCCCCATTAAGTTAGGAAATGTTACCCTCTGAAATCTCTTCCTACAGATCACAAAAATGGGAATCTGAGCTTCAAATTAACTTGCAAGTGGACAAGTCAGAAGTTTTTAGCAAAAGGGCAGATCTATGGGTGCACCAGAGAGAAAAAAAAAAAACATCTTTTTCAAAAACAAAAGGTGTTGTCCAGCAAAGTTGATTGCTTTTGAAGGCAAGTTTGATATGAAAGAGGAAAGAAAAGAAAAACAAACAAATAAACAACGAACAAATAAATACCAACCCACAAACTGTTGCATAAAGAATTCAGGAACCCACCTCCTGCTTTCCTATCCCAAGAACGTAACAGGATGAAATGATTTAATGAAAATAAAGCGGAGAAATAAACCATAAAAGGGGAGCTCTTTGGTTGCTTCTTATCCTACTGTTTGGTTCCTGCAGGCTACTCAACCAAATGGACACAGAGGAGAGTAGCAGTAGTATTAATGGTGGGATGGTCCCAGCTGCGGCTTGCTTTGTTTGTCTTTGTCGTCCTTGGAGTCCTTTCCGTGTCTGGGAAAAGCTTTATAGTCTTTAGAAGAGATAAGTCCGTAGGACAATTTGTATCCGTCGGATACGACTGAGGTACATAGACAATCCAACAACCCATGCTTTCTCGAAGTGGCTGGCTTGGCTTGCTGACCCGAATCTTTAAACATTTGGCTTTTCTCCATCTATCATTTAAAGCGTGATCATTTTGATGAAACAGAATTCTCTCTTTAATATTTCGATGTTTTATTTTATTTTATAAATTTTAGTAATTTATTTATACAAATTTTGCGTTTATTTTTGTGAGATTCACGCGAAACTCACGTAAATAAATGATTGAAATTTATGAGATAAAATAAGGTACTATAACTTTTTTTTGGATTTGAGAAAACCCCATAGGCGGGTCAAGCGAGCACACTCTCTAAAAGTTCAATTGGCACACCACCCTACAGGCAGGTCAAGCGAGCGCACCTCATCATTGAGGGCCCAATTAGTTCTCCATCTACAGGTAAAACCTCGGCTTGCCCAGGCTCTTACAAGAGGGGCTAGCATAGAATCGAACCTGGGACCTAACTAAAGTCAAGTCTCGTTCTCAACCATCGAGCCACACCCCTTAGGAGCAAGATACTATACTTATTTATGTAAGTTTCGTATTTATTTATGTAAGATTAACGCGAAACTCACGTAAATAAATAACTAAAATTTATAAAATAAAATAAGATATTATAAAATTGAACGGAAGATTCAGTTTCTATTTTAATGCCGTAAGCAAAGAGTAGAGTATGCATGGATATCATATTAGATTTGATCAGCTCAACTAAAATCCTTACGCCAAGTTGACCCATTCGTGTGATCTCATGTCCTTGTTTTGGCTTCTGATTATTCTCTCCTTTATTTAATTCTTGAATTGATGTATTGCCTCCATAGAATATTTCATTAGTCTCATCCTTCTCCAAGACCCTCTCATTTTATAAAATTGCACGTTTGATTTGTTAAAAAAAAAATTAATAATTCATATTAAATATATAAATTATTAGTCGTATTTGAGTTATTATCTTATTAAATAATTTATTTAAAGTACGAATTATTACATTTATTACAAATTTAAAAATAGTAGTTATCAATTTTTTATAAAAATAATTTATTATATTTCTAACACATATTTGAGAAATTCAACGTATACTAGCATAGTCTTTTTGAGGGATATTGGAGTAAGAAATTCATCTTCTTGGCTGTAGAGTTTTCATATATGAAAAATTACAAGCTCTGACGATGGAAGAAGGTCTAGAATGACATCAGGAGAATGTCGTAGATTCTGATAAGATTGGGAGTTGGACAATGCCAGTGACAGACCTTTCTATCTACTTGGTCTGGCAAGTTGCAAGGCCAAGTTGGACTTGAAGAAGTGCTCGACTGTTAATGCACGAATGGGATAGAGCATGTAGTGTTCATATATGCACAAACCATATTATTTTGACTTTAACCACGTGGTTCAATACTAAAAAGTTTTAGGACTAACATCCAGGCTTATAAATTTTCACTTCTTTATTCATAAAGTGAAAATATTCGAGATTCAAAGATGAGTTTCCAAATTTGCATATAACAAAATTTTAAAAAATTTGTGCCACATTTAAGGTCAAAGGTGTCACTAATGACATGATCAGACTAAGGTTATTCTCATTCTCATTAAAGAATCAGCTAAAGTAATGATTAAATTCTCTGCTTAAAGAATTCATCACCATATATAACCAAATGATGGAGAAGTTTCTTCCGAAATACTTCCTGCCAACTAAGATTGTCAAATTGAGGAACAATATCTCTTTCTATGCTCAGATCGATTTAGAGATGTCATATGATACCTAGGAGATATTCAAGAAGATGTTAAGAAAGTGCTCACATCATGGTTTACCATCATGGACGTAGATTCAAATCTTTTACAATGCGCTCAATTAAACAACTCGATAGATGATTGATGTAGTAGCTAAGAGAATACTAAATAATAAAACACCAGGAGCAATCTATGATTTCATTGAAGATATGGTCATGAACAGCTACCCGTACTGTTCTTCTCAAGCAAAACCTAGCAAACCAATAAGAGTATATAATGTAGATGTGATTGCAGTGTTGACAAGCCAGGTTGAAGCTTTAAGCAAGAAAATAGATGGGTTGACGATGAATCCTGAATTATTCCAAGTGATGCAGTTTGAGCTATATAGACCCTCAGGATAATCCCTATAGCAATACATACAATCCATGGTGAAGGAATCACCAAATTTCTCTTGGAAGAATCAAAGGCAACCAAGGACTAACCCTCCATTAGGATTTCAACAACACCCACCTTAATTAAAAAAAAAACCAAGCTTGGAAGACCTCATAATCAGATTTCTTCAAATTTTAGAGGTAAGATTTCAAGCCACCAAATCCTCATTAAGAAAACAAGAGGCTTTTATACATAACTTAGAAACTTAGATCAGTCAACTTGCTAAGCTAGTTTATGAAAGACAACAAAGGAGTTTATCTAGTGATAATTATAGATTGCATGATATTTTAATAGGCATTTTAATATGTTTTAGTTGTTAATTAATTGATTCATGCATATTTAGGGTCAGAATTGTGTTAGTTGGTTAGATATTTGTGTTTTGAATGTTATGTAGGTTGGAGCATGCTAATGAGCTTTAATTTTGTGTATTTGAGGTATCTTGATGTGTTTGTTAGTATTACATATCAAATATCAAAGAATAGAGAGAATTCGGAGGAAACTCGGAGTAAGACCTAAGGCCACGAATCGTGATAGAAGTTTGGTGGGTCTGCCAAAATTGTGACAAAGAGTAAAAATTAAGTATCACAATTGTGGCCTACGTGACAGTAAACGCGAACCGACTTCTAACATACTACTTTTCGAAGGATGTTTTAGGCTTTTAGGTCCGGGTCAACCCTAATGTTTTCCCTAAATGAACAAGATATAAATAGAATAAGAAGAACCCTTGAAGAGGGAGCTCCATTTATGCCATTTTGAGAAAGATGCAGGGAAGAGGAAGAGAAGAGAGAGGAGGAGAAAGGAAGAAAGAAGAAGGACTATTATTTTTTTAGTCTTTCCGATCCATCCTGACCCCCCTTCTAAGTGACATTTCATTTCATCTTTGTTATTCTTCTTTTGAATGTATGAAATGGATTTGATAGTGATGGATTTGGGTTTGATGATGTTGTTCTAAACTCCTTTAAGGATTTGTTCTTGAATTAATGTTAATGCGATTTCTTTTGATGTTAATACATTGATATTGTGATTATTTTTGTATTTGCATGTTTTGATAACAAATCGAGAGAGTGAAACGATAGCAAAACAATTAGATTGGGTAATGAGAGTTAAACAATCTAATAGACCATGCAAATAATCAAATTAGTAATTTATGCGAAGAAAGATCTTATTTGAGGACTTGATAGTCTACTAGAGGGCTTAAGATTCAATTGGATGTGTAGGTTTTTTGTTAATTGAGAGATTGGAAAATCCATAATTCAATTAGAGGTTATGATTTAGGGGTTAATGATTATAACTTGAGAGAGAGTAATCTACCCTTCGAAAGTCTAGGACCGATACCATATTAACTCAAAAGTATTCATGTTAGCATTTGATGATAGGTTAAATTCCCCCTTCTCATAATTGACTAATCTTTCTTATATGATTTTTGATTGTTCATTGGTAGTGTTCAACTTTGATTTCTTTATGTTGATTTTAAAATTTAATTTTCAATCAATCCATATTCTTGAATTTACTTTTCTATTTAGTTTTATTTTCTTTTTAATAATCCTTTTAGGCCTTAGATATCTTAAAATTAAATTAGTTCACCAACTCCTCGAGGGATTGACACTTCATATACTACATACACGACCTACGCATTTATGGTATATTGAGGGTTTTATAAGATTAAAATTTGCTCAACATCTAGTAACACATAGATAAATCCTAAAGAACATGTGATGGCAATTACCCTTGGTAGTGGATAATAGTTGCCAGTGGATAACAAGACCCAAAGTGTGGAAAAGAGCGAGTCAAGAAAAAGCTAAAGATTAAGAGCACCTTCCAAAAGTTAAGGAATTTCAACCTATCAACCCGTATGTTACTAAAGTGAAGAAAGATCACATGGATGATTAGTTTGGTAAATCCCATGAACTGATTAAACAACTTCATATTAACTTACCTTTTTTTAAGAATCTTGTGTACATATTGAACCATTCAAAGTTCTTGAAGGAGTTACAAGAAAACAAGAGAAAGTTGCAGGAGTTGGTCGCTGTGATGTTGTGCCCAAAAAATTCTAAAAAGACCTAGGCTATCTAACTCACGAGTATACGAGATAGTTGTAGCTAATAACCTAGGGTCGTCTACCACGTATGTGAAATTGGTCAACTTAAATTAAGTTTGAATTAAAAATAAAAATAAAAAATGCATTCCTAAACATTCTATCCTGATTGTTGAGGAAAGCTTTTAAAGAAAAATCCAAAATTAAATTGAAAAGTATACGGAATCAATTGGGAGCAAAGATAAACAGATTAATCAAAGTGGAAAAACTCTTGAGAATTAATTTCACTAATTTAATCTCTTATGCACGATTAAGGGAAAATGATAGGATTGTCATCTTACTAAAATTAATAGTTATGTTCTAAATCAATTCAAATAATGAACTAGTCTAACTTTCGTATTCAACAAGTTACTATCTGAATTGTTCATAAAAACTCGACTACTAATTACCACTTAAGTTAATATATATCTAGTTTTTAACCTAAGTGCCTATAGTTTCATGATTCGTATTAAATTCA
>JANZLF010000008.1:37496533-37511482 GCA_026546835.1 Erythroxylum foetidum | reverse complement strand
CTCTTGAGAAGTAATTTCACTAATTTAATCTCTTATGCACGATTAAGGGAAAATGATTGGATTGTCATCTTACTAAATTTAATAGTTAGGTTCTAAATCAATTCAAATAATGAACTAGTCTAACTTTCGTATTCAACAAGTTACTATCTGAATTGATCATAAAAACTCGACTACTAATTACCACTTAAGTTAATATATTTCTAGTTTTTAACCTAAGTGCCTATAGTCTCACGATTCGTATTAAATTTCATCTCTCGAATCTTCATTTAACATTAAAATGACGCAAAGTTTGGCCATTTTATTACATCCATTCAGTTCAGAAACCACAATAATTAATAATACAACATATCCATAACCTAATCATGCATATTCAACTAAATAGCTATATTAAATTTCAAGAAAAGATATTAGCCCATCATATCATGCACACGGTTCATCATACTCAAATACTTTAATCCCATATTACTATCGATAGAAGTTTGAAAATAACAACTCAATAACTACTTAAATGAACAATGACAAGATAACAAGCAATAATCATTAAGCTTACAAAAGTATGGATCAGTTAATACCAACAGAACAGTAAACTCAGAGAAACAAGCAATAGATGAGGAATGAGATAAGAAAACAGAGGGTCGGATTATGAGATATTGGAGGTCTTCTGCACTCTCAACTTTCAGCTTTGGCTCGCGCCTTTGCTTCAGTTACTCTCCTCCAATCGAATGTTTGCTTAAGATCAACTCCAACTCTTGCTTTCGGCCTCTTTTCCTAGCTCCCACTTCTCTGCTATTGCTCTCTTCTTCTTCTTCTTAAACGATCTCTATTTCTCATCTTTTTCTCTATCTCTCCATATCTCCCCTATCAGCGCCTCTGTGTGAGTGAACGAATGAAGCCGTCAATGAAAAAATCCTCCCAACCACCACCTTTTCTTGCCTTTTATAGCCCCACTCTAGGTTTAAGTTTTTAGGGTTACTACGCCGTCAACCTACACGTGTCAGACTCAAAGTTAGTGTCCATGAAATTGCACAGGGTGCTAATTAAGTCACCCCGTAACTAGCCACGCATGGGAGTGACTAGTTAAGTCACCCCTAACTAACATTTAAACACATGGTGGTGACATGCCAAGTCACCACCGTGACTAACATTAGTTTAACTTAATTAAATGTTAGTCACACCACCTTTAAGGTGAAAGGTGGCTACTTATAACCACTGTGACTTAAGTGTTAGTCATGGTGCCTTTAAGGTGGTGACTTATCACCACCTTGAGGTTGTGACACTTGTCACTACTTTTCTTTTCTTTTTTCTTTTTTTAATTTTTTATTTCTTTTTTCATGAAACTTTACGTGACTTTCTCTTCAACTTATATGCAAAATTCACAAAAATGATCCAATTAACATTCATGCAATATTCACACCATTTCTACTCAATTTATCTCACATTGGTTCAAAATACAAAGATTTGTAACTAAAATCAAGATATGAAGGAAATTAAAAGTAATAGAAACTAGACACAACAATTCCCCCACACTTAAACTATATTTGTCCTCAAGCATAATAAAGAGTACTAAACTATAAAAGAACAAACAATGAAAATAAAAATTTTTTCAAATAATAATCAAATATATCAACGATCAATTCAATAATCACAACCTAAGAACTTGAAACTTATAATACTGCGTGAACAAGCAATTCTTCGCTTGCTTAGCCAAAATCAACAAGAACTTCAATTCAAAAAACCATCAACAAGTGTGATAGACACTCAATCCACTCTCCATCCTCTTAAGCATTCAAAGGTAGTAAATATTAACTCATCATTTATTTCATATAAGGTATCTATCATAGGCTTGCTTACTAATCCAATCTCCACCACTCATATCAAACGCAAACATCAATCTGAAGGTCTTTATTTTGGTTCTAATGGCGTCAAGTTAAAGGTAGGAAAAAAGAAAAATTGTAGTTTAAGACCACAGAACTAATTAAGCATTCAAAGTAATTCAAGAAAATGACAAATAAAGCACTCAATTCTTTCCTCTCACGTAATAAAGTTAGCACTCCTCTCTCTCCTCTTTTTTCATTTTCTAGTCTTCTTCTCTTGCTTTTGTTTCTTTTCAATTCATTTTTTCTTTTCGATTTTTTCTTTGTCTTTCTTTCTTTTTAATTATTTATTTATTCATTTGAAACGAGGAAATTCAGGGAAGAAAAATATAGAAGAGAGAAAATTATTACAACCATATCCATCTCTAACTCAAAACCCAACTATAAGTTGTGATTCCTTATTGCCTAAACATGATTATACCTTTTCAAATGCTCAACTTGCCCTTATGGTAGGTGCAATGAAGCAGATAAACAATCAAAGTCAAGGCTCATATTTTGGGTTTAAAGAAAGAAACAGATTCATTTAAGCTCAAGAGGGCTCACTGAGAATGACATTATGGTGATTTTTTAAGCTAACAGGGTAAATCCTAATTGCCTTCATCATTTCAACATTTACATAAGATTATATGATCTCAACTAATATTTGCAAGTAAGTTCTAGAGTTCACACTCTCAACAAAGAATACTCAAAATTGGTGTTTAATAATTCAAAAATTCTCAAATTCTGACTAAATGAAAAATGTCATTCATCTATCACAAGCTAATGTCTTTTTAACCAAAATCCAAGTTAATTAGTCTAAGCATGTAAGTATACTCATTCACTCATATTATGCATTTCTAATTCTGATTGAGTTCATTTAATAACCGTGTATCTCTAAATAATAAATGAGAAAACAAACACACAATACACAATTAATAGTCCCCCCACACTTAAACATCACATTATTCCTAATGTGACACAACGTAAAAGAGGGGTTTAAGACAAAAGAAAAAAATTAATATGAATGAGGACAAATATTAAAGCCTAAAGGAAATTAAACTGCATGTAGTACGAACAATAAAAATAATAAGGAAAGGAATACGATACGAAAGTGTGGTGGTAGCTGCGTCAATGTGGTATGAAGCATGGCAATAAACATGGCTATTGAAATTGAGGAGTGAAGAAAATTATGAGGAAGACAAACATAAGAGATTGAAAAGAAGGCCTGTGTACACAAAGCAAATAGAATAAGTCGAGTTTCACTAAAAGAAATAATAAACACCTAAATTGAAAGACAAGACAAAAATGATATGGGTTGCCTCTCATTTAGTGCTTCAATGTCTTTTATTCTTTCTAGTGATAATTTGGATGATAAGTGACATGATGCCATGTTGATGTCATGCGTTGTTGGTCTTTTAGTTTGCCCTCACCTTTAGACCACTCTTTATCCTCTTTAAAACCTATAAAATATAGTATGAACTCTAGGACTCTCTAATCTTGAAGACTTGTCCAAGAACTCATTAAAGTTGAACCTGTTGAAATTAAGAAATCAACTGAGTGTTGCTTTTCTTTTTGTAGCTTAAAACAACTGCTTAAAGGTAAATACAGGCAAAAGGCATAGTGGTGGATTTTTTGTTATTAGACTCCAAATATAGCCGATTGTTTTAGATTTAGCCAACTCTATAATTTTCTATAATCTTTTTGGCAATTTGAGCTTTGGATCTTATATGATTTTTTATGTCAAGTCGAATTAGGTTAAGATATGTGAAATTCAAGTTTTAAACAGGCTTTAGGTCATTTAAAACCTGATCAAGTTTATGTTTAGACGATATGAGCTAAGCCTAATCGGGTTTGGACCTAGATTAGGTTATCAACTCTTTATCAACATTATTGATACAAGGAGAAATTTTGTACTGACTAAGTAAGTAAGTCTTCCTAATCTACAATCCTTAGCCTCTCATTATACTTCTTAAACTTTTATGAATTTATATTCCTTAGCAAGAGTTCTAAGGATAAATTATACTCAGTTGCATCTCATATCCCTATATGTTTTCCTATATCTATGGAAGACTCCTTAACCTTAGTCCTAAATGAGAAGCCTAAATTATTGGTGGATTAGCAATTCGAGTCACTATTACTTTATTAGGACTAGAAGTATGTACCTTATTATAAGGTTAAGGTATTAGACTAAAGTCGCACATTCACATTTGAAGGTTGCATACTTGGAGAATTATACCTTAAAGTCATTCATAGGTCAAATTATAAGTTTGTCTTAATTAAAATGTGAAGGCTAAATGAATTGTCTAAAAGGAAGCATCTTCAAATTTATATAGCAACAACCAATTACTCATATCAAGGCAAGATCAAAGGTTAGATATGTCAGAGTCTTCCGCTTCTTGAGAGCTCTCACCAAAATTTTAGAAATATTTTAAGTTTCTTGTTTACTAGACGTGTCAATGATATCCCGGTAAGCATATTACTTATCCTTAAGCTTGTTAACAAAATTTTTTTGTTTTTATTACTATGATATAAAGACCTAATACCCTAGTTAAAACCTATTTAAAGTTATATTAGTCTTAACAAAGCATTGAGTCTCTTTCAATTCCTATGGGGACAATTGATGCTACCTAATTTAACTCATCATATATGTGTCCCCCAACAAGTCCAACTCTTTATTTTATCCATTTTATTAAAGTATATGACTAAGACAGGTATATGCATCTCTTTATCTCCATAATTATTATTTTCTTCCTTTTAGAAACTAAATAAGTTATATTAAAGGCTTAAAGAGAGCTAACAAAGTACTGAGGAAAATCCTTAGGATGAAAGCTAAAGGAAAACTTTAATGCCTGAAGACTACAAATGAGGACTTTTACAGGGAACTACTAGGATTCACCGGGAACTTGGAAAAAATAATAACAAAAGGAAAAAAATGTGATTAAGTATTTGTATAAATATTCCACCTTGAAGTTATGACTTGGATAATTCCATTTTGTACCCCTTTAGTTATAATGATGTCTCTTATTGATTAAACTAGCAGAAGAAAAGAGTTGCAACTATCCCTAGATTCCCTTTTAGAGATCCTTTTATTCCTCTCCCTCCAGATTGAATATACAGAGCAGTTAAGGAAGTTATAAGTAATTTACCAACTTATGATATCCTTCTAATAGGAATGATTATCCCTTCTACCTAGTAGAGACTGAATTCCATTCTAGAGATAAGCTGAGAATTTGCATCTAAAAAAGAGATGATCATGAGATTTATCCTCCCAATTATGGAGGACACATATAGCACTAGAAGGATAAGAGAGCTTGATCCTTTCCCTAGTAAATAATTTTTCTCTATTGCTAGCCATAAGATGAAAAAGCCGTTAAGGTGTTTAAAGGAAAACCATACTAAATTCTTTGACTCCATGATAAGATCTCATTTTGCTATATTATTTGATATTATTTCCTTTGTTTTGGATTTATTTTTTTGGCTTAAATATGGAAATTAATTTTTCTCTATCACTGGCCATAAGATGAAAGAGCCTTTAGGATGTTTAAAGGAAAACCACACTAAATTCTTTGACTCTATGATATGCTCTTATCTTGCTATATTATTTGACATTATCTCCTCTGTTTTGGATTTATTTTGATGCTTAAATATGGAAATTAATATTTGTTTTATTTTAGGAGATAAAACGTGGAGATTGCATTAAATTGGCATTCTATTGATGATAATCACAAATTTTGAATAAAGTGAAGAGATTATTGTAGTAGATAAAGTTGTTGAACAGGTGGAGTTTAATTGGCAAACTTCTTCTTATCCCTATCATATAGAAGTTTGAATTTGAATTTGTTTTAGATATACATCTTTACAAGTTAGAATTAGAATAGAATTAAATCAGAAAACCTTATAAAGGGACGTTCCTCACAATAGAAGAAAGTTTCTCTCTTCTTACGTTTTTCGTAATTCTTTATCTTTCTTCTATTTTTGTCATTAGAGTGAAAGTCATGTGTGGCTAAACTAAATCTTTTTGATTCAAGGAGATTCAATATTCTAGTTATAACTTTATGAGGTTTTGTGTTCCAAACTTTTATTTACATTTTCATTTAAGTATTTCTTGTTTTGAGTTCTCATATTTCTTAAATGATTAATATTTGATTAATCTAACAATTTAATTTAATATTAATTATTTTATCACTATCCATGAATTCATTGATTTGTATTTGTCATGAAAGATTGGTATAAGTAACAGATATGTTATTTATGAATTTTCATATTTAACTTATGATAAACAAGAAAACTAAATTGAATAATTGCAGTTATCTCAATTATTTAATTTAGGGTTTATTACTATCATTTATTTGATATAGAATGTTATCACACCCAATCAATGGATGATAAGTTTTGGTTTGGATGCTAGGTTTGAACCAATTAATGTAGGAAAATTTAAGACTTATTACGGATATCCTAATATGTTTCAAACTAACTGCTTGAATCATTAAAATATTCTCTTTAATCTAATGATCAATGTTACAATTAGATTAGATCTTTCCCTTGAATTGGAGATTGGTAATATTGACTTTTTTATTTTTAAATTCAATTGATTTAATTTGTTTTCGTATTAATTTTAGTTAATTAGTTATTTAATAAAAAACCATTTACTTTTATTGATTGAAATTAAGAAGCTATTGTTTAGTCATTTAAGGATTCGACTTAGTTCCACGGCTACTTCAAAAGTTTGAAGAATTGGAATTTTTTCAGGGGCTTCGACAACTCTACCACTCCACTTACTATTTAATATCAATGAATATGTCCCAGTCTGAAATATTTGTAAATTCATGTAACTTGTTTTTCATCCAGAGAAACTTATCTTTTAGAAGATGGTTTATAGGTGGTAAAGTATTATCTCTTTCCATCTAAAGAAAGTTCTTCAACATCCTTTTAATAGCTTTAACAAAAAAAAAGTTCATATTCAAAAATAGTTTGAAGAGCCCTAATCTTTTTCATTTGTGATGATATTTTAATGATCTATTTGTATTAATGTTATTTGAAACAAATGTTATAAAAACTTTTATGAAAAGAATGAAGGACTAAGGGGATAAAGGATCCCTTTGCCTTAGTTGTCTAACTCTCTTGATTAGTTTAGAATGCTTTCCATTCACCAAGATTTTATAGGAAATGACTGTGACACATTGATGGAACCAAGAGATAAATTTCTCTAGAAATCCAAAAGCAATCATAGTATGGAAAAGGAACCCCAGATGATTAAGTCAAAAGCCTTATAAAAATTTACTTTAATTGCACAACTTCTTATTGACAGCCTCCTAAGATAACTTTTAATTATTGGGTAATTAAGATGTTATCTCCAGTGTTCCTCAATTTGCACAAATGCTCCTTGGCTAGAGCTAATGAGTTGTTTAGTTTGCTTTTTAGTCTAGTGGCAAGATAGATATAATTTTGTAAATTACATTGCAATAAGTTATAGATCTATATTGGAAGAGAGTTGAGTGGTTGAGGAACTTAGGGACAAGATATATAAGAGTTTTGTTGATCTCTTTGAGCACTTTACTAGCACTAAAAAAATTAACCACAACTTTTGTAACAAACTCACTAGTTGTATCCCAAGTTCTCTGGCAGAAAAAGACATTTTAGGCCATCAAGCCTTAAGAGCTTTGTTAGAGTTAAGGCTAAAAACAGAAACTATATCATCTAGAGTTAAGAACGGTTTAGACAATGAAGAAGCTCGGTCTTGGTTGATAAAGACGAAAGATTAAAATACATGATTGAGAAGATACCTAGGTTTGGGGAGCCTAAGATTTCCTTAAAGAAGTTGATAGCATGATTAAGAAATTGGTCTTGTTCCTAAAGGATTTTCCCTTATTGGTTCTTTAATAAGTTAAATATGATGTAGTTCCTTATAATGAGGATAGAGTTATAGCAAAACTTTATGTTCTTATAACCATCATTCAACATCTGCTCCTCTCAACTTTTGCTTGCGTAAAGAGCTATAATTTTTCAATGCCTAAGTATAAGAGAGAGTAATTTTTTTCTTTCATAAGAGTTTGACGGTTACCAAGATCTATGCTTAAGTCCTTTTGAATTAAGATTAAGGACTCCTTAGTATTTAGAGTAGCTTCATTAGTACCACCGATACTCCTTTTATAAGGAAGTTTCAATTCATGTTTGATTTCTTGAAGTTTTTTAACATAAATATATGCGTCACAATCTATTGCTTAAGTGTTTGGGCCCTTATTGTTATTATCATCAAAGTAAAGAGAATTTGTTAAGAAGTTGAAGATTTTAAAATGAGAGTTCCTAAGGTAGAAATTGTTATGCCAACAAACTCTTATAGGTTATGGTCTAAGTACAAAGGGTGTTTAAACTAAGCTCTACTATTGTTGAAGGATGATGACAAAGAGAAGTTTAATAAAGCGATCTAATATGTTCCTAATATACCTTTTGCCTAAATTTTTATTGTTTCAGGTAAAAAAATTAGTCACTATACTTAAGATCAGTTGACCTTGAAAAGGTAAATTATATTTCAAATTCAAAGGTTTCAATAAATCTCCCATAATAGTCCATCTTGGTCCATATCTAAAACTCCCTTCAACATTTTGTGTAGCCATAAATCCTATTTTGTATTAATTAAGTTCTATTGACTTTTTATACTATTCCACTATAAATAAAAGATTGTATCAAAGATCCATTTTGGTCTTGAAGTTATATAATAATGGACATAATAGAAACAACAATCCTAATTAGTATCTCTATATCTGGTTTACTTAATAAGTTTTAATGGGCATACTTTATATACTGCTTTTAGGCAACCTTATCAATAACTAAGAGATTCATTCAGGAACATGGTTAGTAGTTGAATTAATAAGCCTCCCGCTTTTAAGACTATTCAAGAAAAAGATATATAGGTACCTAGTTTATTAGTGTCTTTCCAAATGTTAAATGCGTTGTAGTTGAAGTTAAAGGCATAAACAAATGAGGCTTCTATTTTAGTGTTTTAAGGTAAAAAGTTCTTATTAAAGTAGGTCAGTTAGTTGGAGCAAAGGTAGAAAGTTAATAAGGAAATCTTAGTATTATAGGAATGTGCAATTCCTTCATTATGATGAGTTAAATGATTACTTACTATCAACCAATCTCTGAGAACAAATTGAAGACGCTTTTCAAGGAGACTAACAAAAGACGATTGCTTGCTTTTACGGTATTCCCTAATCAACCCAAGTTGAAAGTATACACCAATACGTAACCAAAGAACCTTTTCGTCTTTATTTTATTATACACAAAAATGACGTATGGGCTTGTGTATGTCTCACGTAGGTATCGTGACTGAAAATTCTTTTTCTTTTTTTTTTCTTTTTATTCACGAATTGTCTTAGGCGAGTTTTAACTATAAAAAGGTACCTTTAAGTCATCCACATCTAAATTAATTCTCGCTCGAGTTAGATAGGATCCTTATAGGAGGCAAAATTTTGACCTTAAATTTTAAACAACTACATACATAAAAGAAGTTTAAACTTATAACTTCATTTAAACAAAAAAAACCCTTATTAACTTACCTGTATTTTGAGATTATCGTAAATGAAAATTCTGTAACGATGTTTTTTTTTGGGTTAGCCCACGAAGTATTTTAAGAGGGTCCCAATAATTATAGGCAGGCTCTTTTAAATCATTTATTCTCATACTAATCCTGGCTTACATCGGGTCAGTCCATAAGAGGTAAAATGTCAAACAGATTTCTTCATTTATTGAACTCGAACTCGAAACCTTTGATTAAAGAATAAGAATACTGAACCACTAATACCAACATATTTGATGATATTAATTGGTGGCTGTCAATAGCGCAGAAATTTGAAATACTGAAATCATTATTGAATTGTGGACATTGACTTTGGAGCCATAAAGTCTCCTTAGAGGGACCTTCATAGACACACACGAACACGTTGCATGAACGCCAACTGGCATTGGATGTCTCTCGTCTCGACACGGCTCGCGTTCGGAAGCCGACTTAGCAATGAGGAGCTGATGGAGAATTGAGTCAAGTGATTGGGAAAAGTGCCGTCGATTCGAGGGCCTTCCAAGCAAACTGCTTTAAGATTCCAACCATACATTTAATTCCATCAACTCCAGCCACAATTATGCATTCAACCTTCCCATTTTATATTAAAAATTCTATTTTATTTATTAAATGAATTATCCCTTTTAAAAAATTACAAAATTTATATCAATTTAAAACATAAACAATAATTTTAAAAAACATGTCATGAACATTTATTTATATTATTAAATTCCAAAATTAAACCTCAAATTAATTAAAATTGTATGAGACTTAGAATAGTCTTACTTAGATAAGATTAAAATAAAAATTTTAATATATGTTACAATAAATTTATTTTTTATTCTATTATTTTACTATATTTTGATAAATAGTAATTAATACATAATATATAATTTACTAGTAGCTTATAAGATTATAATCATAAAAAAATCATTAACAATTAATGCATACACCTTATTATGCAATGCTATGTAATATTGAACCTTCAGTTTATAAATTTTAGTCATATAGGTTATATCTTAATTGTTTTATAATTAAATTCAAAGCATATTATAAAGTAATTATAAAAAGCTTTCAATAGTTTAACTTAGAACGTTGATATTGTCTAATTTAACCTTTATAGAAAATATGTTAATAGTTTTTGTAACTTTATCTTTAGAATTTTCTTTTACATTAGTTTGTATGGACATTAAATAAAATATAAATTTAAGTTTTAATTCATAATTTTAAGCAAAGTATCAAAACTAGTCGAAACTCTATTTTCGAATCATTATTTAGTATGAAATATTGCCCGATGCCACTCCTTGTTAACATTAATTAAGGTAACATTACTTATCACACATACTCCCTCCGATTCATAATAAGTGTCAATTTAGATACATTTTAATTATTCAAAATAAGTGTCATTCTTGACTTTGTATGTATGTTTATAATTTTTCTTCCAAAATTAACCTTTCATTTCTCTCTCATCTTAATTATACAGATCACAATTTTAAGGCAATTTCTCTCGCATCTTAATTTAAGATGTTGATTACTGGAGTCACGAGATAATTTTATGAAAGTATTAATAAAGATATATCGATAATTTTATTAGCTTTTTTAATAAACGTGTATTTTTTTAAAATGACTCTTATTATTATGAATAAGGAAATAATAACGACATCAGATTTTGCTTTCGTGATGGGTAAGAATATTGTAGTAAAACCTACGGCAAATGTAGCCTCAGCACTAGGATTATTGAAGTCAGACTTAATTGAGTGGAAGTTCCATAAAAGATAATGGAATGGTGGATTAGTCACACAATGACCATGCCTCGAGCTTTGCTCCAATTTGATGGACAATATAATTGCAATTATCAGAAGCACTCAGCCCCAAGAGGCCTTGACTATGCATGATTGATCATATATGAAATAGCTTTTGCCGCATCAGTTGACAAAACACCCACTTGATGCAGCAAATCAATTGGTTAAATGTGTGATCTTAATTTAGAGAAAACAATTTTCATTTCTAACTAAAAAGTAAACATCCAGCATTGCATTTGCACTGATAATTTTATCTTTATTTTATATATATTAACGTCTTTATATTTCATATTTTTGTTAATTACTACATAGACTCTAGATTTCTATCTTTGCACGGATTTGGTTGCATATGCTAAACTTTTATTAATGTATAAAATTGCAATTTATTAAATTATGTTTAATTAATTAAATTTTATAAAATAGGTATTTATCATATTGAACATTTTGGTAAATGGTATATATTGAAATTTGAAACCATGCTTTTGCAATAATTTTTTTTTGTTAAGTCCATTTCTTATATAATTTTTTAACACGAGTTTTTAATTAATTGCTACCATGCACATTCAATTTTATACTTTTGTAATTAGTTAAATTAAACTTTTAATTAATTATTATCTTTTTACCTCTTTTACTAAAATGTTAAAAGTTAAAATTACTTTGACTATGAATTTCACGTGTCAAATTCTAATGAAGTGTAATATCTCATATGTACACAGCTAAATGTCTTCCTTTTGTTACTTTTTGACTAAATCTTTTTAGAACACTGAGACATGTTGTTTTTCTTTTGTTTCCGTGTTTGGAAACTTTATAATAGCACAATGATTACCGTTTAAATGTGCCAGTAAAACTAGGCCAAAACATCTTTCAGAAATCGTTGATTTTTAAGTGTCTGACGACTTGTGTTTTTGTCTTGGACGACTTTTGATACTTTTCAAGTCTGTTTTATTCCTTAATTTGTGTCATTGGTATGGTAATGTACGTAAGTTAACTAATTAAGCTCACAGAAGTTGACTGGTAAATTAAGAGATGAGACCCAACATGCACTAAACATGCTCTTAATTAGTCTAGAAAACCGGCCGGTAGATAAGCTCAGATCTTCGTTTTAAGATTTTGATTGTGTTGTCATGCATTAATCTTGCTTTTAATCCCACCTACCTGTTTTACTAATAAAGGGATACCAATATTTTGATAGAGTTAAAGGGTTCAATTGGTAGAGTTAATCTGGAGTTTTAAACATTGATATTAGATAAAATAAAAAACAAGCCCAACTAAGTAAATACTCCCTCAAAGTTAAAATAATACGTATGTGATTCCTTTGTCCTATATGTATTAATTACATTTTACTACGTCAATGAAATACATCTTAAACTGAATTGAATCATTTTACTTGAAATTAAATCTTTAGGTCAATAATTACCAGGAATAGAGACTCAAGTTGCAGATTATATAAGACTATATATAAAGCATTACATTTGCTTGTCACATAAGATGGATCAATTACTAGTAATGTTTTAGGGTTCTACTTAATATTTAAACCTTGACAAAGAGAGAGATTTTATTATCTATTATTCCCACGAACATAACCATTCACTACCCAGAATTTTTCTTTTTTTTTTTTGGCAATTTCATTTAAAATATTATAAGATGATGCATTGAATTTATTGGAAAACTTAAATTGATCACGTAAAAGACATTCACTTCTTAATGGTCTTTAGCACTACATGCAAGGAGATATTTCCAGTAGGACCACGCAGATAATTTGATTTGAAGTGAATCCATGAAACGATTACAGCGACAGTACTCCAATGTAGGAGCCATAATAATCAAAAGGGTGCCATCAGTTTGTTTTATGTTCGCAGCATTATTACATGGCCTTGTCTATCATATCTTAACACTAGACCCTAAGCGTGTGGGGTGGATATAGAGTCATATGCAATGGCTCTCCGAAAAGTCCCACAAGAACGTTAGACATGGGAGCAGCTGAGTGAGTGCACGGAGCAACAATAGCTCTGGTTGATGATTTAAATTTGATTAGTTTAATCCTCTATGATTGAACGCTAATTAATGGCCTAAAAGGTTTCTCTATTTGCGGGGCATAATGAGTAGCCGTTAAGCATATATCCCAATATATGATCTTCGAACATGACCTGAGAATGATTACCAACTGATAAAAGGAAAGGGAAGGACAAAAGAAAAAAGAAAGAAAGAACGCACTAGTTAGTTGTATTCTTTTTAGGGCTCATTAATGCAGTAAAGCATTCAAAATGCTCACACTTTTCAATGGCATTACATCTGCATACATATCTTTTTATCTTTCGACTTTCATAGCTTTTTGCTATACTGTCTCATCCAAAGACAGCTTCCTTCCACACTTGAGTTTCAAACAGATGTAAATGCGTAAGTACTGGGTAATAGCTTGATAGTGGGCTGTGCCAAAAGGATTGGCATTAGCATGGAGACAAAGTTTCCACACCTTAACTTTTACAGTCTTTGAGAAGAAAAAAACTGAAAAAGAGGAGATAGGATAGCTCAAGGAAGGAATGGTTGTTTTATCTTAAAGGGTCACTATCTACATAAAGCTCTTCTTTTCCAACATGGCAGAGAATTTTGCATGAAAGTAAGGGAATTCTTGCGTTGGATCTCAAAATAACAAGTGCATAATTATTCTTGAAGCTGGCAAAAAGAGAAAAAGAAGGCAAGTTGTTATTAGAATCGTCTGTCTTAACTCAAACAACCCAGATAGGCATAGCCCAAGAACAATACACTTGTCTTGGATCCTTCAATCATCATTTTCTCATGATAATTTACTAAAGGATAAAATCGTAGGCTAGCAAACTTTTCTATGTGCAGCCAAAAAAGAAGAGCGAGAGAGAGACAGATAGTATCTCCTTTCTTTCATCGAGGTTATCAATAAATATCCAAGGCAAAGTAGATGCAGGGAAGACCAGTCAAAAAGACGAGTGTGGCGTGAAAGTTAACGACCATGTTTGTTCACTTGGCATAGATATGATATTTGATATTCGATATGATTATGCTTTCAATGATTGTTTGGCTTTCATATCTGAGGCTGAGCACTTTGGAAGGAGAGAGTGTGAGATAAGATTAATAATTATGTTTGAGAACCCATCGGATCAGTTAAGTACAAAGAAAGCGTATCTCTGAGTTTGGATGATTAGACTAACATAAAAATTCTCATTCTCACTAAGCTAGGTCATAAATATCAGTGCATCAATCTTATTTCCACACGGTTCAAACTCAAGTTACTTACAAGATGTGGCCTTTTCAGGATTAGTCAGGCCAAGACACTCCATGATGTTCATATAATTTTCCATTTTTCGTAATTTAATTCGGGAGAGTTTGTTGAGTTTTGGGTCACTCCTAAATGGAGCCCAAAGCCTAACATATAAAAGGGTATTTTAAACCCTAATGTGGAGATGAGAGTTTTCAGCCAGAAGAGAATAGAGGGAGAGAGAGGGAAGAGAGAGAAAGAAGAATTTTTTTTTTCAACTTTGCGCAGTAATCTTCTAACCTTCGATCGGATGGTGATTTCTTGTCGGATCAATATGAAATTTTAACCAGAGGTTCCTCTCTCGTTGTTCTTCATTCTGAACGGTGGAGATTAGATTTGGAGATCTCTAAGGTGTCTTGATCTTCAGTCGAAATTGCTGAAATTTTAAGGGTGATATTGTTCTCAACTCTTTGATTTTTCATCTTGTTGATGATTATTGTAGTATTTTGA
>JANZLF010000008.1:37485923-37496433 GCA_026546835.1 Erythroxylum foetidum | reverse complement strand
AAAAATATTACTAATAATATAAATTATAACTACTAAAAAGGTAATCATAATTAAGTAAAATAATAGGGAGTTTTATCTAAAAATTAACAAACATAGACTTTTAAAAACTCTACTCTTTTGAGACAAAACTCATAAACTAAATTTACTAAAATAATATCTTATAATATTATATTGTGTTAACAATAAATAATATAATCATATATTAAAATAATTAAATGAATAGATTCTCTTTCGTATTTTTAATATTATAAGATCCTATTTTTAAACATAAGTCGAAATCATAACAGAAATTAGCATTTTTACTCAATTATATTTAAGACATATATATTATTTATGATATACATCTTACTTTATAATTAGATTAATACCATCATTATGTGTAAACTCTAATACTACTTTAGGACAAATAAACCTTGATGGTGTACGACCATTCTCTTTAACCTTTTGATTGCTTGATATGCTTCTTATGATTTTATCTAATTATTCAAATAATTCAAATTATGAGCCTATATAAAATCAAACCAGGTTATATTGTAATTCATGTTTGTCTAAAATCATGTTTTTAACCTTAAACATGATTTTACAAAGAGGTTGTTGTTATGGTTTGAATCTGTAACCATAAGATAAAAAAGCAGCAACTTTATCAACTGTTCCGAGACTTACTCTCGAATGTTAGAAAGTTATCCCGAATCTTTAAATTTGTTTAATAACCTTAAATAATGTATAAGGATTACTAGATTTGTAGAAGAAGCTAATGGATTATTTTGATTGGATAAAAAATAAAAAAAAACTGATAAGACTAATTTTTTTCAAGTAGGAGTTATTATCGATGCACATATCATACATGCAACGTGAAGAAACAAGTCCAGAGGCTATCAAAGGACACGAGCATTGTGGTGACGACCTACGAAGGCGTTCATAACCATCCCTGTGAGAGACTAATGGAGACTCTAAGTCCTCTTTTGAAGCAAATGCAGTTCCTTACTAGGTTCTGAAACTTCACCACAAACTTTTGTAATGTATGCATGCTGCTAAGGCGCAAGAACTCTTCAAACAGAAGCTCCTGTGTTCTTGGAA
Organism: Erythroxylum foetidum; assembly: GCA_026546835.1. Taxonomy (NCBI): domain Eukaryota; kingdom Viridiplantae; phylum Streptophyta; class Magnoliopsida; order Malpighiales; family Erythroxylaceae; genus Erythroxylum; species Erythroxylum foetidum. Next base: position 37,495,356 of record JANZLF010000008.1, on the reverse strand, counting down.
TCTCATATTAAACTTACATATGTACTTACTTTCTGTACTTCAGTTTATGTATGTATCGTCGTTGTCGACAATGTAGGACCAAAGTTTTCTGTATTTGGCAAGTTTGATGAACTATTTCGCGTTCTTCCCCAATCTTAAGATCGTTACTTTTCTATTTATTCATTCTTTTTCATACTAAATAAATTTTATAAAAACATACTAATAATAATCATTGGAATTAAGAATAAATCGAATTGAGTTCAATTTGATCCAATTCAAGTCAATGGATAAAAATCCCAGTTGATTAAAGCGAGTCAAAATTTTAGAGCATTAACTTAATTTGAACGAATTAAACTAGTTTTGTATCAAAAGCTAAAATAACACTGGTTTAAATTTAAAAAGAATTTATTGACAGAAATTTTCGTATGTAAATTCAAAATTTTTTATTTCGTCAATAATTTTCGCCTTTTTACGGACAAATATCTTATACCGTCGCTAAATCCTTTACCGACCGGAATCTTATACCGTCGTTAAAGTCCATCGCAAAATTTATCGAGATGATTTCCCTTCATTTTTAACGATGGATATTAGTATTGTCACGAAACGAATATTTTTTTGTCAATTTTACAGGGAAATATCTTATACCGTCGCTAAATCTTTTACCGACGATAATTTTATATCATCGCTAAAGTCCATCGCAAAATTTACCGAGATGATTTCCTTCCATATTTAACGACGGATATTACGAAAATTTTCCTTTCAATTTTACTGACGGATATGAATTTTTCGTCAGTAATTTACAACGACATATTTTCTGTCAGTAATTTTCTGTCGCTAATTCTTACTTTTCTTGTAGTATAATAATAAACATGATATTATATTGTTGAAATTTTGATTAAAATTTAAGTCATTTGACTATTCAAATCATATTTAAATGAAACGATTTGAACTTGTTATGATATCGATCTATTGTCATTCTAGTTACGGTTTATAATTTGTTGTATCTTTAATATTTAAAAAATTCAACTTTTACTATTTGAAAATAATCCAAATAATCATTAGAATTAAGGATAAATCAGTTTGAGTTCAACTCAATCCAATTCAATTCAATTGATTAAAGTCTGAATTGATTGGACTTAAAAGCGAGTTAAATTAGTTTGTATCAAATGTCAAAATAATGATAAAAATGTTATTATTTTGTTTAAATTTTGCTCATAATTTAAGCCATTTAAATATTCAAATCATATTTGAATCTAACGATCCAAATCTGTTATAATGATCAAATTCGAATTTAATGATTCGAACCTATTATGATGTCGGTCTATTGTCGTATTGGTTGAGTTTTTAAATATAAATAAAATATCTAATATTAGAATATTTTAAGACTTAGAAGACTCGAGCTTAAGACCAATCGGCCCTTTGAAGAGTCCACTTACTGTTTTTATATGGGCTTGGGTTTAGGTTCTTCTCTCTTCCCTAATGGATAGGAATCTTTAGGACACTATGGACTCTTACATTTTAAATCGATGATTATGGCAATTTTTGTGTTATTGGTTTGTTCACCATAGTACTCCATCCTATTTAAAATAAAAATTGTTTTATAAAAATTTTAATTATTTAAAATAAGTGTCGTTCATGACTTTTAATGCATAATTATAATTTTACTTCTAAAATTACTCTTAAATTTTTCTCGCATACTAATTATACAGATTATATTTTCAAGATACTTTTACGTATAATTAATAAGGATATTTCACGGTACCCCGGTGAGATGGGTCAAATCTTCAGCAGGGTGGGTTAAACTCAACACCGATGGTACTGTCAATTCTAGGTCCCTCCGGATTGCAACTGGGGAGCTTTTTAGGAATAGCTTAGGCCATTGGTGTGGCGGTTTCCTACAGTATATTGGCCGTGGTACCCTCCGGAGATGTGGGGGTCCACACTGGACTCGGTGTGGCACGGGACCTTGGTTTTCGTCATGTGATTGTCGAGGTGGACTCTCTGGAGGTTATCAATATCCTATCTCCTTCCTCTTCTAGATTAACTGACAGCGCTCTTTTGTTGACAGGTCTCCGGGAATTATTACACCGATCGTGGGAGGTCCGACTCCAGCATATCCATCGCGAGGATAACCGGTGTGTTGATCTCCTCGCCTCTCTAGCTGCTGCTTCTCGGTCTAGGATCCAGTCCATACAGGTTCCACCGCCGTGTCTTCGCGACGTTTTACTTTACGATGAGACTGGGGTGGCTCACTCTCGTGGTCTGCGTTCCTCTGTCTTCGGCAATGTTCCGTTTTCATAGTTTTTTAATGTTCTAATTTTCCTTGTAATAAAAAAAAAATATATCAAATATTTCATTAACTTTTTTAATAAGTGTGTACTTTTTTAAAACGACATTTATTTCAAGCAAGGGAAGTAATTCATAATTACATAACATATAACGGTAGAAGTTTTTGAGACTACGAAGCTTTCAGATCCAATTAAGACCAATTCTTAGAAGGGACAAGCAAACAACACTTGGCCTAAAAAGGGGTTAGTGTCCGAAATTGCATGAACTTACAACAGCACTTGATCTCGAAAGGAGGAACTGCAAACTGTTTATATATCCATTTCAAGAGGCCACAGTTTGCCTTTGGAAGCTGAATACTTTGCAACTTGCTAAGATTGCTCCTTTTAGTTGTCTGCATTGTGCTTCTGAAGCTCCTCATTATTGTCTTTCATGGAGGTTGGTTCTTCTATTCAAGTTCTTATACGTTTTTTATTAAATAAATGTTTTCAAATTAAGATATACTCTCTCGTATCCAAAACAAAAGCGTTTTGGAGAGATGCATATTTATTAAGAAAACCAATGAAATGTTTGATATACTCTTATTAATGGTGTTATTCATGTGAGAGAAATTGTATGTTGAACTGTCTTGAAAATGCAATTTATGTAATCAAAATTTGAGAGAAATTAAAGGATAATTTTAGAAGTAAAATTATAACCACGTACTCCCTCCGATTCATAATAAGTGTCGTTTTAGATACATTTTAATTATTCAAAATAAATGTCATTCTTGAATTTGTATGCATGTTTATAATTTTTTTTCAAAATTAACCTTTCATTTCTCTCTCATCTTAATTATACAGATCACAATTTCAAGACAATTTAATATGCAATTTCTCTCACATGCTAATTATTGCAAATTACCTTTTCAATGCACTTCATCATGTTTCTTTTTTATTTGCTTCAAAACCTTTTAGTTCTCAGCAACATTCATTCATTATTTAAATATAAAAACTCTACACATAATCTACAAGTTGAAACTTCGAAACTCTAAAAGCATGAATTATTTTATTCTCTTATCAATCATTTAAGATGCTGATTACCGGAGTCACGAGGTAATTTTATGGGAGTATTAATAAGGGTATATTTATAATTTCGTTAGCTTTCTTAATAAGCTTGTATTTTTCTAAAAAGACATTTATTATGAATCAATGGGAGTATTAAGGTTCAAATCACGAAAATAGACTTTTTATAAAAATATAAAAGAAAAGTTATGTATAATATGACTCTTTTCAAACTTTCATAAAACGAAGAGTCTCGTACTCAAAATGTGTTGACTTTGACTTATTTTACTTATCATGACTATTATTTTTTATTATTATTTTACTTCCTTAAGAACGTGATATGACATATAGAATAGGCCTCCAAGGCTCCAACTGTAAAAATGGAAAAAGGAGAAAATTTTTAAAGAAGCGAAAAAAAGTCAAAATTTTGTATAAAATTTATAGGCAAATCTCGCCTTCCAAACCCAAGTCTATCAATAATAATTCGATCATTTCATTAATTTAATGCTCTTAGTCGTACCAAATTCTTGACTTCCTCCTTTTTCTGACTTACTTTTTTTTACTGCATGATTAAGGGTTGTTTTAAAGTTCATCTTCATCTAAGATGAAAATATATTTAGATTGATAATTCCGCTAAGTCATGTAAACAAGATTGATATGTTGTTGAGTTATAAAAGGAAGAGAGATGGATGAGAATTGCTCGTGTCTTTAGGTTTACTGGTCGAAGATGGTCTTGTCAATGATATTTACTATTGATTTCTGTTAGGAAATCAGGACGAGATTTGATCTCAATCGTATCGAAATAATTATGAAATTTTTTCGTGACTTCTGATTTTTTAAAAATTAAAATCGCTTTAATTCTATCAAATTATTAATACAAATCACAATAAATCTGAAACTTAATTCGTTCTTTATTTTAAAACTTGATCATTTTCTTATCGTATCTCTTGAATTATCTTCTAAATCGATCCGTCTCAATCATCGTAGTCCCACAAATGTCTAATTTCTAATGGTATCTACAGAATGAGTTGAGAGAACTCTGTAATTTTTACAAAGAGGGCTAAATAAGAAATGCTAGCTCCATAGAGCTTAAGCTTATTTATGATAAGTTTTGGACGTTTTAGTAATCTAATTGAAATTAAAATTTAACTAGAATTACAAATAATTTTAAATAAATGCCAATTATGCTCAAGTAATATCCAATATCTTATATTTATTTTTATTTATTAAATATCTCATATTTAATCATAAAGTTTTTCAAACTTTACAATCAAGTCCAACTTAATAAAATATATTTGCTCTCTTAAACTCATTCTATATGTGAAACTCATTAAGTTCCCAACTATGTTGGCAATGATTACAAATTGTAATTCTAATGCATAATTAGAACTAAATAAATTAAAACTCTTTCTAATTTATCCTTAATTCTCCAATTAAACAATTTATAATCATAGATCAAGATTAGCTTCATGACCATCTAAATATTTAGGAATATCAAAGTAGTTTTGACTAATCTTTCGTGCAAGATTTTTTCGTATAATTCAATCATTTCATTAGAAAATGTTCTAATTAAACATATAGTATGAAATTAATGTCTACTATATTTTGAGTCTAATCATATTAATTATCTATCATTAGTTATCGATTCAATTAATGACATTTGTAAACTACTTACAAAGTATCATTCTACCTTAACTAAGGATTTTCCGAATCAATACTAATCAAGAATAACAGAATATTCTCCCTAATTACTTTAGGGTGACGAATCATATCTTAATCATTCAATTACCTCCATATAGTTCATGTTATATCCAATGACTACCAATTGGCCGACCCATGATTAAATAGGTCATAGATATTATCAAAACATAGTAATTCTTATACAAGACAACTTTGAAGACCTCAAGTCAAATGATCACTTATACAATTATCACAATGAGAATTCCATAGATATACAAGTATGTTCTAAATGAATTTATCATATTGGATCTATTTAGTGAACTTGTTCTCTAACAAGCACCCACACATTTGTTTAAGTATTTATATAAGTTAGCCTATAAAATCAATTACTTCCTTCATAAGAAAAAACAAAATGTTTGTTAGTTTTTTTGTATTCTATTAATGTCTGATATTAATAGAACAATTACTAAGAACAATTTAAGGATAATACATAAATGTAATATGAATCTTATAATTATAATCTCATTATAATTTCATTTGTAATGTATACTTATCTTATGGATTTTATCATATACATCTAAACATATACAAGATAAAGAATATCTTTAAATTATTTTGTCACTAAACTACAACAAATCGATTAGTTGTAGGGCATAAACTAACACTCTCAACTCCGTCATCGTTGTAATTGTTGTTGCAAATTTTTCTTCTTCGTCATGTGTTTATGTCTTATGAATATCTCCTTGTTATGTATCTTATACTCTTTAGGTGTCTTTTTTTTGTGGTTACAATTTATTATATTTGACTAGTTGACTGTACTATTAAGTATTGTTTTATTTGAATTCTTGTGATTTTGTGTTCTTTAAACAAGATGAATGACCAAATGTTGAGAATAAAATATCAAAACACCTAATTAGTCTGAGTGTCAAAACAACACCTAATGGCACTGTGTCTCAATGATTCCAAGATTAAAGGAGTCTTTTATGTGACTTTGTGGACTTCTTTCGAAGGTGGTCAAACTGCTCAAGAACGAAACAACATCCAATAATATTCAATTTCTAAAAGTGAGTTATATTTAATACAAAGTGATAATTCACTTTGTATTAAAATAATAACTGAATTACTTTTAATAATCTTCTAAAAATATTCATCAAAACATTAATTTTCTTTAAATAAATTAAATGATAAAAAAAGAAAGTGGAAGGCATTACAAATTATACCTAAAATTCTCTGAAATAACAAATCTAACCTATAAATTAAGAAAAGCCAAAAACAACTTGGGGTCAGAGCTTTACCTCCTATAAGGAATCTACCTGACTTGAGCGGGGATTAATCTGGATGAGGATAGCTTAAAAGTATTTTCCTATAGTTAGGACTCTCTTAAGATACCTCGTGGGAAATCAAAAAAGAAAAGAGAAAGAAGTTAAAAGTGTAAATTAAAAAATAATATTAATTACAAAGCTGCTAAATTAAGGTATAATCATTTTCAAACAATGTAATTGTAAAGCAACTAAAGTGCGATGGATCTAACCCTACGGCGTAAGTGAGTTGGCAAAGTATTCTTCTGGTTTAAGTGAGGTCGCGGGTTCAAACCTTCCTCATATATGTATCAGTTTAAAACTTGAGACCAGAGCGTTGCCTCATAAGGGACCTACCCGGTTTGAGTAGGGATTAATCTGGGTATAAATGACTTAAAGATGTCTTCCCATAATTATGATCCTTCTAAAACACCTTGTAGATAACAAAAAAAAAAAAAAAGTGTGATAGATCTTAAACCTTCCAATGCAATTTGTAATGCACTTATGACAACTATATTACAGCATTCGTTCTCTCGTAAACGAATATTACATTCTTATTAGTGATCACAATCTTCGTCGCAGGATTGCATCTTCCATTCCTTTACACTGCATGCTGTCAGAAACCAACATGCTGTCTTAAAATTTTATATTATCTCGACAAAACAGGGGGTACGTACGGATATGTACATCCGGAGAGGGCTTGCTGCTTTCTAAATATTAGTATGAAAATCATCCGAAGAGGTCAAAAGCGGCAGTTTTGTCGAGTAGCCAACGGGATTGACGGTGGAGCCGAATTAGGTTCCACTTCCACCACAAACTAAGATATGGTACCTGAGCATTGATCTTCACTTTATCGGTTGGTACTGGCCAACATCTTCCACCCATCGTTTTCTTTACATTGATCATCGTTTCGTTCACATTCAACATAGTCATGTTAGTCGGTTTGGAAAAATTAATGTAGCAATTTGACAATTTTGAGTTTTAACTTGACCTGCACCTCAAAAAGTCTCAATTTGGCTTTTAGTTGATTACTGAATGCATTGAGATGTTGGTTCAAATCTTCCGTCCCATTTGACATTAATTGGAGACAAAAATAAGGTTGACACAGAATAACGGGCATAAACGAATTGATGCTACTTATCAAACGTTCTATAAATTTAAGGGTTGTCTTCTTCAGCCCGCACGGATAGCTCAGTTGGTTATTAACAAGGTTAACTTTGGACAAAGACCAGGGTTTGAATCCCAATAAAAAGGAGAAGTGAGTCGCCTTGCTGAGAAGTTGACTGAGATTAGACCGTAATTTACCCTCTCACTACTTTATCGAGCCGGAATGTAAGGGCGTCTGGGGTGGGCAATCCACCTTTTGAGACAAGGGTTGTCTTCTTCAGGTTGGTTTTTTATTTAATCTTTTATAATCACTATATAAACGCAATTGTTTTATTTCTAAATTAATGAGACCTTACAAATTTATGTAAATGCGGTGATTTCTAAAGTCATGAAACTTTACAGCATGCCAAAGACAAAATTGTTGTAGAGCTATAATTGAAGTTTGTCCCTATTAACTTGAACAATTGTGTAAAGTGTGACCGTCCTCACCTTGAAAGGTGTGACTTTTAAAAGGCACTAAATGCCAAGTGTCATGATGTTTCTGTGAAAGTTCCGAGACTGTCGTCTTAGACACCTAGCTTTTATACCATTGAATTCAAAAGGTAACCCTCACCCTAGGCGTCCTTATATTTCGGCCTGACATTATGTGAGGGAGGTAAATTACAGTTTGATATCAGCCAATTTTTTGAAAAGACGACTCAGTGTTCGGTGCGCACAAGGAGTTACTACATTGGATGAGCTCTTACACTGCCGCTGCTGAGACTCAAACCTGAGACCTTAGAATCACTTTCCTTTTCAATGATCAACTGGACTATCTGTGCGGGCTACCTAGCTTTTATACCAAAAATTATAACTAAATAAGGAGGATTCCCCGAATTCCTATAGATTGTATTTTTGTTTTAATAGTTGTTAATTCTTGAGTCTAGAAAATGAAGACAAATTAACAATTGGTCCGATGAAAAAAATAACATTTCAAAATTTAAGACTTATTGTAATACCAATTGTTGGGATTAGACGTTTTATTGTATATGAATATCACATGCGTTTGTCGTATTTGCATTGAGAACTTAAATTGTTCAATATTTAGAATAAAGGAGACAAAACGCAAATAATTAAATAATGAACCATCTCTATTGTTATATCATTATTATATTTTTCGATTTAACACTTTTAATTAATTTACTTTGATTCGGACAAAGGTATGGGATGCATACCAAAGAAGTTAAGATGGATTGTTTGGATTCCTAATCCCTGAATAGAATTGCAGCTTAGTTTCTCGGACCTTTAAATATGATTCTCGTCTGGACTTCTTTAGGACATAACGACCTTTTCATATGAATACATAAAAACAAGGATATGGAGCTAATGCAATACTTTAAGAATGTTTTTGTATTGCAAAAATCGAATAGCCTTACCCTACCAAGTTTTTAAAATGTTATATGCATTCTAGTGAGAATGTGTTGCGATTTATGAAGATATTTTAGCCTTAAAGAGTTGCGAGATCTTTTAAAGGTTCTTATGAATTTACAAGGAATAGGTGTTTTATGTCCTCTAATTGTCAAATTGAAAAAAAAAAGGACTGATAAAAAGAGTTATGCATATTTTTTCCCATCATTGAAAAATGACACTATGATTAAAAATGTCACCGTTACAAACAACGGCAAGTAAAGTTGTCTTTTCTATCATTGATGACTGTATGATAATGCATATACAAAGAAGGTCAAATTTTCAAATTGGTCTTGGTTACTTCTTTCGCTCTTTCTATGATTTCATAAAAATAATTCATTATTGCCTTCTCATCAATGTCATCTAGAGATGGCAATGGGTAGAGTTCGGTTCGGATTTTACTGAACCCATATCCATATCCATATCCATCGGTTTTTACGATTTATTACCCATATCCAAATCCATTGGGTTATTCGGGTTTTTGGATATCCATCGGGTTGTATAACACATAAAAATGTAACTTCTAAATTGAAAATATGGAGAGCAAATTTTTGCGAACGCTCTAAATCAAAATTAACTTAATAATAATAAGTC
>JANZLF010000008.1:37448538-37460707 GCA_026546835.1 Erythroxylum foetidum | reverse complement strand
CCAATTTGGGAGGTCACAAAATATTAGATTTTGGATGGCAAAGGATGGCTTCCAAAGCCATTAATTGCCATTCCATCATGTTTCAAAATAGACTCCCAAACAATGGCTTGAGTCATTTGAGCCATTCCATTCCATTCCATTCCATTCCATCCCTCCACCAACATCCAAACATACCCTAAGATAGATCTTTATAAAATCTGTATAATAAGGATAGATCTTTGACTTTAGGAATAAAAGTGATTTGACTTTAATTTAAAAAAATTGGCTAATTAACAAGTTCAATAAATAAAGCATAATTTAGGTGAAGAAAATGCTCTTTTCGAAACATTTTTAAAAAAAATTTAGAATGCAATGATCATAAACTTGACATTTGAATGAAGAAATACGTTAGTTCAATTAAATGAATCCATTTAAAAGAAAAGAACCACTTTGTTTTAAAAAGGATTTAATTTTAAAAGTTATACGAGTTTGCTTGATTCTTAAAAAGTTCATTTTAAATTAGATTAAATCACTAAGTACTACCCGCACATGTCAGCCAGACGTATAATTCATCAACTGCAAATAATCATTACAGAATAATAGTTCGTTAGATAAAAGAGAGAATAATTTTTCTTTTCCAGTTACATGTAACCTTCATACACCAATACCTTTCTATATTTGTAGTTCTTACGCTCATTCAATACAAGAGAGTTATCTTCCTCTTTATGAAATATAACATCGTATCAAAGCAATGTTTCTGTCTTACCTTATAAAACGTATTACCTTGTAACTCCAAAAGATAGAGATGGACAACAGTACGAAAAGCGTCGTCAATGAAGATGTTTATAGCATTGCTGCGGTAGATAACCCTAGGAATCCACTTGTAAATATACCTCTCGAAGGAGCAATCTATTTATCATGGAGTCAGTCGATGATTATTTCCCTAAAAGCCAAGGGAAAAGTTGGTTTGGTGAACGGAAAGATATAGCCTCCTGTTGACAACAACAAACTTAAGATAGCATGGTCATAGCTTGGATCATCAACTCGTTGTCAAAGGAAATCTCCGACTCTTTCTTAGTAGTAACTATAGCAAAGGATCTCTGGGATGAATTAAAAGGGCATTATGGAGAAAGTAGCAGGCCTCACCTATATGAAATCATGCAAGAAGTCAGCAACTTAAGACAAGGTAACAACACCATAACAATATATTTTACAAAACTAAAGGGGTTGTGGAATGATTTAGACTCTTTGATGTCGATGAGCACGTGTGGCTACGAGAACGCTGAAAAAAACTTAGAGTTTTTCAACACAAACAGATTAATGCAGTTTCTATTGGGTCTCAGAGAAGAATACGCTACCGTGGTAAGTCAGATCATGTTGCTTGAACCGTTTCCCCAGGTAAACAAAGCATATTCTATGATATTAACAGTAGAAAAGCAAAAAAATGTAAACGCTGAGAATACGATTCAAATGGGAGTGGCACTCATGGTCAGTCCAAATAACTATAAAAGACAAGAAAACAAGGATTTTATTGGCAAGCGTTTTGGAAACAGAAGGAACGAGAAATTTTGTGAGCATTGAAGGGAAAAGGGACATATGAAGGACACCTATTTTCAGCTACATGGAATATTAGAGTGGTACAAAGAACTGCAAAAGAAGAAGGGTAAAACGACATACACTGCAATGAATGTAGATAACTCACTAGAGGAATAAAAACCAGAAACTGAATCTAAGACTGAAGCGGATATCGCAGCCCTCACCCTGTAAGTTCAAGACTTGATGCGCATGGTTAAAGGTAAATCATCGGCTGATGCTAATTACGTAGCTTACAATAGCTACGCAGGTACGAACACAAACCCTTTCTAGTTTTAACAGTAACAAATCTGACAATGGTGTATGGATAGTGGATTCGGAGGCCTCAACACATATGAGCCATGATCTTACACTCTTCACAAACACAACCAAAGTTTCCCATCTTAAACTAGTAACCCTCCTAGATGGTTCATACAGCAAAATCAAATATATTGGAACTATTGATTTTCATGAAACCCTTAACTTAAAAAACGTTCTTCACATACCCACATTCCACCATAATATAATGTCCGTTCACAAACTAGCCACGCAAAATAACATTGGCATCATTTTTGTAACTGACAAAGTGTATTTGTAAGACTTGCGGACTAAAGACATCATATCCGTGAGTGAGGCGAAAGCGAATTTACAAAATAAGAAAGGAAAATCAATTCATGCCACCCAGCTTAAAAGGTCCTTCTTTGGGTTTTTATATTAAGAACCCAGTTGCAAACCACATACACGACAGTTTGATGTTTAGCATTTACGCCTTGGACACATACTGAAAGAAAAGTTTACTCATTTGCCAAATTTGAATGTTTTGGTCCCTAAAAGTGTTTCATGTGACATTTTCCCTTAGCAAAACAAACTCGAAGACCTCTTCCAAATCACAATTCTCAACCTAACATCCTTTTGAACTTTTACATCTTGATTTATAAGGACCATATGGGGTTAAAAATCTTGATGGCTCAAGCTATTTCTTAACAATAGTCGATGATTTCACAAGGGCTACCTAGACTTACTTATTAAACAATAAGGATCAAGTCTATGAAACTCTAAAAATCTACATAGCCATTATTGAAAACCAACACAAAACTTCCATCACCTATGTATACACTGAAATTGGAACCAAGTTTGTCAACCACCAATGTAAGGAACTTTTACAAACAAGAGGCATAGCCTTCATACCCCTCAACAAAATGACGTTGTTGAATGCAAACACAAACACCTTCTTCAAACTACTAGAGCCCTGTTATTTCAAGCCAACTTACCTAAACACTTCTAGGGGGAGGCTATACTCATGTCCACATTCATCATCAATCGACTTTATACCAAAATCCTCTCTTGGCAGACACCATACGAAAGACTTTACCACAAACCACCTTCCTATGAAAACCTACGGGTATTTGGTTCCCTTTGCTATGCCACAAACACTGCTCCCTACAAAGACAAATTAGCTCCCCGTACAAAACAATGCGTTTTTTTAGGATACATGTTAGGACACAAGGGATATAAATTACTCGAGCTCAACACTCAGACCACTCTTGTCTCTCGAGATGTGGATTTCCATGAAACCATTTTTCCTTTTCATAACCATACACACCAAAATATTTCTCCAATTTTCCCAAATATTCCTGTCAGCCCAATAAATCACCGCCCCATCCAAAACATATACCACTATCCTCACCTGTACAACCACACGATTCACTAACTTCACCTACTGCCTCAACCCATTACCGAACTCTCATTTCTAAGTAACGACATTTACCCAGTATTAGTGCAGATCAACAGCCACAACAAACCACCTAACTTGTCCCACTTTGACATAGCACAGGAATAAAATCTCATCCATCTTACATACAAGACTATGTCACCTCCCTTCCTCCTCTCGACGTAGCTACGATATCTTCCTCCCAGGTTCATCCTTCATCTAACACCTCCTTCTTTTCTATTTCTTCTTCATTTTCTTCGTTCATGGCTAACGTAGACACTGAACGTGAACCATTGACATTTGCTACTGCTATTACTAATCTACTTTGTGTCCAACTTATGCTTTTGGAGCTCAATGCACTGGAATGAAACTACACCTAGGATTTGACGACTCTAGCAAAAGGAAAATGAGCGCTGCACACCAAATGGATTATTAAATTAAAAGAAACGTCGATGGCTTAGTGGATCGTCGAAAAGCGAGGTTGGTCATTCTCGATTATTGCCAGAGAGAAGGCTTAGATTACACAGACATTTTTTCAACTGTTGCTAAAATCACCACCATCCACATCTTGATAGTGCTTGCAGTAGCTTACCATTGGACATTACACCACTACGACATCAAGAACACCTATCTTCATAGTTCCCTCACTGAAGAGTTGTATATCCATCCTCCACAGGGGTAGTCCAAAGCTATTGTCGATCAGGTTTGTCATCTATGTAAATCCTTATATGGCCTTAAACAAACTGGCTACCAATGGAATCAAGAACTTACGTCCAAGCTACGGTCTTATGGGTTTATTCAATCAAATTCTGATTCCTGTTTATTTATTAAAGGTTCTGCTAACAATTTCATAGCTCTTGTCATATACGTAGATGATGTGCTACTTACCAGCCCCTCAGAGACTTTACTTGTGGACGTCAAAGCTTACCTCCACGATCAGTTCACCATCAAAGACATGGGACATGCTAACTACTTCTTCGGTATAGAACCGAACCGCTCACCTCATGGTATTTTTCTCTCCGAAGAGAAATACATCCAAGACATCTTATCCGAAACACAATTGCTAGATCTAAAACCCTTCATCGTCCCTTTCCCTCAAGGCTGTAAACTCACGCCTGATGCTGGTCCCCTCCTGGATAACCCAGATCGCTACCATTGACTCGTGGGCCAACTCATGTACTTAAACCTCACTAGACTAGACGTGGCTTTTGTAGTCCACCAGCTTACCCAATTCACCTCCACACCCCAACAACCATACTGGGAAGCCCGATTACACCTCCGACATTACCTTAAACACACCGCAACTTCTAAACTCCTATATCCAGTGCAATCATCAATACAATTACATGCTTTCTCCGAATCAGGCTGGGCAGGTTGCAACTTTACCTGAAAATCACTCACCGGTTACTATATCATGCTCGAAGCTGCTTTAGTATCTTGAAAAACCAAGAAACAAAAAACGGCGAGCCACTCAATGGAAGCTGAATACTGCGGCATGGCTGGTGCCCTCTATGAAGTTTGCTGGCTCTCTTACGTCCTTCATGACATGCAGGTCCCTCTATCATTGCTAATCCCTCTCCATTGTGACAGCGCCATGGCAATCCATATATTCAAGAACTCGATTTTTCATGAATGGATGAAGCACGTCAAAATTGATTGCCATCTTGCTCGTAACGTCGTCACCGAAGGTTTTATCTGCACTCTTCACACTCCCTCCACCTCACAGTTAGATGACCGCTTCACTAAACCCCTATCATCCATGGACTTGTCTTCTAATGTCTTCAAGTTAGGTCTGTTATCACCGACGCCAACTTGAGGGGGGTTATCAATAGGCCTGCCTCACCATCCTCCGCACCAGTTACCCACACATGTCAGCCAGACGTATAATTCACCAACTGTAAATAATCATTACGAAAAAATAGTTCATTAGATGAGAGAGATAGTAAATTTTCTTTTCCAGCTGCACGTAACCTTCGTACAGCAATACCTTTGTATATATGTAGCTCTTATGCTCATTCAACACAAGAGAGTTATCTTCTTCTTCTTGAAATATAACGTATTATATTTACATAAAGATTAACTAAAAATTGACGCAAGGTTTACAGTTTAAGTTTCATACTACTGTAATAACGATGTACAAAAAAAATTATATAATCATAACCCATCTTTACTTATATTCTAAACAAAGCTTAAAAAGTAAATGATTTAGTTATATATTATTTAAATATAAATTATATAATTTTAGTTTCTTCATAAGTTAAAAATGTAATAAAAATTATATAATCATAATTCAAATTTGTTAAATAAGAAAAAATGAATAGTTATATAAAAGTCTTAACCATTGATCTCTTTTGTATTTAAGAAAGATTTAAAAAAATTAAATAATTTAAATACAACTGCAATAATACCAAATTCTTTAACAATATTATTTTTCAGTGAAGAAATACTAATAAAATCATTGTTCTCATGCCTTTAACCAAAGGATAAATAAAATCACAGTTCTGATGGTGATCACTTATCGTGTATATTTGGAGTAGACTTCATCCTATCATTTTGTTAGTGTCCTTATTTTCTATCTTTTTGTGTGTTAATTTTCTGTATTCTTGAGGTTTGAAGTTAGACTTAATGGGAATTAATCTTGTTTTATGTCAAGGTGTATTTTGGAATGATTTTGTGACAAAAAGAGCTTAACTAGATGTTGAACCTTATTAGACGTGACCTCGTGCAACAACCAGGAGCTTGAAATGCAACAGGTTAGAAGTAGAAAACAAATGAAGCAAATGACGTAGCAAAAGGGTTTAAAAGGGCGTGAACATTCTTGCAAGGAAGCAAAGATTAAATTGTCAAATCAGTTAATAGGCTTGCTAGGAAGCAAGAAAACAACGTGGAGACCAGAAGCATGAAATGTAGCACATGGGACCAAAACTACATCTTAAATTGTTGTATCAAGCGGTAGAAGTGGGGGGTAGAAAAATGTAAAATAACTCAGTCAAAACGTTGATGTGGGAGAAGAGAAGGTGAAAGTGGCATGAATAAAAAAGACCCTCAAGACTTTATTCATGAAAGGAGTTAATAGAGAGAGGAGGTTGTGTGAGAATAAACAAAGGAGGCTGCATTAAATAGAGAGGAGGTTGCGTTAAAGAGAAAGGGATGCGTTAGAAGGAGAATAAAAAAAGGAGGCGACGTAAAATAAGAGTAGAGGCTTAGAGAAGTGCAAATGGAGGCAATAGAAGGGCGAGTGAAAGAAGTGAGTTTACATGAATCATTAACCTTTAATTGTCCCATCATCTATAATGATGGGAAGGATTTAAAGAGGGTTGCAAAAGAAGGCTGCAGTAGATAGCAAATAGAGAAGGATTCCCGTGACAGTCCCAACACCAACGATTGTTCCAATGTCAGTGACAGTCAAAATAGTTAGGAAAATCATGATGTTGGGTAACTAAAATTTTATTTCTTGGTTTACGAAATTCTAGTTATTGAAATTTGCATGTTGTAAGAATTTTGTTATTTATTTCAATCGATTTATTAGTCAAGTATTAATTATTTTTTCAGGTCATTATTTGATTGTTTGATTTTACAGCTAGGTGTGCAACTGGTTTGTGATTTTATTCAATCAATCACTAGATTAAACAGGTTGATGTTTAATTCTTTTAATCAAAAGTAGCGACTAAGATTTTTGTCTACTATGTTAAGGACATGATTCTAAGAAAAATAATTGTCTAGGCTAAATATACATCGTATGTATGTTGTCTAGTTCGTCAATTTTCTTGATTCATAAAGCTATTAATTAATTAAATCTGAGATCATATCCAAGTTATTAATTAATAAGGGTTAATTCAAATACATGTTTTGATTAATGAAACATAAAAGAAAATAGATAAAGAAATTTAACACGATGAATGCTGAACTAATAAAATGGTTATTTTTAGTGGCGATGATCAACGTGAGTTCAATAATAAAGGAGATCGGAAATTAAGATTTGCTTCTCTTGATTGTTAAATTTTTATTATTTTGTTATTAGTTATTTTTCAATTAAATTCTGTTTAATTCAAAATTATAACCCCCCTTTTATTGCGTAAGTACTAACGTTTGAATTTCTCGTGGAAACGATCCCTACTTTTCACTGCTACATTAATTTGTGTTGCAGGAATTTGATTTTATATTTGGTTGCAGGTGATAGCATTCACTAAATTTTAGTGCCGTTTTCAAGGAAATTTTGATGGTTTATGTACATTACGCGTTTGAATCAGTCTAAAGATTTGTAGTACAATCCTGAAATTGAGAAAACAGCAAAGGCATTAAGAAAGCAGATGAAAGAAAGACAACAAGTACTAAGAGAAGAACGATAGAGGGAAAGGAACATGGATGCAAATCGCACTTTATGTCAACCGGCTGCTCCAGCTGAGGACCGACAACCTCACTGTATTAATTTTTTAATTTGGGTGATAATAACACTTTTAAGTTGAAGGCGAGACTGATTCACTTATTACCCACTTTCCGAGGCATATTGGGAGAAGATCCTTATAAGCACTTGAAGGAGTTTGATGTTGTTTGTATGAGGATGAAGCCTACTAACGTCACTGAAGAGCAGATAAAGTTGAGGGTTTTCCCTTTTCTCTGAAGGACGATGCCCAAGATTGGTTATATTATTTACTTGTTAGAAGTATTAGAGCATGGGCAGAGATGAAGAAGTTATTTTTAGAGAAGTTTTTCCTAGCTATCAGGGCCGCTAATATCATAAAAGAAATCTGTGGCATTCGCCAAAACACTAGGGAGTCATTATATGAACATTGGGAGAGATTTAAAAAGTTATGTGCAAGTTGCCCTTATCATCAAATCAGCGAGCAATTGTGGATTCAATACTTTTATGAAGGTCTTTTACTGACTGAGAGGAGTATGATAGATGCTGCAAGTGGACGAGCTCTAGTTGATAAAACACCAGCAGCTGCATGGGATTTGATCTCAACTATGAATTCTAACTCTCAACAATTATAGAGCTCAGAATGATTTCGTTCAAGACATGTTAATGAGATAAGAGTTTCATCGTTGGAAAGAAGATCAGATGATTTGACTTTTTCGATGTGTCAACTTGCGGTATCAAGGAAAGAGGAAGTTAAGACTTGTAGTATTTGTTCTATAGTTGGCCATCCTACAAATATGTGTCCCACTCTACAAGAAGACCATATTGAAGAAGCCAAGGTAATGGGTGGCTATTTGGGACAACCTCAAAGGAAGTATGACCCATTTTAGGTGAGAGAGGGCAATGTGAGTACTTTGGGTGGGTGTATCATATTGCGATAGAAATGCCCCGAGTGCCGATTGTAGGTGTGAGTCATCAGAGGATCACCATCATGAGTGTGAATGGAAATAGAGGAGAGGATGAGAGGGAGAGGGGGCACTTTGAGTACTTTGGGTGGGTGTATCATATTGGGGCTAACAAAATTGGGCATGAATATTGTCACCTTAGGTTCATGTTTATTAGAGGTAAATATATGGAGATGTATAAACGTGATCCTCATGAGAACCCTGGCATTGCACGGGTGATTTCTCTATTTTTTTGTTAAGAAAAAAATTTCTCATTTTAGAATGTTTATTTCTTTATCTCTTTTTTCTTTTCAACTTGGTTTGGTGGTTGGTGACTATACATTCAAGGATATGGTTCAGAAAAAGTTTAGATTTTCTTGACAGTTTATTGAGCTTAAGTGTGGTTTTCATGGTTTAATTGCTATTGAAGATGTTTTGGAGCTTTTTTGGTAGAAAATATGGGAAAAATGAAAGAAAGGTCAAAGTGCTAGGTTTTTCCAGTTTCGATTGCCATTGAGGTTTTTGGTGCAGCCTGTTATTTGGGTGGAAAGAAACAAAAAAGGAACTTCTTTGATTTTTAAGTTCTGATTCCTTTTAGCGAAGTCTTTCACTTTGTGCTGGAAGTATAAACTTGGACGACGCTTGAAGAGCTAAGATGGCATTCAAGGAAACCTGATAAGTGATGGAAGCATCTAATTGAAGAGGAAGCTGAAAAATTTGAAGCAAGATATAGTTTGTGTGTTTGATTTGGTATGATATTTGTAGAATTATAAAGATTCTTAGAAACATGGATTGGTGACTTTGAGAAGTTTTTTTTTTTGAGAAGTTTACAATGATAATGATTGTTAGGAACTTGCTATAATGCTCCGTTCTCTGTAAGTAGTCTTTAGTTATGCTTCAAAACATATTTTTGGGCGGTCACGGTTTGATTTTCTAAGGTCAAGGGATTTGGAGTACATATTGGTATCTGTTCTGGTGATATGGATTCATCTTTTAGTATATGTGCTCAATGACGTTTGATGCATGTTTTGTTAGTCAAACTCAATTTAGTTAGGTCTATCTAATTGCTATATTGTTAAATTTCCATTAAGATTGTGCCTCAATATTTTCCTTGTATCGGAGACCTATAAGAAGGGGTATGGTAGGGCCTTCTCTTAATGTAGAGGAGCTAGGGTGACAAAGGGTCAATCATGGGGTGAGACATATATCTTTCATGCTATGTGTATCTTATCTGTATATCGGAGAGTTGAAATTTGTCACCTCCTAACTTCTTGTCCCTCTTTGTCCATCCTCCATTTTCCCTTTTATTGTCCATTCAACCTGCTATCTGATAGTTTTCATCATTTCATTTGCAGTTTCTGTGTGGTTGATAATATAATGTATCATTAACTTAAATTGATTGTTTAAAAATTGTGCTAGATGTTTACGTCATACAGTTTTACAGTCGATTGTATGAGGTTAAGAAGGGAGAAGTAAGTTACCTTCTTTTAAAATTTTGTTTGATTTTATTTAGACTGAAGCATCAACAGATATTCTACTTAACTAAGTAAACTACCATTCCTAGTAGATTTGTAATATACCTTTTTACATTTCTGCCTAGTGCAATAAATCCAGTCAAATGCCTTTAAATAATACGAATCCAACTTTGGCCGGTAACTAAAAGACATAAATTCAACTAATTAAAACAACCAACTGTGATGCATTGAAATAATTTAACCAAAGAAGTTACAAGTATGGATTCAACGATAACCTACCCAGAGTTAAAATACATCTTGCATCGAAGAAAGAAAAAATCTTTATAGAAATACAAGCATACAAGTGTAGGCCATTGAATTAAGCATAAATAAGTAGTGTTAAATGTTAAATTTGGACATCATAATGTTTCACAAGGTGAATTGCTTAATAATGTTAGATGTGATGAACAAAGACAACCGAGTACAAGAACAAGCAAATGTGAAATCCAGACATAAGTCAACATAGAACAATTCAGATGTCTGGGCAACGAAAGAAATTGTCAAGAAAAGAACCATAATATACTGAAAACAAGATCATAAAGGTGGACTTCCATTTTATCAACATTACAAATTATCATCTCTCAATAAAAAAAAACAAGCCACTCTGTAACCAACACAAATTTTACAAACCATCAACATCAATCCGTCTAAAGGTGAAAACTGTAACTATTTGGCTCCTTTTCAATCCCACATAGAAAGTTTATATGTTTGGGGGAAGGTTGGTAGTTATAAAAAGGAGCTCTCCCCTCCTATTGTAATCATCCCAATCTCTTCTCCTATATTAAATAAAAGCGAGTTATTTGAGTGGTACTCCAGAGACGTAGGCATAATTAGCCGAACTCTATTATCAAATTTTTTGAGTGTGTTCTTTCCTTATTTCTTTTATTCCGCCTTTAATGTCTTATTTCTTTTCAAGTTGTAGTATAGGATTCAATATTATTTTTCAGGTATATTTGTAGTGTTATGTTCAATTTATTTGAGTGTATTTACTATTCTTATGTGTATACGGGTTAAGTTGTAATAAATACACCGTGCATGTAATTTTTGTCTAGGAGGTTGAGTTTTAAGTGAGACCATTTGTGATGCCTCCGCCTTTCCTGGGAATGGTAATACTGTCTTAGGAGTTCATTTGATAGTCTTTCTTAGATATTACTGAATCAGTTTACTTTACTAGTTGTTTATCTTAAAGGAAAAAATTATCCGATTTTCCCAACAAATGGTAGCAGAGACAAGTTCGTTCTTGGTTTGTTTGTAATTTTATTAAATTGAATACTATATTTTTAGTCTATAATGGCATATAATGATCAAGAAACACTAGGGACACCAATTTTCTCATCATCATGGTTGAGGATTCTATTTTCAAGTTTGAAATTGGCGGTAGAGATATTTGATGGCACTGCCTATTTCGGCATGTGGCGAGGGGAGGTTTTGGACTCCCTTTTCCAGCAGGGTCTGGACATTGCCACTGAAGAAAAGAAATCAAAAGATGTTGAGGATAAATATTGGAATATCATAAATCGGTTGGCATATGGAACAATTCTATCGTGTCTGTTTAGAGAGTAGAAGTATGCTTTCAAGAACAAAACTTTTGCACACAAATTGAGGAAGGCATTGGAATATAAATTTTTTAAAAAGAGTGGTCAGAATAAGCTCTTTATGAAGAAAAGACTATTTTGATTCGATTATCGACCATGTACCACTATGAATCAACACATCATTATGTTTAATCAATTAGTAATAGACTTGTTGAATTTGGATGTGAAATTTGAGGATGAAGATTTGGCTTTAATGTTGTTATCATCTTGTAACATGCCAATCTTGTAACATCCCATTACCTATTGGAAGGTTAGAATGGTAAATGTAAGTGATTAATGAGAGCTTAGAGATGTATTTGCATGCTCATGCACGATGTGTCATACACATACATGATAATAGTGAAAATTTTGCAAATGAACCTAATTGTACATGTATTCATGAATAAGAGTATAATTAGATTGAGTTTTGATTTCTAGGAGTTTTGAGAATTTTAAATTTATTTATATGGATAATTGTGGTTATATGTGTTGAAAAATTGATTTGGAGAGTGTAA
>JANZLF010000008.1:37362510-37376770 GCA_026546835.1 Erythroxylum foetidum | reverse complement strand
AAAATCCTAAAAACTAATTTCTTTAATTGTAAAAGCTTTATACGCACTTTTTGTGGTATTGACCTAGACTTATTGGTAGCTATAGTTTTAAGTTTATTTATTTTGTGTAATGTTATGATACTAGCCAACCACCCTTTCTAGCGTTTAATCCACAAATGGAAGAGGGAAGTGATCTTTTTTACTCACTTTGTTTAGTTTATAATAGTCAATACGCACTCTCCAAGCTGTGAATGTTCGAGTGGACTTCATCTCACCATTTTCACTCTCCATCTGTCATTCCTCCTTTCATAGGTATGTATTGTATTAGGTTGACCCATTCATTATCTAAAATCAAGTATATGATACCATATCTAGCAACTTAACAATAGGATTTAATCTTCATTGATGTTACCTGGCTATTTTTCTTCCTTTTTCAAGGTTAATCTTATGCATAACCACATTAGGACTTATACCTCGTATGTTAGATATTTTCCATACTATGACCGTTATCCAATTCCTAAAAGTCTTCACCACCTCACTCTCTTATTCCCTATCTAGCTTGTTTGAGATAATGATAGGTAGTGTTTTGCCCTCATCTAAGATGGTATACTGAAGGTGTGTGGGTAAAGGCATTAACTTAAGAGTTGGTAGCTTTTCAATAAAGTATAGTATGGGTGCTTCGGTTCTCATTAAAATTTCCTAATGTGTGGATCGCCCGACTCCTTCGTCTCTCCTTCTTCCTTAGTCTCAGCTGCCTCAGAACTTACTTCTTTGTTGCAACTCTCCTCTTTATCTTTGATGCATTCATATATGATATCGATCTTCATATAAAAGCTACTTTTTCTATATTCTTAAAGACTTTAATCATATTGAACTTTGTATAACCATTACCAATCTGAAGAATCAATTTAACTTTATAAACATCAATCAGTGCCTCTTTTAGTATTCATGAATCACCATTCAAGAATGCATGGACAACTCATATGCTCTTTAAAATCAAATACCATGAAGTCCTTAAGAATAATGAATTTTTCCACCTTAATACTGACTTCCTCCACTACACCAAACAATCTATTTATCTACTGATCCACCAACCAATCAAGCATCAAGTTGGCTTCACATTACCTTACAACATTTTCCTAAAAATCGATAAAGGCATGAGGTTTGTACCTACACCTAAGTTGTGTAAACATTTTGCAAATTGTAAGTAACCAACTATACAAGGTGTCGTAAAGCTCCTTGGGTCCTTCAATTTCGAAGGCATATGACTAGTGACAAGTGAACTGTAGCTTTTCATCAGTGTTACCATTTGGTTATCTTCCCAAGTTTGCTTATTTGATAATATTTCTTTGAGGAACTTCGTGTACTTAGGTATATGTTCAAACTCCTATACAAAATACAAGTTAATTTGTAAATTCTTCAGCTTCTCTACAAACTTTGCAAATTGTATGGCCAATTTATTCTTCTAAAGTCTCTATGGAAATGAAAGTTTTGGTGGATATGGAAAAGGAGTAACGTAGGAAGGATCATCATTTTGTTCTTCATCATTTTTTTTTGCTTCTCTTGGTCTTTTACATTGTGGGGTTAATTTGTTTATCCTTTAGTTCTTTTAGCTATTTTCCACTCCTAAGTGTGATAGCCTTGAGTTGTTCCCTTGGATTTACTTCCATATTGCTTAAAAGACTCCCCATACTTCTTATAGATAATGTATTTATAGCTGGCCCGCTTGATCCTCCAAGTTGTGAATAGAGGAGGCATGATTCTTTGGTATTAGCAAGAATTGACCTTCCATCCTCTTATAGGCCTTTCTAAACCTGTTAACTTAGAATTCATCATGTCCATGAGCTTGTCTAATTTTGAATCATTTGCATTAGGCATATCTGTTAAAATCCAAGTGGACCTCGATTTCTTAACCACAATCACTGCATTATTAAAATAAGAAAATTTTAGGTGTTTCTTCTACCCAAGATTATATATGTTAGAATAAGGATTATTGCCTCTTCGATGAAACTATGTGCCCATATGGTTGACTTGCTCTACACTATTGTTTTTTGCAAAGAAGCAATCAACTTTGATATGGATTACTTGCCTGTATAAATTGTATCCATTAGTTGTTTCGTTAAGTTAGTGATTTCAGCTTTTAGTGTTGTCACTGAATCGATAACAATCACTCCCTTTTGATCCTAGATGGTTGACTACTATATACTTTAGTTTGATATCTAAAGACAACCATTATTTGCTATCCCCTCAAGAAAATCTTTTGCCTCCTCAACCATTTTCCACATCAATGATCCTCTCATAATTGCATCAATGGTCCTACTCATGGATGGATTAACTTCGTCATAAAAAGTTTACAATAGGAATTCCTTTGTCAGGTTATGATAATGACATTTCCTTCGCAACTCCTTATACTACTCTTTCAATTCATGTACAAACTCCCTCTTATTTGGCTAGAAATTAGTGATTTTCTTTATAAGTTTTGCTATCTTTATCAAAGGGAAGTACTTATCCAAAAAGGCTTTCTCCAGCTACTCCTATGTTGTGATGTTCGATATATTGAGTGAATGAAACCATGCCTTGGCTCTATGCTTGAGTGTAAAATGGAAGAGCCTCATCTTCACTGCCTCTTTTGATAACCCATTATACTAAAATGTATCACAAATCTCTAAGAAATTGAACAGATGAGCATTGGCATACTCATTGGCGAAACCATAGAACTACATATTGGTTTACAACATATTCAATAATACGGGTTTCATCTCAAATAAATTTGGATGCACTGGTGTTCAAGTGATTCCTTGTTGTATCGTATTGAACCCTAACCTCATAATTCCGTAAAGGTTCTTTACTGCTCTTTATGATTCAATTCTTCCACCGTCATTCTCTCTGTTATTTCTTGACGTTTAGCTCTTTAGATCTTTCTCTATTGCCTTATGATGTTAAGAGTTGGAGTTTCTTCTACCTTGCTTAAACTCTGAGTGATTCTTATGCTCATTCAATTATAAGCAAACAAGAGACATAAATATTCCTTAAATCAAAGGAATTCAAATTGTGCAAATCCTAAAAGTCAGCAAGTACATCAAAAACATGTAGAGCAAGTTTTATATAATAATAAAACTTTCAATATCACAAGTATACAGATCATATCTTGTAATATCAAGGGTGTCATTCCAATAAGGACCATTAAACACCTAAATAACTTGAAAAGAACTTTCTCTAAGGTAAATTTTTTTTATGTGAATTAAAATAAATAACTTAAATTAAAACAAATAATAACAAAAGCAATTAAATAATTAAATAATTGAACCATTAATGAAATTAAGATTGATCGAAATTGAAGACTTAGGAACTATTTTATCCTCATTTTATCTCCCTTTCTTTTGTTGATTCAATTTATGTTTGATCCTAGATTTCCTAAGGTTTAGATTACTCTCTCTTAAGATCTAATTAAGTAACCCTTATTGATTTTGATATTTATAAAGTTATAATCTCTCGATTCACAAAACTATTCCTACCTTATTTAATTAGATCCTAATCAATCTATTAGATAATTAATTTCACAATTAAAATCTCTCTTTAATTGTTCATTGTTACGATATTGTAGGTATATTAAGTTACCAACTCTTATTGCGCACCTTAACACTAATAATATGATTGACTATCTCAATTTATTATCAAGTATATGCATGAAAATTATCACAAACATTCATCAACATATTAAATTTAACAAGAAATAAGGTTCACAAAATAATTCCAGAATAATCACTAAATATGAATTTAGAAATCCATAATCATGTTATATATTGTAGAAATCCAAATAAATATTCAAGACTATGAGAGAAATAAAGGAAAAATAATGAAAACTTATCAAAGTCTTAATCTAGAATGGTGTAGTTTCTTTGAAGATCTTCTTTGATTTGCTTTGATGTAGTCCCTGTTGCATCTTTTTGATGTTTTTCATTCTCCTTTATAATTCTTAAGGGTTCTAGGGTTTCCACACTTTGTTTTATTCCAAAGATAGCTTAGAAATCCTCAAAACAAAACAAAAACACGCATATGGAAACACCTCTTAGCATGATCATTTATGGGGCATAATTGTGCCCAACGTTGTCGATTCCTCTTTGGCACAATCATGGATGGCGGCACGATCATGTCAGATAGCCATATAGCATCCTTAGACTTTGCCATACATGATCATGCATGGTGCACGTTCACGTCATCCTTTATGCATCCAACATCTTCTCCATTCTTTATTTTCTTGATTTCAAAAACCTACAAACACATCAAATACCTTTTAAAACTTAAAATTAAGATCAAATTCATGCTCTAAACCAATCAAACACTTAAAACATATGCAAACACTGACAATCACATATTTCTACACTTATACATATGATAATCATCTAAAAAACACTAAAATCACTTAGAAAAACATACTATGATCTACTCTTATTAGTTTAAAGATTATCAAATTTTGCATACTTCATATAAGCATCACATCCCTAAATCTTTAAGTGTGACAAATTTAGTCTATTAACAGTCTATATCTCATATAGTGTCTTGTTAACCGATTTGGCTAGAACTCTATTCATAAGGTAGTCGCTAGTTTCAAAGGCATATCCTCAAAAGTAGATAGGAAGGATTGCATAACTTATTATAGATTGTACCATATCTAATATAGTATGATCTCTCCTCTCAAACAATCTATTATGTTATAAAGTTCTAGGAGGAGACCATTATGAGAGAATCCCATTCTCTTTTAAGTAACCAAGAAAATCATGATCCAAGTATTCACCACTTTAATCAGATTTAATTTTCTTAATGTTCTTACTAGTTTGTTTATCAACCTCAAGTCTAAACTCTTTGAACTTTTCAAATGATTTAGACTTTTGTTTCATTAAATACACATAACCATATTTGGAATGATTATTCATGAGTATCTAGCTTTGGTTCAAGTAGACATAGGGCCGTAAACATCTAAATGTATAAGCTCTAGTAGCTCACTAGTACACTCTCCCTTTCTAATAAAGGGTGGCTTAGTCATCTTTCCTAGTAAACGAGATTTACAAGTTTCATATGATTATAATCAAAAGGATCGAAAAATCATTCTTTTCATAAATAAGGTGGATTTAGGTCACTTAACTTTTTTCTTGCTCTTTTTAATTAATTTTCCTTTCAAGATCTAACTAATATAAACCAATTTAAGTAATCTAGATCTATAGTAAACATCATCTTTATAAAAAGAAGAACTCTTATTCTTAATAATAAAGACAAATCCATTCAAATCTAAATAAGAAATGGAAGTTATGCTTTTACTTTCTAGTAATAAATGGAATATAATAACAATTATTCAATTCTAGTTCAAGTCTAAAAGTCAAAGCTATACTATAAGTTCCTACAACTAATGTAGTAGATCCTGCTTTATTGTTAACTTATAAGTCCACTTCTCCTTTTTTCAATGATATACTCTTTATTATCATTTGCATATTATTACAAATATAAGAACCACATCTAGTATCTAATACCTAAGAATTTGGAATATAAGTAGAACGATTGATCTTAATCATAGATATACTTTAAGATGAAGCTATCTTAAGCTTTTTATCTTCCAGGCTAGTAAGATAAGCTTTACAATTCTTCTTTAAATTTCCATCGACTCCATAATGAAACCATGTGCCTTTATTACGTGTCTTCTTTTTGACATCACCCTTGTTTCTTGTTATTATTCTTCTTAGAGCCCTTTTTCTTGCTCTTGGAAGAATCCACAACAAGAACATAAATGTATTCCTTCTTAAGGCACCTTTTTACAGTCTTAAGCAAATTCAATAGTTAACGCAATGAAACATTCTTTTATTTCATATGAAAGTTCATAATGAACTTTGAAAAGATCGAATTAAGACAGTGTAGCACCATATCAATGCTTAACCCATAGTCCATAATAAAACCTAACTAGCTTAATTTTTTAATATAGCCAATCATCTTTAACATATATAACTCAGCTAGAGATCCTTTTGACATTTTTAATTGAGATAATGCTTTGGAGAATTGATATCTCTCCACCTTCTTTGTGCATTAAACAACTGCTTAAGTTGCATAGTTATTGCAAAAGCATCCATATTCTCATGCAATCTTAAAAGCTTTAGAGACATACTAGCCATCATTACATAAGTAGCTTATTTAACATCATCAATATAACGCTAAGATTTCTCCCAAATCTCACTATTATCTTCTAAATTAAACTATTGTAAAACAATGTTATCAACAAAATATTATTTTTTTCTTGCCTTAGAACAATTCTTAAGTTATGAAACATGTTTGAGAAATTGGGTTCAATTAGTTTGTTAGCATCCATAATCTCCCTAGTGATGATAGATTGGTGTGATGACAACCAAAAGACACAAAAGATCAAGCATTAGTTCAAGCTACAAAACCAAATAAACTAAGGAATAATAAATATTTGGCCACTCTCACTATTTTATTCAGAATAATAGCCTTTACTATTAAATCAAGAAATTATCAAATAATTTTCTAGGGGGATAGGATCTTATTCAAACTTTGTTGATCTCAAGTTTGCTCAACAAACCAACTAGATTTAAATTAGGTAGATAACTCTTTATCAATCACATCTTATATAACTCTTATACTCATTAGGTGTCAACTCTTTGCCTTTAAATTCATATGATCATGAGTTTACTCAACCAAATCATACAAAATTAGTTAAGTAGGATCCATTAATTTAAGTTAAAAGATATTCGGGTTAAAGAAGCCTTGAGTTTGCTTAACAAGCCTTATAATAAACAAAACTCTAGTTTTATTGTTAAATTATGGAAGAAAACAATCTCATTCTTAACATGTAGTTAATATTTAAAAATGAGAGATTTGAAATTTTAAAAATTTAGATCTCTTAAAAAAATAATCTCATTATATTAATAATTTCTAACATAATAAAATTATGAAAGAAATCCTTTAAAACGTTTGCTTGATTTTAATTATTTATTTGATAACTAATTTAATTTAATATTTTGACTTTTTGAAAATTAAACTAAATTCCAAAATATTCCTAATTAAAATAATTATTTGAAAATAATTTTCAGACACTGAAAAAACATTTTTTAAATTTATTAGGATTTAGACAAATTTAATTTCCATTAAATTAATTTAAATAAAAGGAAAGGTTTAAAAACACATAATAACTAAAATAAAAATGAATTGGGGATTGTTTGGTGTATATCATTTTTACAATTCATGTTTTCTATCTTTTATCGCCTCCCTTTTATTCTCCTTTAGCTATTGTCACCTAGTTTTGTTGGTCTAATGTCTATGTTGCTTCGATCTCCAAGGTTCTCCCTTTCCTCTAGCATTTGGCTTCTTCCTCTAAGGGGAAATATTTCCTTTGCTAATGGTGACAATTACCATTGGCTCTGTTGCCTCTAGCAACAAAGGGCAATTAACCAATAATGATGCAAAATGCTGGTGATACTCCATTAACACGATAAAAAACATAAGGACCCAAAAGTGCATTCACGTATGCCAAACACAGTTCTAATTCAAATCTAAGGGGACATGCATCTTCATTTTCTAAAAAGCTCTATCAATTTGAGAACATAATAAGCCAGACGCAAAAAAAAAACTAATAGGGCATGGTTTAGATTCGTTTTCCAAATCCTATTCATTGCTAGGGGACATGGCTTAGTGTATTTTAGAAATCACATTCAACCAGAAGCAATGAGAAAATAAGAGGCATACTTAATTGAAGTTTTCATAAACAAAAATATAAGGTTATGTGATGCGTCCACAGAAGGAGATTAATCTTGATATAATTTGGCAGCCTTCAAATAAAGTAGATACGTAAGGTTTTTTTATGCTTTTCTAGACCTCAAGGAACATTATTGTCCAACCAAACTAGACCTAGCACTAAACTAAGAAAATTGAACCAAAATAATACGCCACAATTGAGATTAATTGATAAGTAAAGTTAGGGTTTGTGGAACAACAAAAACATGAAAAAATTCCTCACAAAGCTCTGAACTATCAAAAGTCACTTCTCAGAATAATGTCAAGGAAAATATTTATAGCTGCCAAAATAACGTGAAATTGGGCCAACATACCTGGCCTAAATCCGAATCGTCCTAAAAATAGTAGGAATATAACCCAAAGCAAGAGGTCAGGTGGTGCGTCTGGCTTAAGCACCTAGTGCATGACCTGCTGAGTCTGGGCTCGCTGGGCACTAGCATATGCGCCTAGTTTATGCACCCCTCAAGGGTTGTTCGATCCTAGAACTTAGCTTAAACTGACAAACTAAAGCTGTGAGCGAGAATCTTAATTCTTCCTGAGTCCATCATCAACCATGCAAGCCACAAATGAATTTAACGTGGCCTTAAATCTTTTAAGCCTAGTCCAAATTGTGGGGCTAGGAGGCAACATCAAGTCTCGATTAGCGCCATGTTGATCTCGGTATCTGTCGATATATCCGTTAAGTGCAGCCTTGCTCACATCAGCCCCTCCTTCGTGAAAAAGATTCATCCTTCGAATCTGCATCCATATCAAATAGAGATAAGTCAATAACATTAAAAGTAGCAGACAAATTGTACTCAACGAGCAAGTCAATTTTATAGGAGTTATTATTGATCCTTTCTAAGACTTGAAAAGGACCATCTCCTCGCAGTTTAAGCTTGGACTGCCTATAGTTAGGAAATCTCTCCTTGCGAAGATGAAGCAAAACCCAATGGCTGGGTTCGAAGATCACCTCCTTGCATCCTTTGTTGGCTTGGCATGCATAAACCTCATTCTTTCGCTCTATATGTTGCTTAGCCTTCTCGTGTAACTCTTGAACTAACTCGGTTTTCCTCTCTCCATCTAGACTAGTTAATTCAGGAAAAGATAAAGGCACAATATCCAATACAGTGAAAAGGTAAAAGCCATAAACTATTTCAAAAGGAGAATAATCGGTAGTAGAATGCACACTATAATTATAAGCGAACTCAATAAACGACAAAAAATTAGACCACATTTTCAAATTTTTCCTGATCACAACGCACAACAAAGTCCCTAATGTTCGATTCATAACTTCCGCTTGCCCATCAGTTTGTGGGTGAAAAGTAGTAGAAAACAAAAACTTTGTTCATAATTTCCCCCACAAAACACACTAAAAATGACTCAAAAACTTGGTGTCCCTATCTGAAACTGTTGACCTAGGAATGCCATTCAATCTCACAACATCTTTAAAGAACAAATCAACAACACGCATGGCATCATCAGTTTTTTTGCAAGGAATAAAGTGAGTCATCTTACTAAACCTATCCAAAACAACAAAAATTCTATCTACAACCCCTTTTGTCTTCGACAACCCTACAACAAAGTCCATAGAAATGTCCATCCAAGGGTGACTAGGTACGGGTAAGGGTGTGTATAGCCCACAAGGTTTGGTGGTCGATTTTGTTAGATTGGAAAAAGAAAGCATATCATATTTGGAGAAACAGTAGATTTCAAACTTTTTAGAAACCTAAATTGCAGCAGAAACAATATTTCCAAATCATCATTCCAATATATACATGATATGGTATAAGGATAATAAATGTAAGAATAAGATGAAGAATATATTATTGACTCCTTCGCTACAGTTTTGACTCCTCAGTGCGCTATCCTATCCTCGGCAATATATCCTCTCCTAAATGATGTATCCTCTTCTTCTTGTTATTGTTTACTCTTCTCAATATTGTATCCTAGACCAATCCAATATACCATTTGTTCTTCTTGGAAAATTTGGTTATCAAGATCCTTTGGTAGGTAAGGAGAAGAAAAATTTAGAGGAGAATTTTCTTAGAAGAAAGAAGATCAAGAATGAGACACTCTCATACAATTTTTGATTCTTTCATACAAGATGGGAGAGAGAATAAAATCATTTCTTCATTTAATCAATCATAAAGAAACCATTAAATGAGACTCTTCTCATTTGTCTATCCAAAGTACATCTTTCTTCTTTAATCAAATGAGCTAATAAGTTACATGTTATCATTAAAAGATAACCATTAACCCATTTAATGGTAAGTTCATAACTCCATTTAATGATGAAAAACCATGATAAATACCATCTTTATTTAGCAATTGCATTTTACTTTCTTAAAAATTTTGTTTTAATTTAATTAATCCAATTAATCAAATTAAACCAAAGTCTAACCCATTTCTAAATGTACATTTGGGCTTCTAATTAACAATTAATTAGTGCAAGCCCAACATTCAATTATGGGTTTCTAAAACCTCCATTTATATTTCTTTCTTAGCTTGATAACCTCCCTTGAAGCCAAGTGAGGAATCTTATTGGACTTTAATAATTCAAGCTTTAATAAGCCTAGAATTAATTTAATCTTATTAGAATTAATTATAACTTATTAATTAAATGTCATTCCACTAAAGAAAATTATTTGAACTCTTGAATTATTAAATATTATGAGAACACATATTTCATGTCCAATTGCAGACCCTATTTTGAACCTTATTGTAGCCATCTGCACAACAAAGGGTAAAATTACTGTTTTGCTCTTATATTAGTTTCTCCTTCAAGATCTCCTATTTTACTTTATATGGTGATTAATAACAAGATCTCATCTTGGTGTTAATACTTGATGGATAGCTAGTCCATCAAACTACTGACACCAGTTTAATCACTAAGTCTCCTTAAAACATCTAGAAGTCATGATTTCACTATAAATTTTTTATTTGAGTGGATGTTCCCTGATATGTTTTTCAATTAATAATTCCAACATGTAGACACTAGATCAATAATCTATAAAAATCCATTATGATAATATCAAGAATTATAATGAAACACATATGAGTTCACCATTCATCAAGATTATGGTCCATAATAAATGAATGCTTAAGTTGTATGTTTTAAGATTAAAGTAACGACCCACTTTATTCTTTAAAACATACTTGATTCTAGATTCATTTAATAGTGCCATTATCGATAGTCAACTTCTATCATGATATGAAACTTATTATTCCTTAAAGTAAACTCCTTTACCTACATGGAAATAAATTGCAACACTATAGTCTAAACCATAATCAAGCGACCAACTTGATTATTCAACAACGAATCAATTAATTTAGATTATAATAATATACATATTTCCCATACATCTCTATGTATATGTATATTACTTACAAAAGAATCTTGGTACCTTTTGACTAGATATATAATGCTCATACATATAAAACCAAACTCTTTTGTTTCATTAATAATAAATATTTTCATTAAAAAACTATAACTTGAAGAAAATTAAGTTACATATAAATGCATTTGCTTTCTAGGGCACTATATTTACATAACTCCAATAGATTTAGCTTGCTTACAAGCAATGCAACGGGCATAAATATGTTCTACATCCTTTCGCATTCCTGACTAGTAAAAGTGCTCATGCAATATGTCTAAGTTCTTAGTGGCACTAAAATGCCCTATAAGTCCTCTACCATGGGCTTCAAGCACAAATAATTTACTCAATGAACAATTAGGCACGCATAAAAAATTCTTATGATACAAATAACCATTATGCCAAAAGTATTTCTTAAAAGCAACACGTTTACAAGTGTCATAGACATTAGCAAAGTCCACACCATTGGCATACAACTCTTTAAGATGTTTAAACCCTAAAAGTTTTGAAGTAATAGTTGATAATATTGAATACCTGCATGATAAAACATCAATGACCACATTCTCCTTACCTTGCATGTAGTGCAGCACATATGGAAAGGTCTCCTAAAACGCCACCCACGTTGCATGTCGTTTGTTCAATTTACTTTGTCCTTTTAAGTGCTTAAGAGTCTCATGATTGGTTTTGAAGACAAATTCCTTTAGTTGCAAATAATGCTGCCATGTTTCCAAAGCTCACACCACTGTATGAAGTTCTTTATCATACGTTGGATAATTGAGTTGTGCTCTGCTCAATTTCTTGCTAAAGTACACAATAGGCCTATTTTCCTGCATTAAAACAACACCTATACTGATCCCGAAGGCGTCACATTCTACTTCAAAAGCTTTATCAAAATTAGGCAAACACAACATAGGTGCAGTACATAACTTTTGTTTCAATAAGTTAAATGCATGCTCTTGATTTGTTCCCTAACTAAAACCGTTCTCTTTTTTGGCAACTTTGATCAAAGGAGCAACAATGGTGGAGAAGTCTTTCACAAATTGTCAATAAAAGCTAGCTAAGCTATGAAAACTACTTACATTCGAAACACTCTTTAGTGTTGGTCAATCTCGAATGGCCTTTACCTTCTCCTCATCTACCTCAACCCCCTTAAAGCTTACAACAAACCCTAAGAATATCAATTTATCAATTCAAAAAGTGCACTTCTTAAGGTTTTTAAACAACTTCTCACGTCTTAAGGTATCAGGCACACAGCGCACATGCTCTATACGATCATTCAAATATCATCAAAGTACACTATAAAAAATTTACGCAAATAATCATTCAAGACATGGTTCATTAATCTCATGAAGGTACTTGATGCATTAAATAAACCAAATTGCATAATTAACCACTCATACAAACCATATTTAGTCTTAAACACAATTTTTGATTCATTCTTGGGTTTCATGCGAATTTGATGATAACCACTTTTTATATTAATCTTTGTAAAAGCACACGCTACATGCAACTCATCCAACATATCATTAAGTCGAGGAATAAGATGTCGATACTTTACTGTGATCTTATCGACAAATCAACAATCTACATACATACGCCTCGATCCATCCCTTTTCAACATCAGTAGAACCAAAACAACACAAAGACTAAGGCTTTCATGCACGTGCCCCTTTGCAAGCAATTCATATACTTGTTGTTGAAGCTCCTTCGTTTCCTCTAGATTACTTATATAGGCTGGCCTATTTGAAATGTATGCTCCTGGGATAAAGTTGATTTGATGCTTTATACCTCGCAAAGGGGGCAGCCCTTTTGGCATCTCTTCTGGGAAAACATCCTCATATTCCTACAAAAGAGACTTAGAAACACTTAGCAAATATTCATCAATAGGGTTAGTATCTAAAAGAAAACAATCCCTATGTCTAATCACAATCAATGCCCTCTTCGCTCCTTATGCTCTCCTTAATTCTTTTTCTCACACATATGAGCTAACCTTCTTCTTTTTTTAATTCTCTCTTATTTTCCCTCCTTACACTCTTCTCTCTTGCACATCTCTCATTCTTTTGCTTACTTGTGCTTTCTCTCTCCGATGAGTCATTATTTCATTTCTTTTCGACTTCTTGTCCCTCTTTATTTTTTTGCTCCTCACTACTTGAACCCAATCGTCCTTTTAAGGCTTGAATTTGGTCTAAGTAAATTTCTTGTAGCGACAATGGTTTTGCCCCTTGAACTTGAATGAGTACTTGTTGGTGTATCCGTCATGGTTAGCTCGATGATCAAATTGCCATGGTCTTCCAAGTAGAACTTGACCAACTTGCATTTAGCACCCCACTCCCACGAGACCCGAACCTGACATCGACGGTGATATCTGAGCTCGTGACCCACAATGGTGGTGTGCTAGAGCAGTCAATGCAATTTAAAAACCCATTATGACATTTTTCTTTTTGAAAACAATCGAGTGCGCAGAAAACGATAAATAAATTGGGCCCGATTTAATACAAAAACATTTTCAAATATAACACAATTGTAGTCACTAAAAAGGCACTCAATAGTGCTTAACCATTTCATATACATAAATGCATGACCCATTTGGGCCCAATGTCATTTCGGAACACTATCAGAAATCACAATATTATTACACAATAACCAATTGGGGCCCGCAAACAAGACAGTACTATTCTATGAAATTTACAGAGTTACGCATTTACACATAGTTCAAAATGACATTAATGCAGATGTGAAAAACCTGCCTGGCTTTCAGTAATGATACTCCTGTTTCACTAACGGGGTATTCTTCAAACCCTGAAAAATAATTGCAATGTTGGGCGAGTTTGCAAACTCAATAAGAAACCATCATCGATGGTTCACTCAATTCATACATATACATACAGTTTACCGAATATCACATACAATCACATTTCTCAAATGTAAGGCTTTTCGCCTTTCACACAATTTACATTTAATCATTCAAATATATATATGATGCATATGCGACACTTTTCATTTTCATTTCGTTGTTGTGACCGTGCGCTTGAAACTGTCCCAGTGACGGGCACGTTGCGTTGAGCCTGAGGCTCTGATAAACGTTGGGCGTGATATGCCCTGATACATTGAGCCAGTGGCTCTGTAAACAT
>JANZLF010000008.1:37350938-37362410 GCA_026546835.1 Erythroxylum foetidum | reverse complement strand
AGTCGATATTATGCGGTAAAATCCTATCCCGTCCTAATTTACCAATATAACCTTCCCATCGGTGACGGGATGTTACATGCATAGGTACCACGTCTCAAAGAACCTCGCCCTTATACCGCCCAATGGAGAAAGATAGTAGCACTTGTTTGGTCACGCTAACTTTTCCATTGTCATTGAACTATTACAATTGATACGGTTCTGGGTGCTTTAGAATTGTTAACCATAATTTTCTAACTATATCCAGACTAGCAAAATTGGTGCAACTCCCTCCATTAATGGTCAAGCTACAAACTTGACCACTAACCAACATCGTGTATGGAATAAGTCCTCTCGTTGGTCTAACATTTCAGTCCTATGTCGAACACTAAGCACCCTCCTAACCACAAGAGTTTTGCCTTTGACAACCCGTTCCACACAAGTTTCCTCTTCCTCTCCCTCTAAAATGTCATCCTCAAAACGTTCCTCATCATCCTCGGATTCAATCAACCCATCATACCACAAAACTATGACCCTTTTATTCAGACATTGGTGGGAAATGTGACCAGTTCCAAGGCATCAAAAGCATTTAATTAAAGAATGTTTGCTAGTAGATGCTTGAATACTAGGAGTATTTGATGTACCTTTAGTTTTTGGAGGAGTTTGGTTCGACTTTTTAGATTCTAGCCCCTTTCTTTTCAGATTCTTCTCTTTTTGCGGCCAATTTGAGTTCCAATTTGAAGTAGAACTCATCCCACTCTTCATTGTCCTACGAGACTTAAGTTACCTCTCAATCTTCATTGCCGTGTTCACCATCTCTTTAAGGTCGACGTAGTTATGCAAATCGACCACGTTGGCTATTTCTCAGTTTAAACCACTCAAAAATCGAGCCATTGTGGCCTTAAGGTCCTCCTCATAATTAGCCATTATAATTGTGATCTCCATCTCCTTATGATACTCCTACAAAGAAAAGTCAGTAGTAAAATAACCTCACAAAAGCACTTCCTCACATGTTTCCCTTAAGTTTAGAATACTTTCCTCACGTGTCTTGGCTGCTATAATGATCTCACTCTCTTTCCTTTTTCCTCTCGAATCCTCAATGTTCAAGTTATGGTTCAGAAAGCCTAACTCCTTCCGATCAAGAACTCCAACAATGACACCAAGTTTTAGAACTCTTTCCAAAGTAATGTCACACAAGATAGATCTAAAATTTCATCCAATTCAATTGCCAGTCTTTCCGTAATACTTTCCAAAATAGTGTAATTCT
Source organism: Erythroxylum foetidum (assembly GCA_026546835.1). Classification (NCBI taxonomy): domain Eukaryota; kingdom Viridiplantae; phylum Streptophyta; class Magnoliopsida; order Malpighiales; family Erythroxylaceae; genus Erythroxylum; species Erythroxylum foetidum. The sequence continues at coordinate 37,361,167 of JANZLF010000008.1, read as the reverse complement.
TGAACACGGCAGTAACACTTTTGTTTTTGCAATTTTTTCATTTTTTTCATTTTTTCTTCTCTTTCATCTTCTTTTCTTTTCTTTTCTTTATATATATATATCTCAAAATTTAAGATGCAATTCAAGTATTCAAGGGTAAACCCTAATCAGAAACTTCGCACCTTGTTATTTTTTAAGGTTAGGGGCTGACGAATTGATGATGAAAGTGACTACCTCGTTCGTTTATTAGAGTAGAATGGAACCTTCCCTAAAAACCCGATGCTTTGATACCAAAGATGATGTGCACATAAAAGGAGATTAATTTTGATATAATTCGATAGCCTTCAAACAAAGTAGATACGGAAGATTTTCGATACTTTTCTAGACCTCAAGGATCATTAATGTCCAAGCAGCTGAGACCTAGCACTAAACCAAGAAAATTGAACTAAAACAATATGCCACAATTGAGATTAATTGACAAGTAGAGTTAGTTCGTGGAACAACAAGAACATGAAGAAAATTCCTCACAAAGCTCTCAAACTATCAAAAGTCAATTCTGAAAATAATGTCAAGGCACCTATTTATAGATGCCAAAATGACTCAAATCGTTTTAAAATATAGTTAGAAAATAGCGCAAAGCAAAAAGGCCAGGCAGTGCGCTTGGTCTGGCACGCCTGGCGTGCGTGCCTAGCATCTGGTCTGTTGGGTGCTGGCGTGCTCGTCTGGGCCTGCTGGTGGTTGACAAACCGCCTAGCGTGCACACCCGTCAAGGCTTATTCGGGCCCAGAACTTGGCTCAAACTGACAAACAGAAGTTGCGAGCAAGAATCTTGATTTTTCCAGAGTCCATCATTAACCACATGAGCCATGAATGAATTTAACATGGCCCTAAATCTTTTAAGCCTAGTCCGACTTGCGGGGCTAGAAGGTAACATCAAGTCTCGATGAGCGCTATATTGATCTCGATGTCTGTCGATATATCCGTCATATGCAGCCTTGCTCAAATCACTATGGGATTAATTAATTTTCTAAAAAACAGAAAACCAAGTGGAGTTTTAATTTAAACAAACCCTAATTCATTAAGACAAGGTTTCAAACTTTAATTTTTATCAAATTAATAAAAATAAAGCAATTGATTGAAGTTAAACAATTAAGGTGGCTATAATACCATTATTAAGAAACTAACCATAATCAAATCACGGGCACATAGAAAAAATAAAATTTTAACGATTTCTTAATTTGATCTTAATAATTTAATAACTTGAAAAACATGAATTATAAAATAAAAGAATCATATCTGATTCAAAATTCCTATTGAAACTTTTCCTAAAAAACTTTTCTATATGTCAATCATTAGCTATTCAAGTTTCCAATCTCTAATGATATCCACAAAATAGAGAAAAAGAAACTCAACAATTTGAGAGGAATAAGTAAGATTGCTAGCTCTTTTATGTTTAGTTCCTATAAATAAAAAAATGCATTAGGCTTTTATTTTTAAAATTAAATATTCCAATTATAGTTAAAGTCAAACTCTAATTATAGTTTTATTTAATTTTAATAAATTCAAATACCTCTTATTTGATCCTTAAGTTTCTCAAATTCTACAATTGAGTCCAACTTAATTTAAATTTATTTTTTATCTTTCCAAATGCTCTTTATGTATGACCCATTAGGTTACTAATAAGTTAACAATGATTATACATTATAATTATAATTCATATTTATAATTAGATAAAATAAAACTCTTTTAAATTTATCTTTAATTCTTCAATTAAACAATTTATAATTATAGATCAAGATTAATGTCTAACAATATATCATGACTACCCAAATATTAACATTGCCAAAGTCGTCTAACTTAATATATCCATGCATAGTTATAATGTATAATTTAATCCTTTTCTTATCTAATGTTCTAATTAGACAAAGTATAGATATAATATCTGTTCTTTTTAAATACAATATTATTTGTTCTTGGTAATTGGTAATTGATTTATAATTGATATTTAAAAACACCTTTTAAAATCTCAATTCACTCTTTGAAAATGTCAAAGTCGTTTAACACAACATTATGATATATAATTTAATCCTTTTATTATCTAATGTTGTAATTCGACAAAGTATAGATATAATGTCTACTCTTTTTAAATTCAATATTATTTTCTCTTGCTAATTGGTAATTGATTTATAATTAATATTTAAAAACACCTTTTTAAATCTCAATTCACTCTTTAAAAATACCAAAGTTGTTTAACTCAACATATCCATACATGATTATGATGTATAATTTAAATCTTTTATTATCTAATGTTCTAATTGGATAGACTATAGATATAATGTCTACTCTTTTTTAATCCAATATTATTTGTTCTTGTTAACTGGTAATTAGTTTATAATTGATATTTAAAAACACCTTTTTAAATCTCAATTCACTCTTTAAAAATGCCAAAGTCGTTTAACTCAACATATCCGTGCATGGTTAGGATGTATAATTTAATCATTTTATTATCTTGTGTTCTAATTGGACATAGTATAGATATAATTTCTACTCTTTTAATTCCAATATTATTTGTTCTTGGTAATTGGTAATTGGTTTATAATTGATATTTAAAAACACCTTTTTAAATCTCAATTCACTCTTTAAAAATGTCAAAGTCGTTTAACTCAACGTATGCATATATGATTATGTCATATAATTTAATTCTTTTATTATCTAACATTCTAAATGGACAGAGTATAGATATAATGTCTATTGTTTTTGTAACAACCTAGATCACCCGCTTACAAATATTTTCTGTTTTGGGCCTTGGCCCAGCCAAGCCCTCACAGTTTTTTCCCAAGGTCTTTCCAAGAGGTCATCTATCCTGGAACTACTCTCGGCCAAGCACATTTAACCCCGGAGTTCTGATGGGATCCGGTGCATTAGGCCATGGAAAACATGTCTGTAAGGGAGAGGTATTCATACCCTTATAAGGCATACTTCGTCCCCCCTCCAACCGATGTGGGATCTCATACTCTTCACCCCTCTTAGGGTCCGACCCTCTTTTGGGGTCCAGCCTAGCTGGCACAATGGTTTGGGTACTGACTCTGATACCATCTGTAACACCCCAGATCACCCGTTTACAGATATTGTCTACTTTAGGCCTTGGCCCAACCAAGTCGTCACAGTTTTGCTTTTCCCAAGGCCTTCCCAGGAGGTCACCTTTCCTGGAACTACTCTCTTCCAAGCACATTTAACCTCGGAGTTTTGATGGGATCCGGTGCATTAAGCCATGGAAAATGTGTCTGTAAGTGAGAGCTATCCATATCCATACCTTTATAAGGCATATTTTGTTCTCCTCTCCATCCGATGTGGGATCTCACAAACTGACATGTCATACAATTACAAGTATGTGCAATAATATATCAATAAAGGTATTGAGTCATCAAAAATAGAAAGTGCTACTAACATAATCCCAAATATCATACTCCTCGGATATTGATGGTCCAGAATTATTATCACAATATTATCGCAGAAATTCCCAATTCACAAACACCCATAGCCAATTCGTAATACATAAGCGTTTGGAACTCATTCATTCATGATCACACCAAGCAATTCAACATTATATTCATCATTATTAAGCCATACATCCTTTACATTTTCATCTCAATTAATAATGCATAATTAAACAAACTATTACTCAATTACATCGAATACCAATTTAAGTTCAAACACACCTTAAACAAGTCCATTTAAGTCCTATTGTTACAAAATAAATTAACTAAACCTTATATAGTTCATCAATTGCACAAAACCCCATGTTTTTCACCTTCCTAACCATTTCCCACAATTTTGGGATAAGTGACTCGAAACCTTTAAGCAACGATTTTCACATGATAGGTTTTTAGATCAATTTTGTACGGCATTATAACCTAGTAATTGACATTTTTAAACAATATGTTCTTCTAAAAAAATATGCCTCTATGTGTTAAGTTTCAAACGAAAAAAATTTTGGTTCATTATTCCGAGAGTTATACCCAAAATTCTACAGACTATTCTCAACCATGGATAGCAACCAGAACTCAACTTGATGTCAAATTTCAAAACCCTTAGTGATAGAAATCAAATTCAATTCCTTCATAAAAGTTGTAGATATATGTATCTAGTTTAATCTGAATTTAAAATCATCTAATTTGGGTACCTAAAGCATAAGATATGGCTAAAATATCGATACATACTTAGTGGAACTACTTCTTCTAACAAGTATCTAGCATGTATCAAGTTTCCAACCTCATTTTTTTCTTAATTCAGTAAACATTTAGTCCACTTCAAACAACAAACAATACATGTTATAACATGTTACCAAGTTTAGTATTCTCTTACCTCTTTAAACTTCAAATTCAGCTCCAAAGGATTAACTATTATAGCCCCTTCCAAGCAACTAATAAACTTCCAAAATCAAGATAGATGTAGTGTGATTTTAACACCCAAAGTACATCACCCAAGAAAATAGCATGAGATAGCTTCTTTATGCAGCATATGGCAAGTAGTTTAATGTGATAGTACAACAAAATCAAAGTAAAATTTAGAGCAAGGAAGAGATATCATTTCGGTGGAGAGAAGAGAGTGAAATGAAGGCTGCAAAAGTTTCTTTGTAAAGGCTTGACACCTAAGCTGCTAGGTGTCTTAATTAAACATTAACACATGCCTCCAATGCATGATGCCCATTTGCCCTCCATGTAAGCTTCCAAATGTCTCCAACTTGTCAAGCCATTTGTCACACAATGAATGATGCCACTTGTTCTTATATTATGGTGCCAAAAGTCACGCATTGAATGATGCCAAATGTCAATAATTCATAGGCTTAATCATACTAATTTTTATGTACCAACTTAACTTGTCACTTGACAATTTTCCTAGTTTAAATGTACCTTTTAATTTAATACCTCAATGCTCTAATGGCATCAATTAATCCCAAGTTACTAACTATAGTCCATCAATACCAAAATTCAAGTCATATGAAATTCTCATTCTTATCACAATTTTTAACACCTATCATACATGTACTTTCATGAACATATACCATTTCTACTAGGGTATAGTTTGGGGCCTTACATATTCGTAATCAGATGAAAGAATTGACATTTATAAAATGAGACTAGTTACAAAGGAGTATATATAAAGGTATAATATAAATTACTTTTTACACTAGTAACTAAGCTCAACATAATTCACATTCTCATATCTATGGCAACAAATTAGGGTTGCCTTTGTAATTTGATGTTAAAAACACGGATCTTAATAGGGAATTGAAGAAGGAAGTTTATGAAGTATACATGGAACTGCCATTGGATGTGAAATATAGTTTTTCAAGTATAGATAAGAATTTTAAGTTAAAGCAATCATGGTACAAGCTTAAACAATCACCTAGAGCCTAGTTTAGGAGGTTCCCCTCTATAATAGAGGGAATTGGTTATAAGAAAAGTAGTTCAAATTATAATTTGTTTTCAAAACACAAAGAATGAAAGGTGACAACTATTTTTGTATATATTGATGATATGGTCTTATCAAGAGATTATCATGATGAAGTAAAGTTATTTCATGTGTATTTAGCTATTGAGTTTAAAATGAAGAATAAAGAATAACTTAAATATTTCTTAGGAACCAAAATTGCAAGATCAAATTGAGGGAATTTTCTTTCCCAAAAGAATTATGTGATTGTTCTTTTGATAAAAATTGGAATGATTGCTTGTAAACCAACAATAACACCTATAAAAGTGAATCATAAGGTTTAAATTTTTTCAAATCAAATTTCAATAGACATAGGTTGGTACCAAAAATTTGTTGGAAGATAATCTATTTATTGTATATAAGTCTAAATATAGCCTATATTGAGAGTGTATTAAGTCAGTTAATACATATGCCAAGTGAAGATCACATAGATGCAGTATACAAATTCTAAGATATAAAAAGATGCCCCGAGAAAGAGTTTATTGTTCTTCAAAAATGGCATCTTTAACGTTAAGGGATATATGAATTTTCATTAGGCAAGGGATTAAACAACTAGAAATCTATGTTTCATCACTTCAATTTTATTGATTGTAGTCTCCTTATTTAGAAGAGAAAGAAGAAAAAGATTGTTGTATGATCTAATATAGAATTTGAATTTTGAGGTATGAATCATGGTATATATGAATTATTATAGATAAAAAGTACCTAGAATATTTGAGGATTGGATACGAAAAACCTATAAATCTTCATTGTGTTAATAAGTTGAAATTGTGATTGCATAAAATCCTATATAACATAACAACAACAAAAAACATGTTGAAGTTGATTGCTAGTTCATTAAAGAGAAGTTGGATTTAAAGGTTATATAGTTCACATTGTCAAGTTAGAAAATCAATCAGTTGATATTCTCATAAAAGTAGTTTTCAAAAGACATTCCATGACATAGTTAAGAAGATAGGCATAATAGATATTTATGCTCCAATTTGAGGGAAAGTGTTGACATGAGTTATCCAGGAATTGAAGCCAAAATTATGATTTATTTATAATTAATTCTTTCCTAATTATGGGATTCTAATTATTGTTTAACAATTTTTTATAGTAATAAGAATCTATATTTTTCTTAGAATATAAATGTTTCCTATTTTTTAGATGTAATTATACCTAAGATTTGCTCTATTGGAAAAGAAAAAACATATTAGAAAACTATTATTCAACAAAAGGGTTATATCAGGAAACATATTCAATCTTAGTTTGTAAGGATGTTATTAGAGAAAAACATGTATGGAAAATATTTAAGCATTAGAAGTCCTAAACATTAATCTTTGGTCTATATATAAATGACGAAAAGATATATACATTTATATTGATACTAAGATAAACCTTATATATAACTTCCACAAAAAGTTATATCACTTAAAAAAATTTAGCCTAGAATAATAATATTTTATAATTAGTAAATGCTCCTTTTTTTCTTTATCTTCTTTTTATTATTATTATCACCTTTTTTCCCTCTCTTTATCTCTTTCTCCCCCATTCCTTAGCTCTCTCTCTCCCCCTCTTTATATGGATCATTTGGCAATAGTCTCTTTACTAGTTAGAGATAAGGTTGCGTACTACTCGACCTCTTTAGACCTTGCGTTTTAGCAAGATTCTTACTTGGTGTTCTTGTTATATAATTATCAATCTAAACTTCCTAGTTTAAATTTCCCTATAATTTCTTACTTCAATTTTTACTTAAAAACTAATGTTAACATCCACCCTCAAATTGATATATAAATGTCTTCAATTGCTAACTTGACCAATGAGTTATGGAATGCCTTACTTGAAATAACTTTTATAAGTATATCTACTAGCTAATATTCTAATTTTACAAATGGAAACTGAACTATTTTGTTCTCAAGCTTTTCCTGATAAAATGATGGTCTACCTTAATATGTTTTACTCGATAATGTTAGACTAGAACTTGTGCAATCTCTAAAGTTCATTTATTTCACAAAATAGTTCCGTTGTAGAACTAGATGAATAGACAATGTCTTGCAAAAACCTTGTGATTCATAAGAAGTTTGTAAAGGCCCAAAGTTATGCTTATAGCCTCCACTTCTATAATAAAAAAATGCAACCACCTTATATTTCTTGCTTCTATAAGTGACTAGATTTCCACCTATAAAAGTGAGATAAACAAATGTAGATATTCTATTAGTAGTACTTCTATCCTAATTTTCATTTGTATAATCACTGAATTTAAATGCTTATATTTTTTGGAACACGAGTCCTTTTCTTGTAAAAGATTTTAAGTATCTTAGTATTTGGAATACAACATTTATGTGATCTTTACTAGATATATATATGAATTGACTCACTAAACTAACAACATAGGCGATATCTAGCTAAGAATAAGACAAATAAATTAATTTTCCTATAAGTGATTGATACCTTTCTTTATTTGTGTGTATTTGATTTGTACGTTCTACCTATCTACAATTTTAAACCATCAGTACATTCCACAAGCTTATAATCAAGCATTCATGTTTTTTTCTAGCCACTCAAGGATGTATTTCCTTTGTGATAAGAACATTCCTTGATTTAATCAAGATAATTCAATACCTAAGAAGTATTTTAGTCCCTCAAGGTTCTCCATTTCTAATTGAACTACCAAATGTTCCTAAAAAATATATATCTCCTTCTTATCATTTCTTGTAATTATCATATCATCAACATAAATGATCATAGTTGTTATCATCACTGGTCAATTTTTCTAGGAACGAGTATGATCTAAATTGCTTTTTTTAAAGTCATGCTTCTTTATTGTTAGGCTAAACTATCTAAACTATGTTTCAAGGGACTGTTTTAGTCTATAGAGTGTCTTATGTAGTTTTCATACAACTTTTTTCTATAAGGAACTAAAAAAGCCTAATGTTATGTCCATATATACTTCTTTTATAAGATTCTCATGTAAAAAAACATTTTTCTACATCGAACTAGTTAATGGCCAATAAAAAATTATAGCATGAGATAACATAACTTTGATATTATTTAACGTTATTACTACTGAGAATGTTTTATGATAATCTTTAACATATGTTTGAATATTTTTTTTATTTTTATCTTGTACCTCTTTATTGACCCTTCTTTGTGTTTAATAAAGAATAGACATCTAAATCTAATGATTTTCTCCTTTTAAGCAATGATTTAAGTTTCCTTTTGTCATTCCTCTTCAATGATATCATCTCTTCATTTATTACTTTAACCCGTTTAGGATCATTTAAGGCTTCTTTTATAGTATTTAAAGTATGTTCAGAGAGAGCATGTTTAAAAGCTTTGAGGACTATGATAATATTTAGATGAAGACATGGTTAGCGATTAGATAATTCATCTTCTTATCTTCAACATTTGGTCATTATTGACTTGGTGGGTTACTACGATTATATATGTTAGGTAATCTATAGCTAATAAAACTTATTATAATTATTGGGAGAAAATTTTTGAGATTATACCTCTGGATTATTTTCAAAAGTAGTCATGTACTATAATAGGAGAAATGGGTTGTTCTTGCTAAGTTGGGAGCTCATCTTGCTTGTTTCTTATTTTTGTGCCATTTTTCTTCTTCTTATCCTTCACAACTACTTTAAATATCATCATTCCTTGTTATACAAGTTGGTCTATTTAAAAATTGGATAATTTTCCTAGTTGTCTATGTTATGCTCTTCACGTAATAGCTCTTCCAAAAAAAGAATAAAAATATGTTTTTAAATCAATTAAAAACTTAAATCCATTATAGTATGAAGATGCCTGGTAATGGGATTATAGTATTGAAGGATGACTTGTCCAAATATTTTAACATGAAAGATTTAGGCCCTGTAAAATACATTTTGGGTATAAAAATAACTGGAGATAGTATGATAGGAAATTATGGTTATCACATATGAGGTAAATTGAAGCATGCTAAGTTAATTAGCGCGCCACTAGCAACTCACTTTAAATTAAGCATGCTTACACTTTAACTAAAAAGATGGCATTTCTTTTGTTCCATACTCATTTCTTGCGGTTCCTAGATCTATGAACTTGTATGCACAAGACTAAATATAGCACAAGCTGTTAGGTTGGTTTGTAAGCGCTTCTCCATTCTCGAGAAGGTTCACTAGGAAGCTTTAAAATGGATCTTAAGATACTTATGAGGCATTTACAAATGGAGCTTGTGGCGGGGAGTTAATTCTATAGGGGTATACAAATGCAGACATGACTAGAGATCTTGATAATAGGAAGTTCACTTTAGGCTACTTATTCAAAATTACAAGGGGAGTCATTTCGTGGCAATCTGAGTTAGAAAAGTTTGTAGTTTTATTCATATATGAAGAATCGTATGTAGCTATCATAGAAGCAGGTAAAGAGATGGTCTAGTTAAAATGGTTCTTTAAGAGTTAGATGTGAAGAAAGATGATTATATATTATTTTGTGAAAGCTAAAGTGCCATAGATTTTAGCAAGAATACTAAATTCCATTCTGGCAGCGCATGTCGAGTGCACTGCAAAATTTACCTGACTCTGCACACTAAAATTTGTAGTTGTGGTAAGTCGGGTCGAATCCACAGGGAATGTTCGATTAATTTTTGTATTGAAAATAATTGATGCAAGAAAAGTATATGGGGTTTTTTTATTTACGAACAATTTAGAAAATTAAAGCAAAATTAAACTATCAAAAACAAATTAAAACGAACAATCAAAAATGAGAAAAGTGTCGAGTATAAGTAAGGTCCGGTT
>JANZLF010000008.1:37294217-37305320 GCA_026546835.1 Erythroxylum foetidum | reverse complement strand
CATAACATTTAAAGCATAACTTACTTGATTTCACTTCAAATTCTTCAAAAACAACACTAGCCCTAACTCCCAAGCATCACTTGTTCGTCAACTTGAAGGAGGTAAAGATAGGTTTTTCTTAGGGTAAAAGACAAAAATAGCAAAGTGGGCTTGGGGTAGGAAAGGAAAAACAGAGAAATCTCTTAGAAGGTGTTTGATGGAAAACTTTGTGTTTGTAGGAAGGAACTTAAAGAAGATGACCATCAAAAATGAACCTAGACATATAACTTAACATTTCAATTCTCAGAAACAGTAACCTACATCTAGTAAAAGTACATAGCCTAAGTGACACTTGTCGCTTTCCTCATATCTAAGCTCTAACTAAGTTAAATTTGAAACTAACTCCTTTAACTTTCATCTTTACAATTCAACTATCTCCAAATCTTCTTTTGATTTCTTTTTCCTATTTTTTGTAGTTTTCTGGAATTTATTCCTAAATTCACCAAAATTTTCAAATAAAATATTCTTACTAACCAATAGAATTTTCCATATAAATATATTCAAAATTCTCAAAACTCCAATAAATCACAACTCAATCTAATTATACCCGGAAATTTTCATGAATGGATGTACAATTAGTTTCATGTGCCATGACTTCACTATTCATATGTAAGTGTATAACATAATATGCATGAACATGGAGATACATTTCTAACTCTCATAATCACTCACATTTACCATTTTAACATTCCCACAGGTAATAGGATGCTATAATAAGGTTGTTTCCAGAGTAAAAGTTCTTCATCCTACAAAGATACTTTAGTATACACTTCACCTTAGTCCAATGCTCTATTCCTGGATTGGACTGAAATATTCTTACCAGTCCAACTGCGTAACAGATATCTGGTCTAGTGCAAAGCATAACATACATTAAACTTCCAACTGCCGAAGCATATGGAATGTTATACATGCATTCGACCTCCTCTTAGGTCTTAGGTACTTGCTCATTTGGAAGTTTGATTCCATATCTAGTAGGTGTGAAACCCTTCTTGGAATCTTGCATGGCAAACTTATTGAGCATGTTCTCAATGTAGGTTATTTTAGACAAGGCTATTAGTTTGTTCTTACGATCCATTATAAGTTTGATAGCTAGAACATAGCTAGCCTCTCTTAAATCCTTCGTTGAGAACTATTCATTTAGTCATTCCTTAACCGTAGATAACATTCCTACATCATTCCTAATGAATAGGATATCATCAATGTACAGGATTAGGAAAAAAACCTTGCCTTCTTGTATGCTTTTATAGACATAAGGCTCATCTAGGTTTTGTATAAACCTATAATTTTTGATAGACTTATCAAACCTAATGTTCTAAGACCTAGATGCTTGCTTAAGTCCATAAATAAACCTCGGCAATTTGTATACCTTAAGCTCATTTCCTAGCTCAATGAATCCTTCTGGTTGGGCCATATAAATGGTTTGCTCAAGATCTCCATTAAGAAATACAGTTTAGACATCCATTTTTGATATTTTATAATTGAAATAGGCTGCTATGGCTAAAAGAATTATGATGGACTTAAGCATGGCAACAGGAGAAAATGTCTGCTTATAGTCTATATCCTCCTTTTGAGTATAGCCTACCAATCTAGTTTTAAAGGTCTCTACCTTTCCATCTGATCCTCTTTTCCTTTTGTAGATCCATTTACAGCCTATGACTTTTACATATGGTGGCAGATCTAAAAGGATCCAAACTTCATTGGCATACATGGAATCTATTTTTGATTCCTTGGCACTGAGCCATTTTTCTACATCAACATCATTAGTAGCCTATGTAAAACTAATGGGATCTATTTCTTCTTAGCTTGAGATGGCTATAATGCCTTCTCCTAGACCTAGATACCTGTCTGATTGTTTCACAACCCTCCCACTATGTTTAAGCATTACTTGATGTTTAAGTTTCTCTTTAGATTCAATTTTTGAATCCATTTCAACATCTTGTTCTGCTATGTCCAAATGAACTCTTGGTTTGGATGAAGCTAACTCTTTGAGTACTACTTCACTTCTTCCTTTGTGATTTCTAACAAACTCTTCCTCTGAGAAGGTTGCATTCATCGACACAAATGCATTCTTGTCATGAGGACTATAGAAATAGTACCCTCGAGTACCCGTAGGATATCCTACAAAAAAACATACTTCTAACCTTGGTTTCATCTTTGTGGATTCAGGCCTTAGAACATGGACTAGGAAGCCCTAGGTCCTTAAGTGTCATAACGAAGGCACTCGGCTATTCCACAACTCCCTAGGTGTTTTATGCACTGATTTGGATGGAGCAAATAGAGTCCTATTTCTCAGCTACACCATTATGTTGAGGTGTTTAAGGGGTTGACAAGTTGGATACTATTATATTGTCAATTAAATATTACTGTAACTCTCTAGATAAGTACTCACCCCCTTGATCCGATCAAAGTTGTTTTAATGGCTTGCCTAGATGCTTTTTAGCTTCAACTTTGAATTCTTTGAACTTTTCAATGGACTCACACTTTTAATGCATCAAATACAAATAACCATGTCTAGAGTAATCATCTATAAAGGTTATGAAGCATTCATAACCTCCTCTAACATGTGCCTTCATAAGCACACACACATCAGTTTGTACCAGTTCCAATGTGGATTCAGATATATTTCTTTTGAAAGGAAATGAGGCTTTGGTCATTTTGCCTTTAATACAAGGTTCACAGGTGGGTAATGGATCATTATCCAAGCCCATAAGGATTACATCCTTTACTAACTTGTCAAGTCTTTTCTAATTGATATGATCCATTCTTAAGTGCCATAGATATTTTGAATTAATGCTAGAAACATTAGATTGTCTTGGTTTTATGAATTTTGTGGTGTTTAGCAAGCTTGTCATAGGTTCTATAAAAAACAATCATGTTTAATTAATGCATTACAAATAAAATCCTTATCCTCATATATTGAAACAACATTTTCAAAATATAAGGAATAACTAGATTTTATTAGACAAAAAACAGAAATCATGTTCCTTACAATCATTAGCGTGTAATAAACATCCTCCAAATATAACCTATGACCACTACGAAAGCCAAGAAAACTACTCCCGCTAATTTTTTTGAAACATTGGATCCATCTGCTATCTTGACCTTAAACTGACCTTTAAGTATTCTTTTCCTTTGCTAGAACCTCTGTAAAGAATTGCAAACATGGTTAGTGGCTCCTGAATCTAATATATAAGAATCAGATAAATCTGCCATTTTTCTAGTTCCTAACAAACTCAGGAAACCCATACCTTGTTTGTTTTTTAGGGACTCAAGGTAGACTGGACAGTTTCTTTTCTAATGGCCCATCTTATCACAGTGGAAACACTTTCTCGTGATATTCTCTTATAAGTAGGCATTTGATGTTAGTGATTAGGTATAACCTGATAGTGATGAGCTATATAAGCCATATCTGAATGATGGTATAGATAAGGCTAGATAGGATAATGAGCAAGGGGATCAACTTGGTTTAGTGGTGGAGAATATTCAACTTTGAAGTTTGACTAGAAAAAAAAGGCCTTCTACAAGGTATTCAAGTACAAAATACCTTCCAATTACTACTAAGAGGGAGACTGAAAATGTGCAAAAGGGAAAGTCATATGAATATAAAGATATTTAGTTCATAACTACACAGGAGGAAATGAATTCCTTAAAGAAAAATGAAAATTATGAGTTGGTGAAACTTCCAAAGGATAAGAAATCATTGATGAATAAATGGGTATGTAAGATGAAGAAGGCTGGTGACAAAGGATTTAAGGTTAAGAGAAAAAAGACTAGTTTATAAGTTAAAGATGAGCTTCTATGGGCTAAAACAAGCTCCAACATAGTGGTATCAGAAGTTTGATTCATTTATGACAGGAAATGGTTATTAGTGAATTTTTACTGATCCTTGTATATATTTTAAAAAGTTTATCAGTGGAAGCTTTATTATTCTCCTTTTGTATATTGATGATATGTTGATCAGGATAAGATATTGGGATCATTAGCAAGCTGAAGGAACCAATAAAGCATATTTAGGCTTAAAAATAACTCGGGAAAAGAATAAGAAATTATAGTTTTCACACAGGAGGCATATTGAACAGGTGTTAGAAATGTTCATTACGAAGCATGCCAAGCTAGTTAATATGCCACTAGCACCTCATTTTAAATTGAGTAAGCATACCTACCTTTCAATTAAAAAGGAGAAAGTTGGTATGCCTTTTGTTTCAAACTCATTTGTTGTTGGTTCCTTGGTGTATGCAATGATATATGCAAGACTGAATATAACCCAAGCTATTGGGTTGATGAGTAGGTACTTGTCCAATCTGGGGAAGGTTTACTAGGAAGTATTGAAATCGATCTTAAGATACTTATGAGGCAATGAAAAATATAGCTCGTGTTTTTATATGGTGGGGAGCTAATTTTAGAGGGATGCACGGATGCAAATGGCTGCAGATCTTGATAATAAGAAGTCTACTTCAAGTTACTTGTTCAAATTTACGGGGAGGAGCCATTTCTTGGCAATCCAAGTAACAAACATATGTAGTTATTGTAGAAGTAAGGAAGGAGATGCTCTAGTTAAAATGGTTCCTTCAAGAATTATTTGTAAAAAAAAGATGATTTGTAGTATTTTGTGACAACTAAACTGTCATAGATTTTAGCAAGAATACTATATATCATTCCCACACCAAATATATTGATATCAGGTATCACTATATAAGATTTGTGATTAAGAAATAACAAATGTTGTTGAAGAAGATTCACACAAATAAGAATGAAACTGATATGTTAATAAAAGTGGTTTTTGGGATCAATTTTAAGCTTTATAGTAAGCTCACCAAGATGACTCTTAAACAATCATTAGGATGATTCGAGTCTCCTCCAAAATGGACTAAAGCGGGAGATTACTAAGTGTTTAGCCCTATTTAGTGGCAAAAGTGATTTTCAATTATCTTGGATACTCTCATGGATAAATGATGAATGAGAGAATTCAAAAAGGATAACAGTTGACTTGAAGCCATACCTATGAGAAACAACCCTATCAACATTCCCATATCCTTAACTTACATAACTATATATGAATGCCATATAAGAGATTGTAAATGTATACAAGTTAGATGATGATCTACACGACCATGTAAGATTAAACATACCCGTGTCAATATCATAGACGACCATACACTACAAGAAAAATAGAGTTTGGCGATGAAAATTACCAATGGAATTTGTACACATTCCGTCGATAAGCTTATTTAGCGACGAAATTTACTGACAAAAAAAGACAACGAAGATACGGCCATAGGTAAATTTACCAACAAAATTTTTTTATACCTTCGATAAATTTACCGATAGAAGATTTTTATATCGTCGGTAAATTTACCGACGAAAATTTTGTTCAGTCAATAAATTTACAGAAGGAGAAGATTTTTCAATTAGAAAATTACTAACAGACTTGGTTATTCCGTCAATAAATCCAACATATTTTACCAACAAACTTTTTTTTCATCGATAAATTTACTAAAAAATATTTTTTAAAATTTACTTACAAATTGTACAGTTTCTCTAGAAGCCACCACGGAGAGAACTTTGCTAAATCTCTGCGTAGCAATCGCAACACTTATTATATTCTAGTTCTTGTGGAAAGTTAAGAAAATATAGAAGGATGTGGCTCCATTTCCACCAGGTCCTCGAGGATTGCCAATAATTGGATACCTTCTATTTCTTAGACAAGACATTCATCGAGATTTCATATAATTGACTAGTGTATATGGACCCATCTACAAGCTTTGTATTGGTAATAAACTGTGTCTCATGTTTAGCCCCCCGAACTTCGTTAGAGAAGTTGTTTGAGACCAAGAAAAAATCTTTGCAAACCATAACCCACCTCTCACTGCTAAAATTAGCTCTTTGGGTGCAAATGACATAGCTTGAAGCCCCCCTATAGTTCTAAATTGAGAAAGATGCGCAAGGTTTTTGTTTGCGAAATTTTAAGTAACAAAAACATTGTTGTTATGGTCTGAGAAAACAAGAGATTAAGAAGACTATAAGGCATGTGTACGGTAAGATTGGACAACCTACAGTTATAGAACAATTGGCTTTTATGACAAGCATGAATGCCCTCATGAGCATTTTGTGGGGACGTATGTTAGAAGGAGAGGAAGATTTTAAAGCTGCAATAGAGTTTAGAAATTTATTCTTGGAGATGATGGTGGTGATGGGGAAACCAAATATTTATGACTATATTCCCATGCTAGCAAGGTTAGCCTTACAAGGCTTGGAGATGAAGACAAAGAAAATCTCTGTTGGAGTTGAAATTTTCCTTAATTCTATAATATGCACATCTTGTACTTTGCTTTTAGCGTTAACCCACTTCCTCTTCTCCTGTCCTTCAGCTTCATTCCTAGGGCTAGCCGAAGGACTTCTCCTTACACAACTTTGAAGCTTTTTGGCCTCATAGTCAAGTTGTTTTTTATCTCTAAGCAGACTTTTATACTAAACTGTCGTAGATGTCTCATAAATAATTATCCATTTTATACTATAATCATATTATAATATAATCTAAGCATATCATATTATACAATAATCTAAGCATAATGCATTTCAAAAATATCAATGTAAGTTATATCATAATTCAAGTGAAAGAATTGAAATTATGAAGTTCATACTAAAAATGAACTGACAATAAAGAACTAAAATTATTTTTTCAAAGAACAGATATTTCATCAAACACCTTACATGTATTAGAAATTTATTCCAACATCACAACTGAAATCATGTCTTATACCTTCTATCACTAACATTTATATCTTAAAGTTGTTTTTCAATCACAACATATACAAACAAACGAAAGTAATCAAATACCTAATTAACTTTCATCTAATATACGAAAAAACACATAACAGTAGCTACAAAAATACCTCCACCGAAGGACAACATGATAATGGTCAAAGAAGACAACGCCAACGAGCAGAAAAGGAGTCCATAATAGAGAAATCGGAGAGAAGAAAAGCGAAGAGGAGACGCAGAAAGAAGGAACAAGAAGAAGCAGGGGGCGGAGAGATGTCAAGTGAGTTTAAATTTAAAAAGAATTTACTGACTAAAATTTTCATAGGTAAACTCAAATTTTTTTATTATGCTAATAATTCTTGCCTTTTATTGACAAATATCTTATACCGTCGTTAAATCGTTTACTGACGGGAATCTTATATCATTGTTATAGTTTATCGTAAAATTTTTTGTGATGATTTCCCTCTATGTTTCGCAATGGATATTAATATCGCTGCTAAACAAAAATTTTCCCGTCAATTTTACTGACGGAAATAAATTTTTCTTCGGTAATTTTTCGTCCCTAATTCTTGCTTTTCTTATAGTGTTCCTTGTCTGGGTTAGGAATTTTAATGTTTGGGAGTTTTTAGTAAAAGTGAGGGAGATGAAGAAAGAGGGAAACATTGGCTTGAGTTAATATCACAGGAGCCTTTTATTGATACTTTGTTCTTTAAATCTCAATTCTTTTGATTGTAAACCTCAAGCAAGAGGATTATAACATATCAATTTAGTTTGATTTAATGACGGTAAACTCAAATATGAAAGGTCTAGCTCTTTTCTAGAATTAATGCAAAACTTCTAGTTATAAAATCATCATTAGAGTTTTTCAATCTACGAGGATTTTGTGATGTGTACTTCTTTATTGGAAATTCTTTTTATATGATTTGTACCATATGGAATACATTTTAAACCCCTTTAGTGGGAGCTCCTTTTAGAGGATCTGAATCACTTCTTTGTTATGTTATATGACTAATTGTAGGAAAGACAAAAGAGTAATGCATATTTTTCTAAATGTTGGAGTGTTCTTTGCATGATTATTTTGCTTTTTTCTCTAAGGTGAGATGGTGATAGTTTTTGTTATGCTTTAGAATGATAAATGTTTTATGATATTTTATGTTGATGTTGTGGTTAAATTTTTATGTTTCTTAACTCTCCTTCCCATGTTGCAGAATCTGTTAGGTTTATGGTGCTACAACCTTAATATTGATAGGGAGCAAACAAATAAGGAATATACTTCTACCATAACACTCTCATCAACACTAGAAACTCTAACCTAAAATCGTTGCCAAAGTCATTGCATTATGAATTTCTCACACTCATGCCTGGTATTTGCATTTGTAATCTCTTGGCTTTTTCACTTTATATACTTAATTGTATTGGGTATTATACTAGAAGATGTGCATATCCATCTTATCAAGTTCTTTTTTTGACTCCTTATCCCTGATCTTATCTGCAAGAGGTTACTGTAATTCGAACCAGTAAAAGAGTCATGATTATAACATTTGATTTTAGTTTCATTTAGAATGTATAGTTTGTTATATGTTTTCATATTAAGATATTGTATAAGTGTTAATGCCACATCCTTATTCCCTTGTGAAAACATATTCTACATCTTGTTCATCACCTAAAAAGTAAATATATTGTCATAATTTTTATTTGAAACTATGATCTCAACTTATATTTTAGGGTTGAATTGAAGTAGAGTTTGTTATAATGATTTTTACAAGTTTATTTCTCATTTTTCAAGTGCAAAGTATTTTAAACATTTTAGTTATTTATAAGAATTAATTAATTTAAGTATATTAAATTGATAGAATAAAAAAAAATTAATTTGTATGTGAATGTATTGTGTTTCTTGTGTATGTTGCTGAGCAACTTTACACTGTATTTATAAACGTTTGTAGTATCTACAAGGATAATGAAAATCAATTAAGATACATAAGATCAAATGAGATAATTGCATATCAAAGAAGATCAAATCTGTGCTGGTGAGATTGTATGAAGATTAGGAAGATCTGTGTTTATCTGGCTATATTTATCAGCCCCCTTCAAGTTCACGGTGGGTAGCCACAGTGATCTTGTCACGAAATTTTTGAAAAAGTAGAAGAAGGTGAAGCCTTGGTCATGATTTCAGCAATCTAATGATTGGAAAGAAGATGTTGAATTGATAATGCTTTGTTGGTAACCAAATCTTTAAGGAAATGAATATCAATTTCGATATGCTTTGTATGAGTTTGAGTGATAGGATTGGTTGCAAGAAATGTGGCGCCTAAATTGTCACACCAAAGGGTCGATGGAAGGAGAGAGAAACCAATTTTCCCAAGAAGAGATTTAAGCCAACAAACTTCAACAGCAGCAACTGCAATACTTCAATATTCGGCTTCAATGCTGGATCTAGCAACAATAGGTTGTTTCTTAACACTCCAGGAGATGAGATTTTTACCCAAGAAGATACAATAACCAGATGTAGATAGACGATCACCAGAACACCCTGCCCAACCCGCATCACAATCTCCATTAATAGAGAGAGAAGTTGTGTAAGTTAACTGGACACCAGAGGAGGATGTGGAACAAAGGTATCGAAGTATCCTTTTAATAGTAGTCCAGTGAATGTCGGTAAGACAATGGAGAAACTGAGACACTTTGTTAACTGCAAATTGAATGTCAAGACGAGTAAGAAAAAGGTATTGGAGGGCATCAATAGTGTTTCTATACTCAGAAGGATCAGAGAGAGGTGTACCATGATTTTTGGATAGAGGAAGAGAAGGAGTGATGGGTATGATGGTTGGTTTGGATTGGGCTAGACCTGTGCGGAGAAAAAGATCTTTAGTATACTTAGCTTGGGTGAGGAGAAGACCTCTAGGTGTGGTGGTAGCTTCTATGCCAAGAAAATAATGAAGAGGATCGAGGTCTTTAATAGAAAATGCAGAGTTAAGTTCAGTAATGAGATTTGTGATGAAAGATGATGAGGAGCCAATGATTAAGATATCATCAACATAAACAGGGAGGAATGTGGTATGCGAGGAGGTGGAGTGAACCAATAAGGATGTATCAGATTTGGTGGAAGTGAAATTGAGTTCAAGTAGTTTTTGACTTAAGCGATGAAACCAGGCTCGTAGAGCTTGTTTCAGACGATAAAGAGCTTTATGAAGATGACATACATGAGAAGATTGATGAGGGTCAATAAAGCCAGGGGTTGGGCCATAAAAATTAGTTCGTGAAGATCCCCATTAAGAAAAGCTTTGTGAACATCAAGTTGACGAATAAGCCAATTTTTTGATAGGGCAATGGTAAGGATGAGGCGAATGGTAATGGGTTTGATAACAAGACTGAAGGTGTTAGTGTAGTCAAGACTAAGAGTTTGGTGATATCCTTTTGCGACAAGACGGGCTTTGTATTGATCTAGGGTACCATCAGAATGTCTTTTTGTTCAAAAAACCCATTTACATCTAACAATATTAGCATTAGAGGGTGGAGAAATAAGGGTCCAGGTATGATTGCGATGTAGAGCATTGAACTCATCAAGCATGGCTTGGCGTCAATGGGGAAATTTGTTTGCTTGAGTGAAGAAGGTAGGATCTGGTTCGTTTGAAGTTTGCATAGAAGTAGAATAGGTAACATAGTTAGAAAAGATCCAAGGGACACGAGTGTTATCACGTGTGCAGGTGGTCATATGGTGTTGGGGTGGTGGAGATGATATATTTGGGGGTGGGGAGAAGAAGGAGGTACAGGTAGTGGAAGGGAAATGATAGAAGGCGAAGGTGTGGAGGATATGGGTGGGGAGGAAGTAGCAAAGGGAAAGACAGCTTCCAAAAAACGAACATGGAGGGAGATATGTATTTTGGAGGTGATAGGGCTAAAGCAGTGATAACCTTTGTGTTGTAAGGAATACCTAATAAAAGCACACTGTAAGGACTTTGGAGTTAGTTTTTCCATACGTTGAGACCCAAGGAAAGGAAAACAGGCACACCCAAACACACGAAAATGAGAGAGATCAGGGGGAGTGAGGAAAAGAGCTTCATGAGGGGATTTTTGATTGAGGACAGGTGTAGGAAAAAGATTAATGAGATAGGTTGTTGGACCCCGATTTTTTTTAATGATGTATTTAAGCATTAATTGTGTTAATTATGTGATTATGCCTTAGTTTGATTAAATTGGGCATAGTAGTGGATATTGGGGCGTAATGAGCTATAATGTGGTTTAAGTGGGAATTAAGGGATAAAATGTGTGAGGGCATTTTGGGAAGATGACTTAGGTTGGATA
>JANZLF010000008.1:37236164-37248009 GCA_026546835.1 Erythroxylum foetidum | reverse complement strand
AAGTGAATGTAGTGTTGAACGTAGCTCGCTCTTATCGTAAGATATGTACTAGAATGACCTCTGGGCATCCCGGTGTGTACCCTACGGTAAGGGGGTGCTACAAAAATGGTTTTTAAAAATCAAATAATGCTAAATCCAAATATGAAGGAAGTAGTAAAGGTTGAAATACTAAAGCGGCTAGATGTTGGGATAATTTATCCCATTTTAGATAGATCATGGGTAAATGGTGTATGTTGTATCCAAGAAGGATAGGGTGATGGTAATATATAATAAAACAATGAATTAATTCTTATTACGACTGTGACTGGTTAGAGGGTTTTCATTCGTTATTAGAAACTTAACTTAACTACTTAGAAGGATCTTTTTCCTTTATCATTTGGGATGGGTACTATTGTTTTGAGATGGATATTTTTGGTTATAAATAGAATATCATTGTATTATATAATCAAGAAAAGACAACTTTAATATGTTTGTATGGTACATTTGCATTTCAAATAGTGCCTTTTGGATTACGTGATGCACCCATTACTTTTTGATATTACATAATGGCCATATTTCTTGATTTTGTTAAGAAATCATGGAAGTGTTCATGAATGATTATTCCTTTTTTGGTAACTATTTTGAAAATTACCTAACAAATTGGGATGGGGTTTTACAACAAATTGAGCAATAGGTAAGATGACACCCCATATCGATATAAAGGAAATCAAGATTTTTTTAGGATATACAGGCTTTTAAATGAGGTTCATTAAGGATTTCTCCAAAATCTCCCAACCCTTATGTAACTTATTAAGGTATAACATTTCATTTTAATGCAAATTGCGTGGACACTTTTAATAAGTTGAAAAAGAAATTGGTATTAGCATCAGTTATCTTTTCACCAAATTAGAGTTTACTATTACGTCTGATGCTAATGACCTTAAAATAGGAATAGTTCTCAAGTAAAGAATGGATAAAACTTGCAAGCTATTTACTATGCTAATATGAATCCTACATATTCTCAATTAAATTACACAACCATCAAAAAAGAAATGTTTACTATTGTTTTTTTTTTCTCATGATAAGATTAAATCACATCTAGTAGGGTCTATAGTAATAATCTACATGGACTATACGACTATTAAATATTTTTTATTAAGGATGTTAAACCATGTTTAATCTTATAGATATTATTGCTAAAAGAATTTGATATAGATATTAGAGATAAGAAGGGACCATAAATGTGGTTGTTAATCATCTATCCTAATTAGAGAGCCTAGTGAATGTAGAAATAGTATCAATCAATGAAAGATTCCCTTATGAGCAATTGTTAGTATTTATAATCATCCATTGGTACCCCTCATGAAGAAGTTGTGGACATCATAAGTCATTGGCATTCCATATAGTATGATGGCCATTTTAGTGTTGCCAAAAAAATTGCTAAGGTGAGTTAATGACTTTTATCAACCTACTATATGTCAATTTACTAGAAATTATATTTGTAAGTATGATAGATGTCAAATAATTAGTAATATCGTTAAAAAAAATGAAAAACATATGACTATAATTATAGAAATTGAATTATTTGATGTTTGAGGCATCGATTTTGCAAGTCCATTTCCTACTTTATGTAGTAATCAATGCATATTAATTGATCTTAATTATTTCTTTAAATTGGTTAAAATTATATCATCGATAACTAATGACTCTAAGCTAGAGTTGAAATTTTAAACAAAAATATTATCTAGATTTCTATTTAGAGCTGTCATTAGTGGTGAAGGTTCCCATTTCAATCTTTCTTTTGATAATTATTGACAAAGTGTAGAGTGTTTCACAAAATAGCAACAACTTATCATTCTCAAGCTAATGGCTAAGTTGAACTTGTAAACTAACAATTAAAAGGAATATTTTAAAAAGTGGAAAGAAGTTTAAGAAAATATAGGGCACTATGGTCTGATAATGCATTATAAACTTATAGAACAACTTTTAAAACACTATTAAGTATATCTCTGTATAAAATTTTATATAGAAACTTTTGTCACCTATATATGGAATTCAAGCATACAAATTATTAGGTAATAAAGGTATTGAATGTGGATTTGAAATTTATTTAGGATAAGAGAATATTGCAATCGAATGAAAGTTAAAAAGTTTTAAATTGAGTAAGACTAAGACTGAATACTTAGAAAGTAATTTTTTTTTGTCATAGGGTGGCTCTTGATGTGGAGGTCAAGATCAGTTCAGAAGTTATACCATTGAAAAAAGTGTTTTAATTACCTAATGTTTATTATTCAAAGTAATGAAGAGATCGATGAAGATAGGGTAGCTTAAATAGAGAAGCCCATCGAGAGCTTTATATGAAAAGAAGATATATACATATATATATATATATATGGGATGGAGTGTTGACCTATCAAATAAGTGCATAATCATAAGCTAATAGTATTAAAGATGAGAATGCTTTGTTGGATGTATAACCTTACTAAAAGAAATAAGGTCAAGCATGTATTGGTAAGAGACAAAATTAATGGTGATCAGTATTAATGATAAATTAAACAAGACGAAAGTTCAATAGCTTGTACATGTTAAAAGGAGATATCTAACGCTCAAGTAAGAAGATGTGAAAAAATAATACTTAAAGACTGTAAGAAGAAAAAAAAAAGGCCTAAGAAGAATTGGAATGAAGTGATCAATAACATAATGACTTTGTTAGAACTTACTGAGAAGATGACTCACAATAGAAAATTTTAGCGTACTAGGATAAGGATAAAGAATCTCATATAGAGAAGTTTTCATTGTTCTCCTAAGTCCTCTAAATAGTTTCCTTCCAGTCTTTCGTTTTATAAATAGCCTTAATATTTTGATTATGCAATACTTCTCTCCTAATTATTTGGCCTAAGTAGTTTCTTACTTAGTCTAATGACTCTCTTGTAATGGTTGATGTGATTATTCTTGTGCTTGTTTCTTTTTTTATTTTGTGTATTTATTTACTTATTTTATCTTATATTATTAATTTTTACCATATTCTATATATATTGCAGTACATATTTTTATATGTTTAGTTATACGTATTTACTTATATTTTCTATTATTATTATTTTGTATTACATGTAGGTCTATCATAAATAGTCTATCTATTAAAGAATAAGGCTGTGAATTATTAGACCTTGTGTTTCGGTGAAACTCTTGTTAGATGTCATTGTTGTTGTTTTTCATATTAGATATTATTATGCTCATGAATTTCAATAGTTTTCTATTGTTCTGTAACTTGAATTAGCATTAAATGGCAAAGAAGTTTCGAGGAGAATATCTCTTCTGATGTAAGTATTTGAAGTGTTATTCATACCAAATATATGCAAATTCAATTACATTGTCCGAAGGCGTAAATTGGTTTTCATGTAAACTTGTATCCCTTCCTTTTAATTTCCAGCTGAACAGAGTATATTTCTGTACTTGCTACAGTAGTATCAATGCGTTATATCTCAATTTTCAACAGTGATCCGTAAATATAGAGAAATCACTCCTTTCCCATCACTTTCTAGGTGGTGAGGGCTGATATAAACTTGATAGTAATCGAGTTGTAGTAATCGAGTGATATGGTTAATTTTCTACACATTAAAGTAGCCATCGAACTATTTACAGGAGATTGGTTTCTCATGATAGTTGTAAATATTAAGAACAATAAGAGTTATGGGTTGGGGTTTGAAGGAATATCAGTTGGCTATTTGGTCATCCAACTCGCATCACACAGATCAACTAAAATGTCCATTATAATGCCAAAATCGAAATATTAAAATATCTAACTCATGCCCGGCAGGAAAATAGTTAGAAAATAATTATAATTACTTTCTCAAAGCGGCTCCAGTTTTTCAGAAGCAAAATCATAATGATTAGTTAAAAACAAAATGATATTTTGAGCCAAATTCATGGGTTTAAGTGATCTAGTCTGATGTAGCTGCCCCTTGATTAAGCTCAGCAAATCTCATACCAACACGCATGGAATGCTTCAAGAACTTCTC
The DNA here is from genome assembly GCA_026546835.1 of Erythroxylum foetidum. Taxonomy (NCBI): domain Eukaryota; kingdom Viridiplantae; phylum Streptophyta; class Magnoliopsida; order Malpighiales; family Erythroxylaceae; genus Erythroxylum; species Erythroxylum foetidum. The sequence continues at coordinate 37,244,011 of JANZLF010000008.1, read as the reverse complement.
CGCACATCTCATGACACAGCTTTCTTCTTGCTTCTGCAGAGATTTGCGTGAGAAGTTGTCGACGCAGTCATTAAAGCATCTCTCCACAAGTGAATTATACATCCTCAAACTGCAGGAACATGTTAACATCATGCAAGATCAACTCACAATGTGAAAACTTAGCTATCGCACAAGCACCAGCTCAGAAATTATTCCAAAGCATATGCTACCAATTCATTCAACTAGCAAAAGATGGATGCTGAGATTGATTTTTCCGATGCAGCTAATGTTGTGATTAACCTTTATTGTCTTTGACGACCCTTATACCCTAAGCAATTGGCAGACAGTGAATGTTGTTCCCAAAACGTCCAAATACGACATAGTTGCTGCATCGTTTTTAAGGAGAACATTCTTCTGGCTTTACATTCGCAGTGCCACATAGTTAAACCAACCAAGTGACATTTTATCACCAGCGTAGGAAGTGAAGCAACACAAATAGAAGTGAGATAAAAGCAATATCGAAATCTTTATTCCAAACAATAGGAAGTAAACATTGTTGCAGAAATTTCAAAAAAGAACTCAATTTGGAGAAACTTCCAGCATTTGTTATGAATCCGAAACCACAAAAGCAAACAAAAATAGTATAAGAAAAACCTTCCAGAACCACTCAGCACATGGAAGAGTTGGTATGGGATGAATAATAGATAGCCAGAACAAACAAGGGTATCCGAGCAAGGAAAATGCTTAGAACCCCCTGTCTCAAACATATTATTTTCTGAAAGAACAATGCATGTCGATAAGATATTACCACTGCAAATGCTGTTTTTCCTGCTTTCTCATGACTACTCACAAACAGCACATCTTTAGACTTCCTCACAAGCGGCACAACCGCGACCAGAACCAACAAAACTCACAAATCCCTGTTGAGCCAGTCTCATTGACAGCCAGAAACAAGAGGAGCATGCATCCAGTGACTTCTCAAAATCAAAAATCCTCATTTCTACATTTTCTTTTCAAAAAGAAAGATCCCCAAACACGTGAAGTCATAAGGAACGCCAAATGTAAGGATCTTAGCACCAGCACCTCAAAGATTGCTATTTTAGAAACTTAAAGCCCACCCAGAGTCTCCAGCACTAGGAATCAATACATTATCACACATTGAAAATTCACCCACAAATATAAGCAACATTCCCTATAAGCCAAAGTTAAACTTAAATGATATAAATCCAACACCCATTGAAAGTAACAAAGAGGACCAAGATCTCACCGTTTAGTTCAAATAAAGCAGTAATAAGGAAAAGAGACAGACCTATCGCGCAACTGTAGTTGCTCGATCATGGTGGCCATTCGCATCTTATCTTCTTCAGGTAGACCATCCAATCCAGCTAGCATGCTCTTATCCATAGCTAACGTCTGTCTCAATCCAAATCACAACAGTGTTAACTAAATTTCTGCTTTTCAATTTCGAATATATTCCTGCTTTTCCCGTATCAAATGTGAAGAAAAAAATATGGACTAGTGTTGGTGTCTCGCTTCCGGATATTTATAGCAAAAGTCAAAACCCTAGGGTTTACTGGTTCTTTTGCTTCTCCGGAACACGTAGAAGTCTGCTTCAGATTGCCGAAAAAAATAGAATGATACTAATAAGATTCTATATTTACCAAACTACACATTCGGTAAAACTTTAATCATTGACATAGAAAATTTTATTAACATTTAAAAAAGAATAACAAAAAGTCAATAAATCAAAAATCAATACCAAAGTTATACTAAAAATTAAGAACGGATCCAAAAAAAAATTTAAGTGGAGGCAAAATAATAATAAATTTTTTTATTAGATCAAAACGTAAAATAATAAGTATTAATTTCTATTTTCAAACAACATTTCACTGTATTATATTATAAATTATTTTATCCCTTTTAAATAATTTTCTAATATTACATCTATTTGCGTTTTATTCTATTATAAGTCATTTCATTTCATTATAGTTTACTTCATTTCTTTAAAAATTTTAAGTCCAACATAGCCTAATAAATTAGACCTATAAGCATTCATGAGATATATGTTTTCCTTTGCTTCTTATGGTTTCTGAGCCTGCCTTCGTTCACTCTAGGATTGGTCAGTTTTCTAAGAGTTGGAAAACTAGTCAATTATCTTCTTTTTTTTATGGTTCCATACCCTTCATAATAGCTCTTTTTTCCCCTGTTCTCTTTCCTTCTTCCAGGACAGCACAAACTGGATATCTATATATATATATATGTCACCACAAGACCACAATAGCCAGCTGTGGCAGAGAATTCATCCTCATTAGCATTCTTTGCAAGCCAAACAATAATACCAAAAACCACTCTCCTCAGTCCTCTCCACCAGTAAAAGAAACGAACAAGCATTAGCCTTAGTAGTGGGTAGGAAAACCGAGTGCAGAACAAAAATTGTGAGAAACGCAGGTTTCGGAGCATGTCCATCAATAGTAGAACATGCTTTTATCATTTCATATGCTATTACCTGAACAAATTTCATCTTCTTTCCCCTTTCTACTCACACCATCCCCATCAAGTTTAGGAGTATCAAATACGTGCTGCATAGCACATTTGAGGAAACATTGAAGAATCAAGTTCGAAACTGCTCGACAAGTTTTATCAAACTATACGTCTCCGAGTCTGGCTTAGCACCATCCAAAACCATCCTTCTCAAAAGTTGTGGATTATAAATTTTGGCCTTCACATAGCCCCTTAGTAAAGTATTATACACAAAAGTATATCTTGCATACTTTGCTCTCTTAAGTTCTTCAAAAAACTTCTCAGCATTACCTACATTACCTTTTTGTGCAAAACCTTCAACAATTGAAAGAGTGGTCTCCAGCCATGGGATTGAATTCCTTACTCTTTTGCTTGTTGTCATGTTTGCACCTTTAGCTAGGGTCTTCAACGCTTCATCCACCAGCTCAGCTTTTAAACATCCTAAAGCAAGATTCCTGTAAGTGATTGCATTTGGTTTGCACCCATTGCTCTCCATTTCCCTAAAGATTCTAGTTGCTTTTTTTATAAGCCCATGATTGCAGTACACAGATAACATGGAATTAAACTGTTCTGTTGATTTAAAGCCTTTTGTTGACTTCATCTCTAGCCAGAGCTCTTCAGATTGATTAATTTGCCCCATTCTGCCAAATGCTTCAATTGCAAGCAAGTAACTTTTATGCCGAACACGAGGGAGTTCCTGCACAATGCCCCATGTTACTTCTAGCTCCTTCCTCTTCCCCAAATATCCATACAATATAATCAGAACATCTAATGTCGACCAGTTATCTCCTGTGTGGGACTTCTCCACAGCCTCAACATACACTTCAGCAACACTATACAACCTCGCCACTACGTGTGCGGTAGCTAATATGCAGAAAGTTATTTCATTTGGCTCAACTTTCAATTGCTTCATTTTGCTGAATACTTCCATCAACCGATCAATATTGTGTTCATTTGCTTCAATTTTCATCAGAATGTTGTACGTAGAGACATGAGGAACCACCTTATCAGCTTTCATTTGAGCAAGAATCTTTGGGATCATTTTCCTGCTACTAGAGGTTGAATGTAGTATTATGAGGCGATTGAAAATTAAATATGATATGGGATGACCAAGTTCCCTCATTTTCTTCATATAGTCAAGTGAAAGCCTAATAGCACCTTTCTCCAAGCATGCAATAACAAGATTGTTATACAGCAACTCATTCTGGAACTCAAGAGGGACACATCTGAAAAGCTTTTCCCCATGTGATATCCCATGAACTTTTATAGTGAACTCCAGTAGGTAAGCGTAGTCAAGCTCCTTCGGTCTGTAAGGTCTTTCCCTGATCACCCATTCCATTACCTGCAAAAAGATATACAATATGCACTTCTAAGCACGATTGCGCACGAGATTGCTGAAAAACAGATCAAATGCATAACATTATCCTGAAACAATTGCTTTTCTAAATAAACTAATGAAGACTACATCAATAATCTAAGAAACAATGAAAGAAACAAATATTACAAAACAGAAACATTGAATATTTAATTCGTAAGTGATAGTAAAATGGGTGGAAATATAGTAATATTATTGATAATAGCTATAGCCTCGTAGGAAATTCCTCAAGGACTATGCCCAGCCAACAATGGCCCCTCAAGCTTCACAGCCGAGAAAGTTCAATAGCAAAAACAGATACCCTATTCTACTACCCCCTCCCATATATAGTATCTCATCTCTCTCTCTCCTCTAACTAATTTCTCTAACCGTTGGGTTTAGGACCCATATTGCTATCAGTATTGCTATCAGTAAGAGAAAAGGTGATGAGAGTACACTTTGACCATGCTTCAACTTTTACTCATGAAAGAAGATACTCAAAACAATTAAATTATAGGTTCTTCACCATGTACATCCTCAAACATATTCTGTAAACAATTGAGCTATACATGGAAGATGAGTTAGTACTTATGTTTGAAAATACAACAACCTAACATTCACAAATAAAGTTGCTTTATCATATCCTATTCACTCACCTAGGCATCCTAGTCATACTTCTTGTCAATAATTTAAAGGAACAATATCCACCATAACATTACTAACAACACTATAAGGAGGCTAACCTCAAGAGCACGTTTGTTCAAATTAAGCTTCCTCAACCTGTTAATGGTATGGAAAGTGTCACCTTGATGAATGGGATGCCCCTCGCCCATCCAGCTCTGAAAAGCAGACCCAACTGGTTCTCCTCTAGGAAGCTTCTCAATTATCAAAGACAAACACTTGAGTCCTTGTTCTTTTGCTTGGAGAATTTTGTTGACGAACTTGTCATTTGTCATGGTACAGAGAGACCTGGGAAAAAAAGGCAGTGGAAAGATAGTAAGTGTGGTGATTGAAACAACTTGATCAATTGCACGAACGAATGTGGGTTGATAAAGGCCTTAGCTCACTTTCTTTTTTGTTTTTCCCTGATACCTCTACATCTAAAGCTATCTAAATATAAAGCAGAGTCTATCCACTAGGATTTGAGAATTTGACACATGGCAAATCTTTGAGAATGCAAACCCGACATGACAATAAGAGCTCAATATGTGGATGATTCAACATCATAAATACATATTTAAAAATAAATTATCCTGCTGTTTAATTAGACAGTATCAAACTAAAAAGGAGCCATTTTCAAATAATTAGTCAAATAATCTTGCAAATTTTTTTAAAAAAAGCCCCTGTGGAAGCAATAATATGTAACCTTCAACGAATGTGAAGTTAAAGTTTTGAGGACCCATAATCATGCACTAAAGGTTCTAAGAACAAAGATAAAAAAGGAAATCATAAAATCTGTAGGTGAACCTTCTCCTTTGAAGATGAAGTTCAGTTTGAACAGCACGACTGATAAAGCCAAAACCTCCATTTCGTCTCCTGTTAATAAACATACATCTAAATAAGAATCTATTCCGGCAGTTTATAGCAGATACGAAAAGATTTTACACAAGCACATGATATCAGACCAACTAAAGTATATATCTGAATTGAATCATGCAATTTTATATTAAAAAAAATTTCAAGCCAATCTCTTGGAAGACACCATGATGTAAGACAGGTAGAAAAGATCTGAACAACAGTATAAACTTCAAATTTGGGGTGCTGGAATCCAGTAAAAAGCAGTTAAGATCTATAAATTAGTAAGCAGAACTAAGAATCACTCAAATTCCAAAAATCACTGCTATAGAGTTTTAGAAATCACACCTAAGACTAACACTCGCTCGTAAGAAGAAAGTATCACACTTGCAACCAAAAACTCACAATTCATAGAAGACAAGCACTCTCTACTCCCCCTCTCACAAATGACAATGTTTAACTTATTATAAAGTATGCCAACTTAATCCCAGCATAAGGAGTCTTTGAATTCTACTGAAACATGGAAAAAAAATAATACCTGAACTAATGCTTATTCACCAGGATACTATTTCCCAATCGCAAGCCTTAAAAGCATATGAATATACAAACGGAAATATTTGAAAATACAATTAACAGGTACAAGTATAAGAGGGCGAGGCTCTAATGTCTGGACTACTGATTACACTACAATTTCAAGTTATTGCAACAATTACAGTTGATGAAGTAACAATTGCAGATATTGGGAAAATGCAACAATGGATCAGACTATAACCACAACATTACAACTGCAATTATGGTTGTAGTACTCAATTTTAAACTTGATCATAGGGCATCAAAAGCTATGGCTCCAAGATGCCAAAGGTAACATAAGTTATCCTTCACAGGGCGCGCAAAATTAGGATTTTGGTTTAATTAAAAGGAAGGTGGACTTATCTTCCTATCTATCGGGTTTCAAATCATGATAGGTCCAGGGGTTTAGGGATTTGTAAATATTATGTTTTTGGATATACCAAAAGCAGAAAAAACCATAACTTAGTATTCAGGCAACAAGAAGCTTACACTGGAGAGCTAACAACTTCAGCTCCTCTAAGTACAGTTGGCCCAAAAGTATTTGGTACTAGTCTATTCTTCTTGTACATAGGAGCCACCAATTCAGCCTAGAAGAAAATTTTAACGCACCAAGAAAACAAAACACGAGCCTATTATATTAAAAAATGGTATCAAAATTCTGGAGAAGCTCGTGACCAATCGCAATTTTACCTGTAGCTTTGCCTTCTTTGTATGAGCAAGTGTGTTGAAGATCTCTACCATGAGTCCCACACTGTCCAATACCAGTTTAATGAGACGTGCCTCCAAATGACGTTGAACTGAATTCACAAGCACAAAATCCATTTCCTCCTCTTCCTGTTTAAATTACGAGCAACTGATATTGAAGGAAGTTAGGGTTTCGAAACGGTACACAGGCAGCATTGGCGATATCTGTAGTATAATTTTATGATAGCTGATAAAATGCAGGAAAGTGGAGGAACAAGGCTACTACTACTTCTATCGTGGAACAAAACAGGATTTGTAGAGCTAATTGCTAAGCCTTTTATTTCTAGATCTCACGACTCAGGTCCAATGTTTACTTCAATCACTTTAATCTGGTTCACACATTTCCTCATTGCAGAAAGGCTTGGCTCTCTCAATGGCTGAATTGGGGATCTATCGCTACCCCCTCTGCTGATTCACAACTGATCGCCTGTGTAAGGAACACGGATGAGATTGAAAGGAAGAGACAGGCCTGGGTTTTACAAGTCCTGGCTATCAGAGCTCCAAGGTTTTAGTTAAACGCCACACCGCCACACCTTGGTTTATACACGCTTCGGCTCCATCTGGAAAGATTAATCTCCTATGTATATGTACCCTATCAATAAAATTTTATTTTTCCAAAAATAACTACATTTTTTATATTCCTCTTTTAATAAGTTGAAATAAAGTGCTTGATGTTTTATTTACGATTTTAGCATAATATTATATTTTGTGATTTATATAATAATATAATCTAAGCAGTGAGCGTGTCCTTTTTTTTAAAACTATTTATAAAAATATGGGGATCACGTCTTTAATGAGAACGATATCAAAAATATATTTTAATTTTAAAAAGAACTAATTCCGAGATTAGGTTTGAAGCACAAGGAAGCACTCTTTAGTGCCTGTTTGGATGAACTTATTTCAGTATAGCTTTTGTCAGTAAAACTTTTGTCAGTGGAATTTTTCTGAGAAGAGCTTTTCGAAAAAGTCAGTTGACTGTTTGGCTGTCAATTAAAAAAATAGCTTTTTTAAAAGAGCTTCATACAGTAGGTTGTTTGGCAACTTAAAAATAAAAAGCACTTTTATTAATTTTAATTTTTATTCTGTAAAAAAATTATTTATGTATATAAATAATTTTTAAAATATATTAAACAATATTCAAAGCACATTATATTATGTTAAGATT
>JANZLF010000008.1:37209457-37226265 GCA_026546835.1 Erythroxylum foetidum | reverse complement strand
GATTATAATGTAAGATCGAGGGATGTAATAATCTCTCAAGCTGACGGACAATACATACACACTAAACAATAGCTTCGGCTCTAAAAATTTCTGAATTAACTTATAAAACCAGGCTCGAGGAGCTTATTTCAAACCAAATAGAGTTTTATGGATATGACATACATGATAGGGGTAGTGATTGAGCCTAAGTTTATTATCTAAATTCGCAACACTTTCATGGACTTTACTACACTTTTTGACTCCTAATTCTTGATTTTGTGCTTAAATTGATCCTTAAGTATGCACTTTTATTTAATGCAATTTGATAGTAAAAATTGTTATACATTGACATTAATTGCATTATAAATTTTTCTAAGCACAATTGATACTGCAAATTGTTATTTTTGATTGTAGGAGCCTCTCAAGGAAAGGGAGTCAATGGGCTGAAATGGAATCAACATGAGGACGTGAGCTTCAGGATGTCCACCGCGTAATCATTTCACCGCGGCGAAGGAAGCAGCATATGTACACTGCAGGGCAACTTTCCTGTCGCCGCGACGAACTGCCATAAACCCGGACTAAAATTGGAAAACTCTCATTGTTTCGACCTGACCCGCGACCTAACATTTATATCATGCCAAATTAGGTCATAAGGGACGACTTTTCAGCAACAATCCGGGGGGAGACACACTTCGACCAACACCACAGAAATCATCTCACTATCAACTTTCATCCATCAACTCTGACTACCTTCACTGTCAACTTCACCATCTGCCGTTGCTGGTGCCATGGGTGACATCGGAGCTCTTGCAATTGTGAGGATTCCCGACATTATGCTTGGCTAGAAAACTGATTCCTCTTGAAGATGTAGCGATGGCTTAAGTTCAATGGGCTTCAAAAGGGAGTTGTTTTACATTGTCAAGTTTAACTACATAGTTGTGAACTTCTGAGTTAGGGTTTATGGATGTGTAGTTAGTTTAGCTTGATTAGAGTTTAATCAAGTGTTGAACAATGCTTGTGTTATGGATTTGATAATGTAAAACTTTGATGCTTAATATATAAAGTCTCATATATGTCTTTGTGATGATTGTGTTAACTCTCTTTTATCTGCTTAGTTGTGTTTGATATTGAGATTAAGCTTGTTCCATATTGACCACTTGCATTAGCTCATTCATTAATACACACTAAGATGCATTTAACAAGGTTTTAAAAAATGGAGTTTATTGATTAAAACCTTGGACTTAAAGAGCTCTTTAAGGTTTATCATTCGAAGACTTAGTGAATTTCTCTCCCGAAAGATTTGTTTTGAACCATGATAGTCAAAGCTCGTTTTCAAAAGGGTTTTATCATATTTGATAATTGTTTGAGTTTTTCACTTTTCACTTCCCAAAAATCCAAAAATACCTTTTTATACATTTTTCTTTCATTTAGTTCAATTTTCTTAATTTTTACCAATGATCAAAACCCCCCTTTTTATTAACTTAGTTTACATTTTCGACAATTAGGCTAGCTTAGGCCATTTGCGCTAGGTTTCGATTAAGTGAGACGACTTAAGGTTGCATCCTATATTGCAATCTTTGGAATTAAATTTTTAATTCAGTTTCCAAGGGATTAATCTGAAGATCAAACGAGAGCCGATCAGGTAGGTTGTAGCGTCCCCTTATCGCAGGATACACACTGGGACGCCTAAAGGTCATTTCGGTATATAGACTACGATAAAGGTAAGTTACGTTTGATCATTTCAATCACTTCATATGGCATCATATCAATATTTACTTATAAAGCATCAATAGAAAAACCACAATATTTTAAAACCAACTTTTTCCTCATTTCACTTCATAAAACCAAAAGTCTACATTGTATCTTTCAACATTTTCTATATGTACATCAACAAAACCTAATACAAAAGTACTATATGAAAGAGGAAAAATACACACAATCTAACTAATTTGTCTAAAAAATCCTAACTGATTGACCTTTGAGCTATGACTTCTCTTGTCAATCACAATCTACATGGCTGGTAGCGCCTCTCAGTAGCTAGAGTTGTCTCTCATTCCTGAAAAGACAACGTTACAATTTTAGTAAGTTTTGCGAACTCAATGAGATAACCATCACCGATGGTTCACTCAATTCATATATCATAACAACTCACATAACATATAATCACATAGTGCACTTTACATAAATTTCACATTTTCACTTAATCATAGGCATTTTATTTCAACAAAGATACTTAACAATATGCATATGAGGTGCTCATGAGATACTTTTCAATTATTACTTTGTTGTGGCCGAGTGTATGAACTATCCTATATCCATTTTAAATACCAGGCTCATTAATAACTAACACTTATCCACTTAGGGGATACATGGCTCATTTTACATAGTGAGCCTTAGGCTCTTAGTCACTTGTGAGCTCGAGGCTTATTTTCACTCTTTGTGCTTTTAGTTCTAATCGGTGGCTACTCTGGTCACAACTGCCATTATCTGATTGTGCATTTATGTATGGACTGTATGTACCATAATCACTCACATTATAAAACACTTAGGTCTTTACATTAACATTCAAGTAGTACTTCAATATCTCAATCCACAATCATATTCATCGGACCTTCTGTTCAGAATCTATAATTAAACACATTCAATTATCATTCAAAACATAGTTTAAGCAAACAAGTAATTAAGTGAGATCATCTAGGTTACTCACAAGTTGCTTCCTAAGATAATGCCTAGAAGATCCGACAACGTCTGGAAGTTGACATTCCAATTGCTCCTTTATCACAAATAATATACACAATATCACAATTTGCACAATCATAAGTATTCAATAATGTACATGTATGAAATGAATTATTTACAATGCATGTTCATGATAATCCTAGGTATTTATCCATCGATTTCATCACAAAATAAATCTCATATCAAAACTCATCTAACTATAGTTTATACTTAGATTTATGCCTCAATAAACCATTAAAATCTCTATTCCTTTCTCATTGACTCACTTCATATTTTTTTTCCAAATCACACTTTCAGGTCTGCTGTTCACACTCAATTAGAAAGTGAAACTGATATAATTTGGTCATACTCTCTTCAAGAAAAGTGTTCCTCTATGTATTATATTTCTATTGACACCAAAATCACTCAATTTGGTTTAGTACTTTGGAAGATACATCTGAAACATTTTCGGGTTGTCATATTCCAAAAATAGTGTACTATGCACAAATTCCATTTAGAATTTGAATATCTTAGAGACTGAATCACAATTATACTTCCCAATACAATTTGTATGCCTATATTTCTAGTTTACTTAAAATTAACAATCATCTCATTTGGAATCCTACAGATCTAGATATACTAAAAATACTGAAATATATTCAGTGGAATAACACCAGTTCATATTTCTCATTTCATATTTCTAACTTCCAAGAAAATTCGGGGTCCAACAAAATTCAATAAGGAGTATATTGATATTCAATTGAAGAATAAATATAATGGATTAAGGGTCAGATTGAATAATTTCAAGAACTTACTCAAAGAAACATGAATTGACTACAACTCTTTTACTGGTGACGTTAATACTCTAAATAAATGTTGGGAAAATCTATTTTATATAATATTGATTCTCATATATCTTTTTCATTATTATAGGTGCATAAAATGACTTATAGTTTCAAGAAAAAAGGATGTAAGGAATTTTTAGACTGATGTCATATTTTTGGAGATACTACTGCAACTGGTGTGCATGCACATCCATCAACTAAATCTCCATTGAATAGTATAAAAGAGGAATATGGAAATGATATTGATGAAGATTGCTCGTATAATGAAAAAGAAGATCAAGATAAAAGTTCTGTCTAAGAGAAAGAAGTCTCCTAAGAACAAGAAGGCAAAAAAGACACATTCTAACATTATAGAAGAAGCCTCACTTATACTTAGTGAACAATCAAGAAGGAAGAATGATTTACTTGTGAAAAAACTAAGTAAAACATCATCCACTATAGACAATAGATCTCAAGAGTCTAATATAACGATGGATGTCTGAATTCTTTAGATGAATTGGCTCTTGACGATGTGCAATATGGAAAAATTGTGAAGATTTTATATGATTCTCCACTTTATAGGGATATTTTTTTGAACATGACATAAATAAGGAAGCTAGATTGGATTATGTTGCTTTAGTTATATTTTCATGTTATTGCATATCAAATTCTTATTGATTTGACACTTTTATATTAAGCACTATTTCATATTTTGAACATTTTAAGTTTATGCTTTGTATGAATATTTGACTTAATTTTAAGTTTATATTTTGTAGGAATATTTTTTCTATATTTGATTAAATATACTTGATTGAATATTTTATTAATTATTTAATACTGATATTGTAGATCCATAGATTTCTTATCAGATTTCAAATCAGATTCTAATAATGAACTAGAAATGTAATCATTATATTTGTAGTTGGGGGGAGAGAACAACTATTTTCATTTAAAAAAGCAACTATGTAGAACTTCTGCTCTACCAGGTCATGATCGGATATTAGAACTTTTGAATGGGCATCCTACAAGGATTTATGAAAACTTAAGAAAGAGAAAGATAATCTTCTTGAGCTTATGTGATGAGTTAAAGAGTTTAGGAAGCTTAAAGGCAACATATCATTTGACTGTGGAGGAATAAATAGCAATTTTCTTGATAACTATAGAGCATAGTGAGACAACTAGAGTCAATGCAGAATGCTTCCAACATTCAAATTGAAACAATTTCGAAATACTTTCAAAAAGTCTTATATGTTGTTAATCGTCTTACAAAAAGAGTCATTATTCCACCATCTTTTACTAATACACCTCCTGAGATTCAACATAATTCAAAATTCTTTCCATATTTTCAGGTACATTCATATATTTAATTACTATTTTAATTATTTCCTTAAGATTAAAAATTATTTTAATATATTTTTTAATTTTTAGGACTGTATAGAAACAATAGATGGTACACATATTGATACATATGTTCCGACCGATGAACAAATATCATATAGGGGCAAAAGAATTAATACAACCCAAGATATTATGTGTTGTTGCTCATTTGACATGCATTTTACGTTTACGTATGTAATGGCTGGACGGGAAGGTATTGCAAATGACTCTTGAGTTCTTTTGAGAATAGTGACAAATCCAACGAATCAATTTTCTATGCCTCCACAAGGTATTATATTATTTTAAATAAACATAATAATTATGATTCATTTTTAATATCTTTTTGTTAATATTATGTTCTTTCTATATTAGGTACGCACTATTTGGTTGACTCGAACTAAACTAATATGCTTAGGTCTCTTTCACCATATCGAGGTGAAAGATATCATTTGTGAGATTATAGAGACAGAGAAAGACCTCAAGATCTATAGGAATTATTTAACTACAAGCATTCTTCATTAAGAAATATTATTGAAAGATGTTTTGACGTTCTAAAAAAAAGATTCCCTATATTTAAAAACATGTCGAGTTATGATATGAAGAAACAAAAATACATCGTTATTGCTTGTTGTGCTTTACACAACTATATTAGAATGTATGGCCAAAGTGATGAATTATTTGAAAGTTATGTTGAAAATGAAGAACAAATTGGAGAAGGTGAAAATGAAGATGTAAGTTCTCAAGTGGAGTATAATATCACTCCAGCACAACTTCGAGGTATGTCTTGGAAGCGAGATGAAATTGCTAGACAAATGTATAATGATTATATTATTTCTAATTAATTTTTGTTTCTTTTTATAAATGATAGTACTATTATGTTTTCAAGAATTATAGTATGATGGACATATTTTATTGATTAGAATGACTTAATATAATTTCTAATTTTTGTAATTTTATTATGTACAATTAATGTGTAATTTTTAATAATATTTTATTTGCATATATTTAATTTTACCTATAATGATAATTAATTAATTTAAAAATATAATGTATTATATTATAATTATTACAAATAAGAGTATAATTAAAAAATAAAAACAGGACAATAAAACCAAACATGTTTTTATTTTTAGTTTTTTAATACAAATCTCAACTAAATAGATCTTTATTTTTAGTTTTTATATTACAAATTTTAACTAAATAGATTTTCGTTTTAAAAAAACAAAAACAAAAATAGGAAATAGAAAAAAAAACAACAACAAAAAAATAAAAGTGAAACTAAACGATCCCTCAATTTTTTTAAAATTGGGTAACCAAAATACACTATAACGATGTTTCAATTTTTACTCGTGAAAGAAGATACTCAAAACAATTAACTTGTAGGCTTTTAGCCATGTAGTTCATCAAACGTGCTGTAAATAATTGAGGTTTTTTTTTAACAAAAAAATACAATTACCTATACCTCACATTCACTTATAAAGTTGGTTTATCTTATCCTATCCACCCACCTAGGCACCTATTCATACTTCAACTTCGATCAATAATTTAAAGGAATAATACCCACCATTGCACACCTACTGTCAAATTTGAAATTGAAAATTAGCTACAATATAAGGAGGCTAACCTCAAGAGCACATTTGTTCAAACCGTTTGATCAATAGTTCATATCTTTGTTCTTCTTCTTCTTGTTTTTTTTTTTATGTCTATTTATTTATCTAAATATAAAACAGATTCTATCCACGTGAAAAATCTTCGTGTATGCTAACTAAAGAGCAACTTAGGGGTGATTTAAGCATCATATATACAGATTTAAAAATAAATTATCCTGTTACTTAATGGGTCATTATCAAATTTAGAACCAACAAAACCACCGAATCTTGCACACTCTCTAATGAAGTTATGTATCTCTGCTGGAAAAGACATCTAGGAAGGTCGATAATTTTTTTTTCTTCTGTAAATGAGCAAGTCACAATCTTTCCATCAATCCAGAAACAGAAAATGTGAATGAAGTTATTTGAAATTGAAAACAACCTGAAAAGAGAAAGGACTGATCATACCGACTCTTAGTAAAGATGACAAAGAGTAAAAAGTCATAGGCGGACGACAACGATTTTGAAGACAATTACAATAACAAAGATGGCATAAATTCTCGACTTATGGTGGCTGAAAAACAAAGGATGATTAAGGGAACTAAGATTTTCTGTTCAATATTATCATGTCTTATTCTGTCTTATGAAATCTTAACTATTTATTTTGCGGAATCCACGTAAGATTCACGCGAGACCTATATAAGATCTACATAAATAAACGGCTGAAATTTGTTGGACACAATAAGACACCATAATATTAGACATGAGATCTGGACTCGAACTAAGAGATGGGGGAAAAAAAGCCGAAGTTTATACATTCAACTAAATGTATGCTCTAAGACAACACACCCTCAATCAACAACTCCTCTAGCACCCTAATGGTCTGTTTGTTACACTAAATAGAATGACTATTTTTAATATATTCCTAACTTATTCCTAAACCTATGTTTAGTTAAAAAGAGAGTTAGGAATAACTAATCTCGAACTTCACCCCAACCTATCTTTAATTAATCAATAAATAACTAACCCTATCTTCTTCTTCTTCTTCTTACTATTATCATTATTATTATTATTATCAGTATCATTATCATTATTATTATTATTATTATTATTATAATAAGAATAGTAATAATAATAATAAGCTTAATAATAATAATAAACTCTAAATAAATTAATAAATAATTAATAAAAGATTAATAATAATAAGTAATAAATAACTAATAAATAATAAAGCTTAATACTTCAAAACTAGAAAGTTTCACCTTTTAATAAGATCTTTGAGATCCTTCACGATAACTTAACGAGTATTTGCCTCAAATTCTTTGATTGGCCACCAAAATATCACTTTCGCCACATTTACACCAACTTTCATTCCTTCTTTACTATTCTTTCTGTGAAATTACTTTGTATGTATGTTATATTTGTGGTACTGTAGCTTGTACATGTAAGTAGTATAGGTGTGCGTTTTATATGTTTAGCTTTACCGTTTTCCTTTAAACGTTGATGGTATAAAAACCATCTATCATTTTTTCTGTAAAGTAGATCGTGAAGTAAACAGTGATTAAACAAAATCACTTTTACCCAAAAACGAAATCCCTAGATTTCTTCACTTTCCAAGGCCAAGCTCATGATCTTATGCTCTAAGTTTCAGAATAATGAACCGCAATTCAAGTTTTTTGAGTTATAAGTTCAATTTTTACTCCATTATTGTGACAGATGATGTTTTTCGGTAGGAAGATTCTGTTTGCTGGGACAAAGCTAATTTCTATTATGCATCATTTCATCTCATCCATCATCTAAATGGGATAGAGAGAAATGTATAGATAAGATGAGATGAAACAAAGTAGGAATTAGTTAAAGAGAACAGACGATCTTATCTCATATTTGCTCTCTAATTGCTTAACTGTGATCTGTTCATAAATTATTCATCACCAAATTATTTGAGTTTCTAGAATGTTAAATTTTATGAAAACAATAAGAGATATATTTTTCCACATTTTAAGTCTGGCCTAACCCAGTCAAAATTTGAGTCTACTCTGACTCAATCAAAATTTGAGCTGCCAAAACTAAATCAAGTGAAAAATGTTTTGAACTGCTCAAAGTTTGGACTTTGACTGCATTAAATTGGGTATCTAGAAAGAAGATTGACCTAATCTCAAACCTTTTCTGGTCAAAAAGCTACAACAGCCATACCTATACCTGGCATTAATATTAAGTCACGTATATCATATCCCTTATTTGACCTTAAAATGGCAATCTTGTTCGTTAATTTGACCTTAAAAACATGTAAAAATGGCATTCAAGTAGATAATAAGCACAGCACGAAACAGAGTGTGATGGTGTACGCCTTACATATGAACTAAGACTCGAAAGAGTTACTCCTCCTTTTAACTTCCTATTGCTCCCACGCCAGTAACTAAGCTGAGAACTGCAGAAAATTTTATTGATATTACCCGAATGGCATTGTTAAAAAATAAAAGAAAGAAAGATTAATATATAAGCCTAGTAGATTATTCTATTTATTGTCAATTAATTTTAGAATGGAACCTCAGTTGAATTTGTATGGTCTAATTTTTCTTCTCATATGAGCTCTTAGGTCTATTGCAAATTTCACATAGTATTAGAGCACGTTTGATCTGAATTATTAAGTTCTCGATTATCTGTTTAGATGTCTAGTCCCAACGTTCCGGTCTAATTATCACTGTATTTATTTCAAGTAATAACTGGATGCTCAGTCCTAATTGGGAGTGTCGATAATATTCACATGTGAATGTCCCATATTAAGAAAGAGAAGAAAAAGACTAATAGATAAATTTAGTAGACTATTTCACCATTTGTCAATTGATTTTAGAATGAAACCTAACTTGAACTTATGTAAAATCTGACTTTTCTCTCATTTGACCTATAATTCTATTGCAAATTTCACAAATTTTTCTGCTCCGCAAAGATTCCAAGATTTTCTCCTTTGAGTCTGGATGTTGATAGAGGAAAAAAAAGAAAAAAATCATCCTATACAAAATAGTGACAGAACAATATAGGAAAATCTATCTTAAGCGCACACAATCTCATCTACAAGTTGGTCGAAAATCATTTCTTCCAGGTCAAGGGCTACATCTTCACCATCTAGTAGAAGGTTCATCCAACCATCACTGCTGTCCATGTCTGCAGCCACAATATCATCCAGCGATTTATCCACGAGGGACTGTAATCTTCGGTACAAGCTAACCCCTTTCCAGACTTCCTCAAGAGCTTGCTCCCCCCTCGGTAAAGGACGAACTCGCCGTGGAGTGAAGGGTAAGGGCTCTGGAAAGTAGGCTAATGAGCTACTGTATATCTCCAGTAGCAGTTCATTCATTAAGTCAAACAGGAGCTGGTGATCACAGTTGCAGGGAAAATCATCTGATGAATTGAGTTCAGGGTGCAACTGATTTTCCAGTTCCTTGAACACTATAGGATTTAGCGGCTGGTCTAGCGAGTGCCAACTTCCCAAGTGCTCTTTCTCAATAAAGCCAGCAACCTCTAGAACATCTCTCACATAATTGAAATCGTTAATGTCCTGCCAGTTCCATTTCAAGAACAGAAAGTGGCTGTCGGTCATTTTGTTATTGCAACTTGTACTGCTGCAAACTAAAGTCAAAGGATGTCTGGCGGACTTCTCCTGCAAATTAACATAAGAGTCTTGTCCGTGGATGGAACAGTTTTTGGAATCCGTTTCATTATCTGGCAGATATGTACGAACGATTAATTCAATCATACATGAAGGTAGGAACAAATAAGTGGGGTACTTGAGAAGAAAAAAAAACATAGTTGCTAGATAAATCACCAAGTAATCTCTTTATGTGCATGTATCATGGTCATCATGTTGACACAAGTTGTAAGAGTCAAGAGTAGAAGTACCTTGTGAGATTGGAAGCTCTGTTTGATCTTGGTGAGGAATGGAGATATATGTAGAACCAATATGCTGATCTTGGTGAGAAATGCTATCCCCCTTCGTGGACTCGACTAAGTCGGAACCTTGTTTGCCTTTTGTATTGATTTCTTCATCCATATCTTCTATGGAACAGCTTGGAGAATCAGTATTCTCAATGCTGATACCGGTTTGTACCGTGTTATCCTGATTACAAAAGTCTTCAAGAGTCTCTTGTGGTTCAAATTTTTTCCTATCTGCAGCAATGCTTAGGGACTTCAAGTCTCCTTTGCCCTCATTGTCAGAATTTGTGTTGCCATAGTCCATGACAGGCCTAATACCTATCCCTTCTTTTGGTAAATTGCACGGGATTTCATTTGGAAATGGACAAAACTCAAGATCAGATAAAGAGAGTCTCCTTTTGAATGATTTCAGACCATTTTCATCAGATGGAAACTTAACCTCACTTATTGAACGCCTTGATTTATACTTATGCCATGTGGCCTTTCTGCAGAAACTGTTCTCATATAGGAGAGCATATCTGTGCACAGACTCATTCAGGGAAGTAGCTCTTCTCATCTGAGGTAATCCATCTTTGCGGAGATAATTTTCAAAACCATTCACCTCATGGCAACTTGTGGAGTTTTCCTCACCTTCTTGACGAACTGCGGTCTCCTCCAAACTTTCAGGGGTCTTTTCCTTATTGGCCGGCAAATCACTCTCATAACAAACTCTTTTGAGCAGTGCATCACTTGAAAAGCGAGTTTTATCCTTCTTACGCTCTTTAAATGCAAGTTTAATTTTCTTCTTGATCTCTCTGAGTTGAGCTGTGAATGATTGACGCCACCTGTGTTTTTCTAAAAGCTGGGAGGATACAGGAATAGAAGTGCTTGTATCTTGGCTAATGGCAGAGCCTTCACTAGCATCAGCTTTACAAGCTATTGATTTCTCTTGAGAATGATCCAAACATATGGGAGCGACAAAATTTGGTGCTTCAGTAACAACAGGAGATCTTTGTACCTTTGTAAATGACCTTATCTCCATCTGCTTGTGCTTAAGTCCAACAGGCCTCATAAATTGGATATGTTTGGAGGCAGCTGCAGGAAATGACCCTGATTTCTTCAATCTCGCTTTCATGCTGGAATGCTCGACGTGAGTGCTCTTTGTGACCTGAGCACAGGCATCCTGTAGGATTTCCAGGAATAGCTTCTGGTTTACTTGGAATAATTCCATAACATCTGCACATTCGATAAATTGCACACGGGAAGCTTCTCTATTATCTGACAGACTCCTTTGTATTGAGAGGTTCTCACGCTTAGCCGTCGTAGAATTTTGGCTTCGCTTTGAATACTCCTCGGTACTAACAAAATTCATAGTATCGGCATTTTTGTAAAGCGTTATGGTTGAATTTGTACAATCAGTACTTATTTTACTGAAGACATGGTCTCGAGGTTCCAAGTGGTGGATGGAAACACTTTGCTGCATCTCAGATGTTGCAGATCTCTCCTTAGCAAGTACAGTTTTGATGCGGTCTTTGTCAGAAAGTTTGGTTGGACCAGCATTTTTAATTTGCTCATCATCCTGAGAATTGGAACAGGAAGAAAGTGATTACAATCTTGTTTTGTGCAGAAACTTTATGGTGCTTTGTCCAGCAATGACAAGAAGCACGGAAATGGAAACTGTGTACTCCATTTCATGAACTGTAAGTGACTTATTGAATTGAATGTAGTTACCATTAATGGCACTGCTTCAGCATCCAAATATTCTTGAACGTCATCACAGTGTTGGCGCAATGAAAGTGTTTTTGGTCCTCCGTAACCTGTATAAAGGATAATGAGAATGATCAGGGAATAGAGGCTGGTGGTGTCATACATCATAAAAAGGAGAAAATGTATGTAACATACAAGATGAAGGAGCACATGTTCACATGCATGATCATTTCTGTTCACAAAAAATAAATGAAGAACTTGAATCAGATAAAACGTTTCTGCTCTCTGATGGCTTACCAACTCACTGGAATCAGTTCAGTACAGATTTGGATTCCAGTTCACGCGTTACAGGCATAAAACACGTAGAAAGAGGCTAAAATTTGGTCATAGAAAATAAAGAAGGTTCCTCTTTATCTGGTAGCTGACGCTCATGTCATCAATTTGACAAGTTTTTAAAACGAAAATCTCTTCTGACATAAAATCCAGATTTCTCCTTCTACCTTGATGTGCACATGGCTTATCTTAGTTAACCTACATGGCATTTG
This sequence comes from Erythroxylum foetidum, assembly GCA_026546835.1. Taxonomy (NCBI): domain Eukaryota; kingdom Viridiplantae; phylum Streptophyta; class Magnoliopsida; order Malpighiales; family Erythroxylaceae; genus Erythroxylum; species Erythroxylum foetidum. The sequence goes on along the minus strand of JANZLF010000008.1, from coordinate 37,213,617 downwards.
ATTTGCAATGATCCTAATTCCTCAGATCTTTGGAGAAACTGGAGATGTAAGCATGAATTACGGTGAAGATATCAAAGCTAGGAACAAGTTGAAACAAAGAAAAAGATCAGTTTTGCTTACATGAGGAACATTTTCCTCTGCGCTGTTTTCTCCGTAGAGGTAAGTTTTTGGAGCCGTGCCAGGGAAGGTGGTCAAGAAGATGAAGTATGTTCCACATGCAGACTGAATGTTTTTCCTGAAATCTAATACTAGTGTCAGTGCGCTCCAAGTGCTTTCCCTTGTCAAACAAGGAACCGAAGATCCTATGTCATAATTCCCAATTAGTTTCAACTACCAACAGGTATGATGAGCTTATAAACTCCATCGCTTCTAACTTTTTTCTTAATTCTTCCGTGAGCAATTCTTTCCTTGCCACGTCTTGTCTGCTAACAGGTGCAGAAGGTAAACATAAACATGTCTCATCAGAAAGAGGAAATTAAGACACCGATCAAAAAGGTCAGCAGAAAAGAAAAGACTTGCACATACCGATTTAAGGCACTGTATATATATATATATATGATAGGTTGCTAATGACCAGAAAGCTAACGTGCAAGTCCAAAATTGAGAAATCAGAAGAAGAGAGGACGTAGACTATCCACAGCACCTTAAGATCATATAAAAACTGGAGTGGGCAAAAGAGAGTCTTATATCCTTTAACGTACAACAAGGGGAACGGAAGAAGTACAGGAAGAAAGCTGTCAAAGTCCAAAGAGTCCAAGTTGTTGAAATTTTTGCATAGACGGAGTTTTTGCAGCTTTTAGACGGAGTTTACCGCCAATTTAGTCAAAGTCAATCGTAAGTGGTTCCAAGTTGTGGTAAGAGACAAAAGGAGAGTCTAAAGACGCCTTGGGTTTTGGTTTAAATAAACTTTCTAATCTAAAAGATATTAAATTATTTATTGACTCCTAAATTAAACATAAAACAGAAAAAAGGGTCCATTAGAAATGTAAGCCAGATATATAAAATACTAATATCTAGATGTATGATAGTCTTGACTCACAGTGACCGTAATATGTTTGAAAGATGTGGTTGCAATAACTTGAGAGCTGATAAAAGCCATCAAAATGGAATTTGGAAACTACAGGAAGAAAATTCCTGGGAGGAGACTGCAAGGAGCTGATGCAGAAGGATACAAAAATGGAGGGGCACAACAAGGAGAACTCTGTTGAGGAAACCACTAATGATTGAAACATAAACAAGGGATCTTATCCCCTTAGTTTGCGAGGTAGCAAGTCCCAACATCCACGATAAGATCTTTACTAGTTTTAATCCTCTAACACAGTAGGAGACCTGCTAATTATACCTAGCAGTTTCTCGCTATACAATGGTCATGCGAAGACTCACGATGCATATAGGCAATATAAGATATCTCAGGACAAGGTTGCATTAGCTGGGGAATTCATCCAGAGGATCACAATTCTCCTCGAGTCTTTAGATTTCAAGAGTGTTTATAGAAGAAAATCTAATAGGAGGAGAAGATCTTATCATCTCCTTCCTGGTATCTCTATTATCACAAAATGTTAGAAGGTCTAATAGCCTGACAAACCATAAATATCTTAATATTGTCAAACCATGCTTAATTGTCATGATGGAAACTAAGTTGGGTGAGAATTAATGCAAGAATGTCATGTTTGAAAAAAATTAGCAAGTCATCACCAATGACCAAAGTTACTTTTATAATAGATTATTAGTTGCTGATGATCTACATAAAGTTGAAATTCTCCAAACCACCATGTTTGATCATATAATACACCATTATGTGAAGATAAGGCAAGAAAAATGTAGTTTCAAGGTCACTTATATATATGCCTCTAACCATGCACTTTAGAGACTTATATTGTGGAACAAATTAAAGGACATTGACTCTTCAATTAACTATCCATGGATTCGATCGAGAGATTGCAACATTGTTATACGTCCATTAAAGGCAGAAGGAAATGTTAGCTTAAGGAACTACAATGAGGATTTGAAGGATTGTGTAAATCATTTATAAATGATAGACCTTCAAATGGCAGGAAAAATTTTCACCTAGATTAATTAGCAGAAAGTGAGATGGTTCCTAAGGAAAAGGTTAGATAAGGCACTTGTAATGCATAACTGATCTTAGACTTTCCTAAAAGCAAAGCTTCATTTTAAAATCTTCTTTTCTCTGATCATTCCTTAATCTTGGTAGAAAATATGATCTCATTATTAATTTATATTAAAAATTTTAGTAAATGGGGAGGGATTTAATAAACTAATTCTTAAAGGTTTTAGTGTTGGAAGTTATAGTCACTAGAAGTTCATTAGTATGAGGAAGCTCTAACAAGTGAAGTAAGAACTCAAGAAGGTTAATAGTAAGAATTTTAGTAATATAAGAAAGGTTGTTTATGATATCAAAGAGGAACTCAACCGGATTCAATCACTTTTTTTACCTGAATCCATCTAATACCAACTTGCAAAATGAGGAAAAGTTTTTTTATTAATCAATTACAACTAAGTGCTATAAGTAAACTATTAGATCTGAAAAATAAAGCATGCATGATTTGGATAAAACGGTAGATTTCAAAATTTTTTAGAAATCAAAATTGCAGTGAAAGCAATATAACCAAATCAACATGCATAGCCATATATGATACGGTATAAGGATAAACATTGGCATAAACACAATAAGAAAATTATTACCTACTCCTTCGCTATAGCTTTAACTCCTCGCTGTGCTATCCTATCCTCGATAATGTATCATCTTCTTGATATTGTATCATCGACCAATCCAATCTACCATTTATTCTCTTTGGACAACTTGGTTAAATCCTTTGGTGGGAAAGGAGAAGAAAACATGAAGAGATTTTGCCTTAGAAAAATGAAGCCAATGATGAGACACTTCTTATGCAAATTTTGGCTCTCACATGTAAGATAAGAGAGAGAGAGAGATAAAAATTCAACAATCTTGTCTTTTATTCTCACAATTTTGGTTAAGTTTGAAAAGAAAGAAGTAAAGTGCTTCCAATGCATCACTTCCTTCCTTAATCAATCGTAAAGAAGCCAATAAATGAGACTCTTCTCATTATTTCAAGATGGCTATATAAAAAGACCATTAACCTAAACACATATATCAATTTCGGTTTTGTAATGAAAGAAGGAAGATAGTCCATCAAATGCACCTCTTTCTTCTTTAATCCAATGAATGCTAATAAGTTTACATGCTAAAATTAAAAGGCCACCATTAAACCATTTAATGATAAGGTTATTACTCTATTTAATGATGATAAAGCATGTCAAAAAATCATCTTAAATGTAGCAAACCAATGCTAAATATGCAGCTGCACATTTAACCCATTAAAACCAAAATTTGACCTCCATTTATGTTTAATAACTTTGTTTTAATTTAATTAATCTAATTAATCAAATTAAACCAAAGCCTAGCCCATTTCTAAATGTCTATATGGGCTTATAATTAACAATTAATTAAAGTAAGCCCAAAATTTAATCATAGGCTTAAAAACCTCTATTGTATTTCTTATTTTGTTTGATAACCTTCCTAGAAACCAAATGGGGAAGCTAATTAGACTTATATAATTCAAGCTTCAATAATTAAGTGTCATTCCACTAAAGATAATTGGTTGAACTCTTAAATTAGTAAATACTATGAGAACACATGTTTTAAATAAGATGTTTAGTTGCAAACTCTAATATGAATCATACTATAGCCGCCATCTGAACAATAAAGAGTAAAATTACCGTTTTATCCTTATATTGGTTTTTTTCTTCTAGATCTCCCGTTTTACTCTGTATGGTGATCAACACATAAGTTCTCATCTTGGCGTTAAGACTTGATGAGTAGCTAGTCCATCAAACTATTGGCACTAGTTTAATCACCAATCTCTATAAAACATCTAGAAGTGATGATATTACTGTAAATTCTTTATTTAAGTGAATGTTCCTTGATATATATTTCAATTAATAATTCCAACATGTAGACACTAGATTGATACTCTGTGAAAATTCATTCCGATCATATTAAGAATTATAATGAAACACATATGAGTACACCACTCATTAAGATTGTGGTCCATAATAAACGAATGCTTAAGTTGTATGTTTTAAGATTAAAGTAACAACCCACTTTATTCTTTAAAACA
>JANZLF010000008.1:37162998-37189403 GCA_026546835.1 Erythroxylum foetidum | reverse complement strand
AACAAAACTTAAAAAATTAAAACATTATACAACGGTTATTTTTCTTATCTATAACAGACTAAGTGACGGTGGGCCATATTATCCATTAAAAGAAAAACTGGGACCCTCCCACTTAAAAAACTACTAAGCATCTCATGCCTAACTTTTTGAGAAGTGTCTTAATTTGGTTTATACTTTTACCAACAGAGCTACGGTAGGTAGTTTATTGATAAAAAAAGTTGAGTGTTTAACCATTTGATTCGTTCACTACAGATACCTGCAAACCGTGCCTCGGTGGGAGGTTACATTTTCTACCAATAAGTGGACTTATCCTAAAGGAGGCCCAACCATGTAAGATCTAGGATTCATACCCTTCGATGGGGAGGAACACTTCACCACATGTAAATGGGCCATCATTTAGAGACCGTTGACTCTAATATGAGCATCCTCTCCCACTCAGTCTTTTTGGGCTTTAAGTTTTAAATATCATCTTGTCTAGATTCAATTTATTATCCATCTTATATTATTTCATTATATATCTCATACGTAATGAATGCATGGCAAGGCCTAGGGTTGGCAATTTTCTAAATGACATGCAATCATATAATATCACATATTATTTGCATTCATTTATCCATTCATCACATGAACTAATAAGTCACTTTTGATTGTCCATCCTAGAAACATAAAAACAATTACAAGGCTTTTAGGCCTAACAATTTCTTCTTAGACTTAGATCTTCCGCTCTGAACTCTTTGCTCATATGACCCGGCCCATTCGGTAAAAAGTGTTTAATGATTTTTCTTTTACAACAAAGTTTTGATTTTCATAAAAACAAATTTGTTACTTTGGAAACAAAAATCTAACACTAGTTTTACATCAAAACTGAAACTTGTCCCATATGAAACAAAAAATCTAGCACTTGTTTTTCATCAAAATTGAAACTTGTCCATATGAAACAAAAAAATCCAACACTTATTTTTAATCAAAACCGAAACTTGTTGTGTCATAAAATTGAAAATTTGTTAACATAAAATTCTAGCACTTTGGTTTTCTAACAACCGAAACTTTTCCAATAAACTTGAAACAAAACCACAACCTTACCTCTTCATTTCTTCATCCATAGCTTCTTTACCTTCATCATTACCTGATTTTGTACATTATATAATCAAAGAAAACATAAAGATGAAACCAAGGAGAAAACATGGCAATGATAGGCCACCCTCCTTGTTACAAACCATACGAACAAAACTTACCAGGTAACTTTAGAATCTATGGACAACCAAAAGAGCAAAACATACACCATATATATTTCTATCAAATATGCAGAATACAAAAATGATTGCCAACCCATACATCACATATAGGAATCGAAATCATGCATAAGAAAGTTGGCTCTGAGACCAATTGTTAGATTGGAAAAATAAAGCATGCATGATTTGGATAAAATGATAGATTTTAAAACTTTTTAAAAATCAAAATTATAGCAGAAGCAATATAACCAAATCAACACACATAGCCATACATGATATGGTATAAAGATAAAAATTTGCATAAACACAAGATGAAAATTGTTATCAACTCCTTCGCTACAGCTTTAACTCCTCACTATCCTATCCTATCCTCGATAATGTATCGTATCCTAAGTGATGTATCCTCTTCTCATTATTGTATCCTCTTCTTGATATTGTATCCTCGACCAATCTGATCTACCACTTGCTCTTCTAGGACAACTTGGTTAACAAAATCCTTTGGTGGAAAAGGAGAAGAAAATTTAAAGAGATTTTGCCTTAGAAGAAATAAGCCAATGATGAGACACTTCTCATGCAATTTTCAGCTCTCACAGGCGATAGGAGAGAGAGAGATAAAAATTCAACAACCTTGTCTTTTCTTACAATTTCAATTAAGTCTTAAAAGGAAGAAGGGAAGTGCATTTAATGCATCACTTCCTTCCTTAATCAATCTTAAAGAAGCCAATAAATGAGACTTTTCTCATTTATTTTAGGATGGCTATATGAAAAGACCATTAACCTAAAAATATATATCAATTTTAGTTTTGTGATGAAAGAAGCAAGATGGTCCATCAAACGCATCTCTTTCTTCTTTAATCCAATGAATGCTAATAGGTTACATGCTATCATTAAAAGACCACCATTAAACCATTTAGTGATAAGGTTCGTATTTTATTTAATGATGATGAATCATATTAAACAACCATCTTAAATGTAGAAAACCAATGCTAAATGTGCAACTGCACATTTAACCCATTAAAACCAAAATTCTACATTCATTTATCTTTAATAAATTTGTTTTAATTTAATTAATCAAATTAAATCAAAGCCTATCCCATTTTTAAATGTTCATATGGGCTTACAATTAACAATTAATTAAAGTAAGCCTAACATTCAATCATAGGCTTTAAAACCTCTATTTGTATTTCTTACTTTTCTTAATAACCTTCCTAGAAACCAAATGGGGAATCTAATTGGACTTATATAATTCAAGCTCCATTAAGCCCAGAATTCATTTAATCTCATTAAAATTAATTTTAACTTATTATCTAAATGTCATTCCACTAAAGACAATTAGTTGAACCCTTGAATTACAAAATATTATTAGAACACATGTTTCAAATAAAATGTCCAATTGCAAAAGTTTCAAATAAGATGTCCAATTGTAAACTCTAATATGAACCATATTATAGTCATCTACACAATAAAGGGCAAAATTACCGTTTTGCCTTTATGTTAGTTTTTCCTTCTAGATTTCCCGTTTTACTCTATATGGTGATCAATACACAAGATCTCATCTTAGTGTTAAGACTTGATAGGTAGCTAATCCATCAAACTACTGGTGCTAGTTTAATCACCAATGTCCATAAAACATCTAGAAATGGTGATATCACTATAAACTCTTTATTTGAATGAAAGTTCCTTGATACATGTTTTAATTAATAATTCCAACATGCAGATACTAGATTGATACTCTGTAAAAATCCTTTTCGATCATATCAAGAATTATAGTGAAACACATATGAGTTCACCACTCACCAAGTTTATGGTCCATAATAAATGAATGCCCAAGTTGTATGTTTTAAGATTAAAGTAATAGCCCACTTTATTCTTTAAAACATACTTGATTCTAAATTCATTTAATAATGCCATTATCGATAGTTAACTACTATCATGATATGAAACTCATCATTCCCTTGAAGTAAAATTTTTTACTTGCATGAAGATAAATCGCAACACTACAGTATAAACCATAATCAAGTGACTAACTTGATTATTCAACTATGAATCCATTATTTTAGTTTCTTATAATATACATGTTTCCCATACATATCTATGTATATGTTTATTACTTATAAAAGAATTTCAGTACCTTATGACTAGATATATAATGCTCATAAAAACCAAACTCTTTTGTTTTATTAATAATAAATACACTTGCTTTCTAGGGAACTATATTTACATAACTCCAACATAAACATCTCCTTATTTAAATAAAGAAAAAAACTTCAATGGCTCAATAAGGGTGATAGGAACTCCAATTTTCTATAAGTCAGTGGTTGTTAGAAGAAATGCCAATACTTTAACCTCCTTAATGATGAACAATCGTTCTATAATAGTGTCCCAATTTGAATTAAAACATGAAGTCTTTTCCTGTTTCTCTACTACCTATAGCTCTTCTACTTATTGCTAATCCTTACTATAGTTTCTTCAAAAAATTATTAGGGAACATATTACAAAACAAGAGGAGGGCTTATTGGTTAGATATTTTAATACAAATGATGTTAAAAGAGTTTTTTTTGCTCTTAACCTATAAAGCCCTAGTTTTGAATTCCTTTAGGAATTAGTCTTGAATCAAAGACTTGGTAACAAATGTTGTACTAAACTTCTCTAAGCATGAATTTTTTTATAAGAGCTCAATAAGACCTTTGCGTGTGTTATCATATAAGAGTATTTCCAAGTTAAGCTCAGATAGGCTTAAAATGTTTTAGCTCATTATATTAATAGACTCAAAATGTTTTAACTCATTATATTGATCCTTCTTAATGGAAATTCATCAAAGTGAGACAAAATAAGTATAATATTTTGTTAGCTTAAAAGCCATTTAAGAACTATTATAGGAAGTATTTTAGTAAGGATTATGCTATTAAAATTGACTTCCATAAGGCATTTAATTCCTTAATTTGGAATTTCAACCTAAACTTTTTAAAAGCATTTAGATTCCCCATTATCTTTATGAATTGGATTGATGAATGCATCTCAATTGTGTCATTTGATCCTTATTAATAGAGAACTTACCAATCTTTTCAAGAGTACAAGAGGGTTAAGGAAAGGAGATCTGTTTTCTCCATACCTCTTCATTTTATACTTCAAAGTCTTAACTAAACTCATTAAGCTTGTTATTCACTAAGAGAGAAACTTAAAATTTCACTTAAAATGCAAGAGATTGGAGATTTGTAGCCTTTTATTTGTAGATGATCTTATTCTTTTCTTTAAAGTTGATGCTTGCATTGTTAATGTTTTAATGGTAGCCTTGAACACTTTCAAAGAAAATTCATATCTTTTCATTAATAATATATAGGATTCAAATTCTCATTTTCACTAGTTCATTTCATATATCCAAGTGGCTCACCTCTTTAACTAGCTTGAACGCTAATAAGCCACCTATCACTCACCTATCCTAGTTTATTTAAAAAGATTAACTTATAATGAGTTTTACTTACTAGAAGATAAAATACAAAGAAAAAAAATGCAAGTTGGTGCCAAAAGAATTTATGCAAGTTGGTGCCAAAAGAATTTTTTTTTCTAGAAGAATATAGTTAATTAACCCATTGGTAAATAGTTTACATGTTTATTGGTCCTTATATAATATGCTTCTTATAAACATTGTCAAGGTAGTAGAAAAATTAATGAGACAATTACTTTGGGCTAGAGACAATATAAGGCATGCATTATCTAAGGTAAAATGGAGTGAACTGTGCCTTCAAAAGGAAGAGGTTGAATTTGGAATAATTTCAATTAGAAATATAATTAAATTTCTTATGCTTAAAAGGATTTGGAGGATCATTAATGATAAACAAGCTTTGTGGGTCAAATTGATTCACGCATATCACTTGAGTAATGTAAGTTTCTAGTGCATTCAACCTAACTATGACTTCTCTTAGACTGTGGTAAATATCCTAAAGTTAAGAGAAAGAGTTACATATAATTCATAACAAATATATGCAATGACAATTCAACATTCTTATGGCATGATAACTAGATAGGATTGGGGCCATTATACAAAATTGCTGAATCAATCCATATAAGGAATTTTATTCTTGATAATGCTTTAATGAGTGAAGTCTTTAAAAATGCTCAAATGCATTTGGAGCAGGTGCCAAGAAATAGTTTTATTGATTACATTTTTAGTTTCAATCTCAATCCAAATCAGGAGGATTCTTTGAGATGGAATGAACATTTATATCATGTATTTACAATAACTTCATATAAGGACCTTGAGGCTACAAGGATGAGTTTGTATAATATTTTATGGATGAAGTATTCAAGTCGTCAAGCTTTATTTATTATATGGTTGACATTAATTAAAGATTAAGCATTATCGATAGATTGAGGAGCTTCCTAAATCTTCTTACAACCTGTGTACTTTACAATGAGGAACCTGAAAGTGTTGCTCATCTCTTCTTTAGGTGTATATTTTCATTCTTCATTTGGAACCATGTTATAATTGGTTTATGGCATATTTGCCTCAAATATTAGTTTACAAAGAAAAAACTAGATGATTTTGTCTAAAGCATAAGATGAAGAAGGAGGATTTTGTATTGCTTAAGATTACTCTTGGTAACACAATATATGCATTATGGAGTGAACAAAAAAGAAGGATAATTTAAAAATTCACTAGTTAGGAGAATATTCTCTTATAAAAGTTGATAAATAATGCAAAGATGTAAATAGTGACTCATTAATTACACAAAAATGTGTCAACTCTTTAGTAATTAACTGGTGCTTGCCTCTTTATGGATAGGGACTAATTCTTGGTGCTTCATCTTTTTGAGAATGATAAGTCCGGGAGGAGGATAAACTAGTTGTTATCATATTGTAGGAAATCTAAAGTACATACTATGATTATATTAAAAAGACTAACTTTGACCATACTTGTGTTTTAAAAAACTATATAGCTCTTAGCAACTATTTTATGTATCCATCCTTTTAGGATTATTTAACGAGATTCTTTAATTTCTTAAAAAATGACACTACTTATAAATTATTTAGGAAAAGTTTGTAAAGTAGTTATAGTTCTTTCTATTGGTCTTCTAATGTTGTGTATTACATTAACTTGTTGTTAGAAAATATATGAGATATTAAATACTTTCTTATTATTGATCAAACTATGCAAAAAGTGTGAAAAGTGACTAAGGCCATTCATAATCATTCATGGGTTCTGAATTTAATGAGAAAGGATTTCACTAATGGTTAGGAATTTATGCCCTCCTACCATTATAAGATTTACAACTAGTTTTTAATCACTTTAATGTTTTGTTCAAATGAAGAAGCAACTGAGACAAATATTTACAAGTGATAAATGAGTTATATATTAACATGTTAGCTTAAACACTAGAACAAAGGTTTCTAGAATTATAACTAGAGATCGTGAATTTTAGTCCTAATGTCAATTTGTCTTCTAAGCTGGTGAGCCTTTAATGGCAGTACTTCATTTGGTTGAAAGTGATGAGAAGGTAACAGTGAGTTAATTTCATGATTCCATAGAGAGGGAAAAGGAAATAATTAAGGTTAATCTGAAAAATAAGCCTTAGATATACACACCTTATCTTACAGTTACCAATGAACGATGAGAAAGACAATTTTACTTTATGTTGTTTACTTTTATGAAATTTATGAATTTAAGTGTTTATTTCACACTAAGTTTTAAAAAGAGAGATAAAGATATATGGATGAAGCATACAAGTCCTCGAGCTTTTTTCAATTTATGGTTGACAATAATGAAAGATTAAGCACTGCTGATAGATTAAGGAGCTTCTTAAATCTCCTTACAACCTGTGTATTTGCAATGAGGATCCTGAGATTGTTGTTCATCTCTTCTTTAAGTGTAGATTTTCATTCTACGTTTGGAACCATGTTACAAATACTTTGTAGCGTATTTGCCTTAGGCATTAGTTTAAAGGAATTATCTAAAAGATTATCTCTAAAGCATAAGATAAAGAAGAGGATTTAATGGTTCTTAAGATTGCTTTTGGTAACTTAATATATGCATTCTAGAATGAAAGAAATAGAAGGATATTATAAAAAATTATAAGTCAAGAGAATATTCTCTTACAGGAGTTGATCAATAATATAAGGATGTAAAAAGTGGCTCACTAATTACACAGAAAATCCAGCAACTCTCTAGTAATTCAGTGTTGCATGCCTTTTTATGGTTAGGGAACTAACTCACAATGCTTCATCTTTTTGATAGCGCTAACTTTAGGAGAAGGATAAACTAATTGTTTACATTTTTTAAGAAATCTGCAGTACATACTAAGGTTACTTTAAATGTATTGGCTTTGAACATAAAGTTGATGGGTGATGATATTACTTATGTTTTTGTATTTCTAAACTATTTAGTTCCTAGCAGCTATTGTACTTCTCCATCCTTTAAGGATTATTTAACAAGATTATTTAATTTCTTAAAAAATGAAACTACTTATAAAGTAGTTAGGAAGAAGTTACAAAATAGGTATAGTTCTTTCTATTGGTCTTCTTATGTTGCGTATTAGATTAATATGATACTAGAAAATGTATGAGATACTAAATACTTTCTTATCATTGAAAAAACTATGCATAAAGTGAGAAAAGTGACTAAGTTCATTTGTAATCATGCATAAGTTCTGAATTTAATGAGAAAATATTTCCCCAGTGATTACGAATTTATGTCATCCTACCATTATAAGATTTACAACTACTTTTTTATCACTTCAATGTCTTGTTCAAATGAAGAAGGATCTAAAGCAAATATTTACAACAGATAAATGAGCTACATCTTAACAGGTTAGCTTAAATATTGGAATAAAGGTTTCTAGTATTATACTTAGAGATTATGAATTTTAGTCGTAATATCATTTTGTCACCTAACCTTTTGAGCCTTTAGTGGGAATACTTCTTTTGGTTAGGAATGGTGAGAAGGTAACAATCAGTTGTTTTTATGATGTCATACAAAGGGCAAAGGACAAAATCAAGATTAATATTAGAAATAAGCATTCTTTGTACACACCTTATCTTAAAGTTACCAATGAAAAATGAGAAAGACAACTTTACTTTTTGTTGTTTACTATTGGCACATGTATGAATTTGAGTGTCTATTTTAGAAAAAGCTTAAAAAAGAAAGCTAAAGTTAATAGGGGAATTCTATTAACTATTACAAAAGTTGTTTCATATAAGATGATGCAAAATCTTCTTAGCTAACAAATAAAGGTATACATAGATGTATGCAATGATTTTGGGATGCCCATTGCAATATGCCAAAGACACAAACCTAATTTAAGTATATATTTCCTCACTTTTATTACGTGTATAAAATTAATCATCATTTGATTTTATTTATTATTTTTATTATTCTAAAAACAATCTTATATTGTCTTAAAAGCAACATTGGAATCTTTTTTTTAATTAGAAGTTTGTAATTTAAAATCATGGTCAATATGTTAGTGTAAAAGGGTGTGAAATAAATTGAAACATATTTGAATTAATTTATTCTAGAAAAAGAAAATGATTAAAATGCAAGAGATTAAATAATATGGTATTTATTTAATTTCACTTGAAGTTTTGAGAAATGTCTGATTTTGTCATTATTAAGTTGCATATAATTTATCATAATTTTATTTTTTATTTATTAAGACTCTTAATAAAATAAGTAGTTCTCTAAACCAACTTGTCTTGATCATCTTGATCTTTTATGAGATTGAGTTCTTATAGGAAATTTTTATAAATAAAAGTGACTTGGAAGATAATATTGGATGAGAAGGTGTTAACATGTTGTCGGTATATTGAGCTTGAATGATGGTGATGATAAGACTCTCCTCAACGATGAAGAATCTGTATCAAATAAAATTAGAGCTAATGCGATTTGAGCAATTATATCATATAACGAAGTTTTGAGTTTTTTTCAATCTCTTTTCTTTTAATTTCACTTGTATTTGATATATACATTAAATTCTATATATGTAATGTAAATACAAAACTTTTAACTATAAGTATTTTCTTTTGTGTTTTACTTCCAGTTTGTTGTATTATTTAGAGAACACTTTTCTTGTTATGTTATAGAGTTATATCAATTTTATTATAGGTTTTTTAATGAAAATAATTTAAACAATTTGAGCACTTTATATTATTCTTAGTTTTATATTTATATGAGAATTAAATGACTTTTTTCTTATACTAATTGTGTTTATTATCAATACGAGAGATATGTGCAAAGTAATATTATTAGAAATAAATAGATAGTTGTTATATTAATTTTATATTATTATTTTTTGAGAAGATATTCAAATTTTGAGATAAAGTAAGAATTGGTACAAAATAAGAGAACTTATCATGCTAGAATGTTCTAGCTTTAGCATGACGGAGTTCTATAATCAACTTTGCAAGCATTGTGTGAAATAAGAGTGTCCAATTAGTGTTGCACTAAGCATGGGAGTAAAATGGCAGGGCCATATGGGTTGCTGAGTTTCCTATAAATAAATGTCGTCAGCTTTGTTTTCCTGTACAAGGGTTATTAGAGTCACGTTGATAAGAGAAATACGGTGCATGGAGATTCTACCAAAGCTTTGATTTACATGAAGTTCAAATCTTGCTATTGGTCTCGATCGAGTACTCGAGATTGTCACTAAATATTGCTTCGCAGTATTGGGTATAAAAAATTGAATAATAATTGCCTTTTATCATGTATTTTTATAGAATATAGCTACAAATTAACATATACATCTCCTGTTAATCAACTTCTATACGTTTATATATAGTGTATATGTAGTCACTTTGCATCAATATTACCATAGTTTATTAACAATTACCTCATGGGTCACTATGTCAAACTATTCGTCTTTGACTCGACCTTCCTGATTAGCCTTAACAAGTTCCAATAAAACATGATTTATTGATGGATCGTGTTGGTAGTTACACGAACGACCATATATATGTATATATATGTGTGTGTATATATATATATAACTTCCGTCCATTATTTTGTTCTAATATAAAAGGAGGAATAGGAAGTTGGTTGTAGGTAGTCCTCTTTCTTAAGAAAACAAATACATCAGAAACCAAATAGGTTTTGGTTCTCTTTATCTCTGCAATTTTGCAAAATCCGAATGAAAGAGAAAAAATCCCTTCATTCTTCCTCATATGAATCATACCATCAAAGGTTAGAGATTAGGGCATTGATTAACAATGGCTTTGGTAGCCAACCATAAAACGTGGACTAGCAAATAAACAATTGATCAACCGCTTCCGTAATAAGGTCAGTCCTTATAAATCTACAGATCGATCAAAGAACCTACGTTAACTAATCCTTTATATTCTACGTGGGCACATTGTAACAATCTCATAGTTGCTTGGGTATTGAGATCAATTTCTCCATCAATTGGCTCTACAATTTTCTTCAATTCAAGTTCTAAGATTTGAGGGATTCTCAAGAAAAACTTTGCTCAATTTAATGAAACCAAGATCGTAGCCGTTGGCTATCTCTATATCAGATTTCTTCAAAGAGTAAGGTCAGTTGGCACGAATTTAATGAACTTACTAAAATATTGGAAGAAATAAAAAATTATTGACCTATACCTCACTACAAATGTGGTTTTTGTAATGAGGATTGTTTTCAAAGTTTTATTGATCTATACCATAAGGATTGTGTGTATAAGTTCTTGAATGGTCTCATTGATTCATTCTTTGTGTTGCGATCATAAATAATGGTTATGAACTCATTTCCTTCATTGGATGAAGCTTATAATATGGTTTTGCACAAAGAAACTTAGAAATCTATTCAATTGGTTAATAAATCTTTGGGAGAAGCTTTTACTATGGCTGTCATTTTTAGTAATACCAAGAAAAGAATTTTTAACTTGAACTTAACTTGTGACCACTATAGGACATCTGATCATACCAGAGACAAATGTTATCATTCTATAAGTTTTCCACCAAACTTCAAACTTACCAAATCAAAGAATAATCCTAATTATAAGGTTAATCCTATTTATAAGGTGTTATATTCTCCATTAGATTTAAATATGTTTCTTGATTTTGTAAATGGCTACTTCAATGGACTTTCTTGGTAATGTTTCACTTACTCAAAATTAGGTTCACGATCTTATGCCACTTTTAAATAAGCATGACTCAGCAGTTAGTTCTTCATCTACACCTAAATCTTCAGTTCAACCCCCAGTTCAACCTAGAAACCCAATCATCTCAAATCTTGCTGGTAATTTTATTTCATATGATTTATATAATATGCATATCTTATTTCCTTTAAAGTCTAATTTTCTTACTCCTATTACTTAGATTGTGGAAACTGGTGCTATAAACCACATTGTTGGTAATATCTCATTACTTGAAAAATATAAACTTGTTTATCAATATTTTGTTCAGTTGTCAAATGGGACTAAAGTTTTAAGTTATACTGGTATTAATAGATTAACTGTAAATCTTGTTCTAAATAATGCACTATGTATTCCGTCATTTGCTTATACCTTTTGCACTATGTATTCCTTCATTTGCTTATACCTTTTTGTCTATCAGTTAGTTAACTTCTAGACATCCTTATAAACTAATTTTTCTAGAAAATTTTGTCTTATCCAACACCTATCTATATGGACAATGACTGGGTGTGCTAAACTTCAAGGAGGATTGTTTTTGTTTCAACAATATCTATCTAAGTCTCTAAATTTCACTTTCATTTTTAGACCATATTCCATTTCTAATAATGTCAATTGTATTTCTTCTTATGATGATTCAATTCACCATAATTTATGGCACTATAGGCATGTCCAAGCTGCAACTGATAGAATAAAACTCTTTTAAAAATTTGTTCATATTATTCAATATGCTTCTTCTCCTTATTTTTTTTTTTGAAAAATTAAATAGAATTTCATTGAATAGTTCGGTATCTATGGTAAAAAAAGTTCACCAGTCACCTCTTCTCCTTGTTTTGTATGTCCTTTGGTAAAAAAAAATGATAACCATTTTTTATTCATGTTTGAAATACTGAAACTACTTTGAGCTTGTTCATATAGATGGTTAGGGTTTATGTTCTATTTCTGTAATTAGGCGGTATCATTATTTCCTCATAATTATAGATGATTTCACCAGAATGACATGGTTATATCGAATGAGATCTAAATCTAATACATTTACAATTGTTTCTAACTTTTATGATCTTGTTTGGAATCAATATATTGTTAGTATTAAACAAATATGATCTAATAACATATCAAAAATTTCTTTTCTTATGTTTCTATTGTTAAAGGAATTATTCATCAACCTTCTTTTGTTAGTACTCCATAAAAAAAAGCTATAGTGGAAAGGAAGCATCAATATTTTCTTCTTGTTGCTCAATCTTCCTAATGTTAGTCTTCTTTACTAATGAAATTTTGGGGATGTAGTTCTTACTATTTCTTATCTTATCAATCAAACTACTACAACTATTCTTCATAATCACACCCTACATAAACTATTTGCCAAATAACCACCTTCTCATGATCATTTAAAATTATTTTTTTCTCTTTGCTTTGCTACTACTCTTCTATAGCATCAATAGAAATTTCATCCTAAAGTTGTTTCTTGTATCTTTATAGGATACCTTGTTAGTAAAGGATGAAAATTATATAATCTTGATTTGTTTTTATTTCTTGAGATGTTATTTTTAACAAGTTTATTTTTCATTCATAGATCCTCATAAATTTCAATTTTCTCTTTCTTCTCATCATTCCACTATTCATCATTTTGATTTTCATTATTCTCATTCTAATATTAATTTTGATTCCTTTCCCTTTATATTGCATCCTAATACTAATTCATTAGTTTTTAATATTGCTCTTGCATTTGTCCTTTCTCCTCATTCACATTTATATAACTTTATTTCTTACTATTCTTCACTTTATTTAGTTATTTCACCTATTCCTTCAATTTGTAGTAATAGTGTACATATAATTATTTTTGTTTATTTGCAAGACTATCAATTGTTTTTCTATTCCATCAATTTTTTTTCTATTCCTCCTGCTTCATTTGTTTATTCTACAATATATACCACACATAAATTATGTTTATTGATTCTTTATCTCTGTCGTATGAGGATTTCTCACTTTCTTTAACTTATTTATGAACCTACACATTATTACTAAGTTATGAAACATTCTTATTAGAAGGATTCTATGAACGTTGAACTTAATCCTTTACAAGAAACACAACCTAAGAGGTTATTCTATTACTTGTAAAATGTCATACTATTGTTTATAAGTGTGTGTATAAAGTGAAGCTAAAGGCTGATGGTAGTATACATCGTTATAATGTAAGACTTATGGCACAAAGTTATAGTCATTAGGAAAGTTTTGATCGTCAAGAAACTTTTAGCCCTATAGTTAAACAATTACAATTTTTAGATTCTTGGCCTTAATTGCTATTCAAGCTTGACATCTCTCTCAGCTTGATATTAATAATGATTTCTTATATAGTGACCTTATAGAAACATTTTATTTGGAATTTCCATTAGGTGTTATAATATTTAAAGGGAGTATCCACCTAAAAGTAAGTTGGTTTGCATGTTACAAAAATCATTATATGGATTGAAACAAGTTTTAAGGCAATGGAACAAAAAGTTTATAGGATCTTAATGGAAGTATAGTTTTATTCAATTCAAATAAGATTATTCTCTCTTTACTAAGCATTGCCTAATTCTAGTGCCTTTGTAGTTCTTCTTGTCTATGTTGATGAAAAAGTAATTACAAGTAACTATACTGCTACTAGTTACAATTTTAAGTTAAAGGATCTAGGTCACTTATTTTATTTTTTAGGTACTGAAATGGTTAGATCAAATTTAAGTATAATACTACATTAACAAAAGTATACACTAGATTTAATTGAAGAATATGGTTATTTGGATTGTGAACCACTTTCTACACCTATTGATCCTAATTGTAAGTCGTTTGTTGTTGTTGATAAAGATGAATTTATTGGAGTTTTTGAATACAAATAACTTGTGGGTGAATTTCTCTATTTGACATTTACTAGGCCTGATATATCTTTCGCATTTCAAGTGTTTTTTTTTAATTTTTAAATACATCTACTAGCTTACATAGGCAAGCAACTAATTGAGAATTGAGATATTTAAAGAATGCTCTTAAACAAGGGATTTTCTTATCTACTTTTAATTCTTTATTATTAGTTATTGACAGTAATTCGGTATGGTATCCTAATACTATAAGAAGTGATATTTGATTGCAAGAAGTTCTACAAAAGCATAATATAAAACTATAACATCAATAACTTGTGAAATTCTTTGGTTGATTTAGTTTTTTTTTCATATTTTGTAATTTATTATAATTAACTAGTAAAAATTTATTGTGACAACTAATCAGCAATCCATCTATACAAGAATCTTGTGTTTAGTGAATAATCTAAGCGTATTAAAAGGGACTGTCATTTTATTTGGGGAAAGGATTAATAAGGAGTTATGCAATTATTATATGCATCTACATAATAACAATTGGAGCATATCTTCATAAAGGCTCTTTAATAATGAAATTTCAAAATTTTTAGCAGCAAGATGAGCAACGGAGATGTCGATACTCCTTTTGAGGGGGGAGTATGAGAAGAACATTACTTTTAATCATGAAAAGACATTTTACAAACTATTAACCACAAAAATGTAAATAATTAATTAGTTATTTATGGTACATTTTTCCTTCTTCTCTATATATATAGATAGACCAATATATTCAACTTAATTAAGAAACAATTATGATCTTCTTTAAAAAAATTTATAGTTGTGATATGGTCATAATGTAATAGTCTCATTACATTAATAAATAGTAGGGTTAAGGAATAGAATAAAATAATAGAAGAAAATGAAACTTAATACCTAAACTAAGGAATATAAAACTTATTTCATACAAATGAGTTTATAAGGTAAAGTGTATACCTTAAAAATCAGTAAACAAATATGCAAATCATAATTGGTATTGGGTAATACATATTTTTTTTTCAAAAGTATAAAGTTAATTATAATAAAACACTTGTCATATAAAAAATATAAACCCTGTTTTTGTCTTAAAATGACGTCAGTTTAGGTTTGTTTATACATAAAATGATGTTGTTTTAAAGAAAAAATAAGGTTAAAATAGGTTAAATGGTACAGAGGATTTGAATCCCATTTGTGTGGAAGAGTGCCTACTTGGTGTGTGAGGAAAATCACTGAGTGTCAAACAGTGAAATACCAATGCTATCTATCTACATTGTTTTAGAGCCGTACTTATATATGTTGTTAACTTTTGATTACAGATAAAACCGATTGCACATTATGTTACATAATTGCTCATTCTCAATTAAAATAAAAATTTTAGTGGATTCTTTTTGCTTGTAATCATAACAAGGGAATGCTATTAAAAGAAAATGGAAATGAATTAAAACATCTAGTGCTATTCTAAATAATGTAGGAAATTATCATCTGTCAACAACTAAATAGCTAGTCTTTCATAAATATAGTATGAAAATGACACTTCATCATCTGATAATAATCTTTCAGGAAAAAATAAGTTTTTATTTAGCAAGTAACAATAGAGTGAACTTAACCAAATTTTATTTTGGAATTCTTGTTAGAATATTTAATGGCCCATGTGACTTATAGTTTGAGTCCCATGAAAAGAACCCAAGATGATGGTTATTGGGTATTAAATAAAGGCGTCGTAAATGGGTCAAAGACCCTTCCCCTATCTCTTTTAAAATGAAACAATATGATGGTTGGTGAAAGTATAAATAAGTTTTAGAAACTTATGAAAGTTTATCTTAACCATTAGAGAAATGTTGGCCCCGAGTTTTTTCTTCTTGTTGAGTTAAGCATGATTTAAATACATTATGAGGTCTTCATAGATTTTTTTTTTAAGTTAATTATTATGTCAATGTTAGTAGGATTTTATTACATTTGTTAGTTGAATTAAAGTAGTAAGAGTGTATAAAGGACAATTTTGGCATGTCACTTAAGTATAAAAGCCATAAAGCATAAAGGAAGGGCAAAGTTGACATTTCACACTCCTTAAGGGTATAATAGGAAGAAGAAAGTGTAGTCTTGCCTTAAGAAGGAGAAAAACATGAATAAGGGAGATAAAGAATAGAATAAAATGAAAAAGAGAGAGAAAGGAGGGAGGGTTTTGTTCTTGAGAGAAAAGAAGGAAGATCAAGTTAGGATTTCATCTTTTCTTAGCTTTTAAGAGTGATTTTGAGGATGGTCGAGAAAAGAGAAAGAAAAATGAAGAGAAGAGCTTCCATTTGAGCAATAAAATCTCTTTATTTGGTGACGATTCAAGGAAAGTTCATTCTTAATCATTTAGATTTTTGGAAGGATTTTAGTTCACGAAACTTAGGAAATGCATAGGTTTAAGTATTCTAGAATCAATTTTAGTGAATATGCTTTATAGGTTCTCAATTTGTATTCCTATTTAATGGGATTTTTGTCAATGTTAAAGGGAATTAAGAAAGGCAAGAGGAGCAAGATTAAGGCAAGCAAGTTTTAAACAAGGAATCCAGGTGGGCTATATATTTATAGTTAAGTTAGTGAGCCATGAATATGTTTCCAAATCAATATAGTTAAATGATTTCAATCACTTTATAAATGTTGCATTTATTGCTCCTTAAATGATTTAAGAAATTGCTATGGCACATGAATCTTGTTGATGATTTATGAAATGAAGATGTAAATGGTATTTGAAATATATTATGTTTGTGGAAATCACGTTTCAGAAATGTGCTTTTTGGGCAATATGTTTACAAGTTATGAAATTCATGTTTGTGTGAGTTTGTCGATATATCTAAACCATTTTTATTGCTTATGTGTTTATGATTTATTGATAAGTTTGATGAATACATGACTTATGTGTTTATTAATTGTTTGACAAGTTAATAATTTGAGAAATACGTGTTTTATGAATTCTGTTGGGACCCAATCTGGGAACCGGATCCCAACCGAAACAAAAACGAAGACGAAGCGAATACAAAAGCGAAAGCACAACGAATGCAAATCGAATACAGAATCAAAAGCAGCAAATCGGATTCGAATCGAAATGGATTAACAGAAGTATCGAATGCGAAACAAAGTACGAATACCAAAATACGGAAGCAAAATACAAATCGGATCCTAACCGAAAAACGAAAAGCGAAGGAAACGGAAATTTCGCAACGAAATTTCGAATCGGAAAAGAAAGCAATCGATAAAGCAAACGAATATGAGAAATCGGAATACGAATAACAAATCGGATAACAAAGTGAAAGCAAATCGGAATCGAATTTAATACGAAAGCGAAACGAATAAGCGAATCGAAATCGGAAATCGAAAGAACGAAACATAAGGCGAAATCAAATCGAATACGTATGGAATCAAACCAAATAAATGAAGTAATTGAACTGAATGAAATGCCGACATCCGAGAACAATAACCAAAGAAAAATGATTGCGTTGGAAACCTAGACTATCCAAATCTGGTATGAATTTTTTTTCCTTTCTTTTTCATTCGTTCTTATATCAATCACATCCATATAACTAGAGAAAAATTTGTGGCTAAAAGACTGAAACATACTCTATGAACATTTTCTAAATCAACCACCCATTTTGTTTCATAATCTTTCCTTAACACAACTCATACCAAGATAACCTTTTCTACTTCATTTACTCCTCATTCTCTACTACATTTTAAATCAATATCATCCAAAAGAAAAATATAGTCCATGATTAATCATGTACACCAATAATAGAACATACACATATGTACATATTCTTCATCAACTTACTACACAAATTCAACTTCATTTTTGCTTTCACTCTACTTCTAACTTTCACCTTAATTCTTCCTATTTCGAAATCTCTTATCCACTAAAAGCACCAAGAAAAAATATGAATCTATCCACATTTCTCCTTTGCTACTTTACTCTTGTCTATCATTTCTTAGTTCAAGAATTTTCGTTCATTTGTTCTTTACTCGTGACTAATCACCAAAATTTCTTATTTCCAGTTCTAACTTCTAAGAAACATTCAGGGTCCAATATCTTAGGTTATCTTGGTTTTGCTTATCCCTAAATTTTGAGAAGCTGAATTTGGTAAGAGATAGATTGAGACATTGGAAGGTATCTTGTCTTCCCAAAGTTAGGTTGGTAATTGGGACTACGATGTTGCAAGTCTATAGGAATACACCATTGGCCTTTTATGATAATTGTATTGACTTTAAAATTACTAGGAAATCCATTTTAATAATAAAGAGCTTGTGGAATTCTAATTAGGGGCTTTTACCTGTCCAGTTATCAAACCACAAAAATGCTTTCTCTTCATTTCTAGCCTTACAAAGAACTGTAGGTTCTAAGATAGGTCTTAATTTTAGTAGTTGAGTGAAAGACCAAGAAAATGTGGTTTCAGAAAAATAGACCAATAGAGGTCAAAGTCAGCCCACCCTTGTCTTCCCTTACATACTTGTGACTATTTAACCTTAACAAAGTGGTTGTTTGAGTTCAAATTAACCCAAAAAATTTTTCTAAATAGCATCTCAATAGTTTTGATGACTCTTTTGGCTAGGGTCTTGTTGGAGGACCAATATATGTGAAAGGAGTTCAAGCTATATGTGATGAGTTGCAATCTCCCTCCAAAAAAGAGCGCCTTATTTGTCTACATACTCAATCTTCTCTGTATTGGGTAGTATTTAGAGAATTGTATCCATTTGGTAGCGATGGGAAGTCCCAAATAAGTCGAAGGAGTTGGTTTCCTATTCATACCTGAGATAAGAGAAATTCTACTCTCCATCATGTTTGCACCAGTAGCCAAAATGAAATGGATCATTCAAAAGTTCACCTCCAGACCTTAAAGATCTTTAAATGTAGACAGTATCGAGATGAGCAATTCAATAGATTTACTGTAGGCCTTGGAGAAGAGTACAATGCATAAATTAATAAGCCCCACTCTCTTACATCTGCTATGAAATTTAAAGTTCTAGTTACTTTCCACTTTGTGAAGAAACAGCTGACTTAGTACCTCCATACATATGATAAAGGGATAAGGGGAGATGGGATCCCAATGTCTTAGTCCTCTAGAACTTTTAAAGATACCAGTAAGCATACCATTAACCAAAAATGAGTAGGATGAAGAAGTGATACAAGCCTCAACCCTTCTAACGAGGACATTTAGGAATCCCAAAGTGTCCAAAGTCTGAAGGATAAAGCCTTATTCAACATAGTCAAAAGGAAGAGATGGAGGAGGGAGAAATATCACATGAAAGGTATAGTTGTCATAAAATGCACGAATCACAAAGTAGTAATATTAGCATTGGAAGTAATGAGAAACTTGAAATTGTCTGAAAGTAACATGAAAAAGTTGGTGTACTGGCCTAAAAGATGCTATGATAAGAATAACATGAAAAAGTTGGAGTACTCATTTGAGAGCTACTATAATCTTAGAGCACTAAGTAATTGAACTAAGATTGCTTGGCACTCCTTTAAGATATGGCTCTATGGGCAAACATGAAGATATAACCTGATGTTGATTTTTGTGAATCAACACACCTAACAAAAATTTGAATCTGCGTACCTTATTACCTCCAGATTGTCAGTTTATTTGTACATAAGCATGTATTCTTTGGTCCCTTCAAGGTACCTCAATACTTTCTTTGTATCTCTCCAGTGATCTAATCCGAGGTCACTCTAGTTTCTGCCTACCATTCTAATAACAAATTCAATGTTAGGTCTTGTATAAACCTAAGTATACATCAGGGTTCCAAATGTAGAAGCTTGTGGAATGTTTTCATTTGTTCCCTTTCAAAATCAATTTTTGGGCATTAGTCCAAATTGAACCTATTGTCTTTCACAATGGGAGCTACACTAAGTGAACAATCTTTCATCCAAAATATCTTTAAAACTTTATTAATATAGGTTTCTTGGGACAAACCTAAAATACCACATAATTTATCTTGATGGATCTTAATGTCGATGACATAAGACAAATCACCTATATCTTTCACTTTAAAATTTTTAGAGAGAAATTATTTCGCATTATGTAACAAACGGTTATCATTGGTTGCGAGTAATATGACATCTATATATAATACAAGATAACAAATTTTGCTCCCACTAACCTTTTGGTATACACATTGATTGATGATATGTTCTTTAAAATCAAATGATGAGATAATATCATGGAATTTCAAATACCATTTGTGGGATGTTTGTTTTAATCCATATATGGATCTTTTAAGCTTACAAACCAAGTGATTACTATTGTTTGAGGAAAATCTTTCTGATTGTTTCATGTAAACCTCTTCCTCTAGTTCACCATTTGAGAAAGTCATTTTCACATCCATTTGATGCAGTTCCATGTCAAAATGATCAAACAATACCAAAATTATATTAAGTGAATCTTTTTAAGACACAAGAGAAAATGTATTTGTGTAACCGATTCCTTCCTTTTAAGCGAATTCTTTAGAAATGAGTTTTGCCTTATATCTCTCAATGTTGCCTAATGGGTATTTCTATGTTTTAAATACCCATTTGCAGCCTATGAGTTCTTTTATTAGCAAATTGTGGATTTTTTTTTGTCATTTATGATGATCATAGGATATTGAATTTTAATGGTTAGATGTAGAATGTTTATTTGAACCTGAAGTGTGTTGTGAATGACAATCACCTTATTGTTTGAGGTAGAAGGTTGAGTATCCATATGATAATTATCATAAATATGTCTTGAAATTGATCCCTCCCACCAATCAAGTCATTTTCAAGAAATTTTACATTTCTTAATTCCATAATTCTAGTGTGATGTGATAGATAATAGAACCTATATCCTTTAGACCTTTAGGCATATCCAATTAAATACCCACTTATAGTCCGTATGTCTAATTTTTCCTCTTATGGATTATAAGTTCTTATTTTAGATGGACATCCCTAAACGTGCACATGTTTCAAACTCAGTTTTCAATCTTTAAATAACTCAAATGACATCTTTGGAACAATCTTGGTTAGCACCTGGTTTAATATAAACATTGTCATCTTAAGAGCTTCAGTCCATAAGGACTTAGCAAGTTTGGAGTTAATCAGCATGCTCCGTACCTGTAACATCCTGTTTCCATACTAAGGGTTAAGACCCAAAATTTCAGTACATGTGAGCTCAAACAGAGATTAAGGAAATGCATTTTTTTAGCTCATGCATAATGTTAGCATATATGCACATAAATATTGAATCTTTGCACATAAAAAATTGGTAAATGCATTCATTGACAACTTCTAGGTATAATTGATGATAAATGTGATTTTTATTAAAAATAAGAAGTAGAGGGAGTAGAAAGAGTGATCTAGGTACGAGTTGTGATAACGAAAGAATTGGAAACAAAATTGGTAGTGATCTGGAAAATGTTCACTGAGTGTGCTTCGGTCTATTAGCCATAACTTTTTATCTAGTTATCCAAATGAGACGATTATTTGTTTGGATTAAATTAAAAACATATTTCTACATTTCTTATGAAGACATCAATTGCAATTCTGTCTCTAAGAGTCTCAAATATTTCATCAAGGTGAGAACTGGGTGCAGTACATTGGTGGATGAATGTAAAATTTTTCTTCAGACTTCAAGGTAAATTTGGGATTGATCTAGATAGATTTTGGCAAAGTTGGCTTCTTGAGAGTTATAGATATTTCTTTTATCTTTCCAACGGCATATAGTTTGTGAATTTTAGACATTGGAGTCGAAAGTTATGGTCCTTATAAGGGAAGATGTTCAAGAGTAAAGATGCATCTTCTGCCTTTTTGCTTCTTCTGTGATGACGTCATCTTCTTCTGTGTTTCTTCTGTGGTGGAGTCATCTTCTTCTATGTTTTGCTTCTTCTGTGATGACATCATCTTCTTCTTTGTTTTGCTTTTTCTGCCTTTTTGTTTCTTCTGTGATGACATCATCTTCTTCTATGTTTTGCTTCTTTTGTGTTTTTTCTTGGCCTATTTTCTGTTCCATTTTCAAGCTTTTAGACAATAAAATTTTTATTTTTGGTCATTATGAAATTATAGATCTTTCTTTTATCTTTCCATTAGCATATAGTATGTGAATTTTGCACATTGGAGTCAAAAGTTATGGTCCTTATAAGGGAAGATGTTCAAGAGTAAAGATGTATCTTCTACCTTTTTGTTTCTTCTGTGATGACGTCATCTTCTTCTATGTTTCTTCTGTGATGAAATCATCTTCTTTTGTATTTTGCTTCTTCTATGTTTTGCTTTTTCTATGATGACGTCATCTTCTTCTGTGTTTTGCTTCTTCTGCCTTTTTGTTTCTTCTGTAATGACGTAATCTTCTTCTATGTTTTTCTTCTTCTGTGTTTTCGCCTGACCTATCTTCTGTTTCATTTTCAACCCTTTAGACGATAAAATCTATCTTTGTAATCTTCATGAAAGTTTTATATCTTGAAGTCCTCTTTCGAGCCATCAAAGAACACCTTAATCAAAAATTTATAGAGAAAGTTATGGCTGTTTCCCCGAAACGAGTTTGGTATGATTGAGGACAAAAACAAGTTTGATTCTTTTGGCCATAACTTTTTCTCTAAACACTTAAATGACTTGATTCTTAAACCATTGGATTTGTAAGATATTTCTCTACATCTCTGCTAAAAATCATAGCCATCAGAAATGACGTGAGAAAGATTGAGTGAAAAATGTGGGACTGGTACAGTGAGTGTGATCTTAAATAATAGGAACTGGTGTTATTCCACTGAATATACTTCAGTATTTTGATGATTTCTGAATCGATAGAGATCCAAACGAGATGATTTTTTATTTTTGATAAATTAGAGACATGGAGCTACAAATGGTATGAGAAATTGGAATCTAATCCAGTCCCTATGATGTTTAAATTCCAGAGAAGTTGTGCCTAGTATACTAATTTGGACAAGAGCAGTCTAAAAATGTTTGAAGTGTATCTTTCGAATCACTGACCCGAATTGAATGATTTTAGTGTCATTAGAAACTTAAGACAATGAGGGACTTTTTTCTAGAAGAAAGTGTTATGTTAGAATGTTCAAGGGTACTGTTAGCAAGACACTTAAGTATAAAAGACATAAGGCATAAATGAAAGGGCAAATGAGACAATTCTCAATCATTAAGGGCATAATTGGAAAAAGTGTTGTCTTGCTTATAAATGAAGAAGAAAAAAGTGAATGGAAGGATAAGTAGAAGAGAATAACAAAAATGAGTAAGAAAGAGAAAAAGAGTTTGGTGGTTTGAGAGAAAAGAAGAGGGTTGAGCTAGGGTTTAATTCTTCTTAGTCTTCAAGAAAGACTTTGGAGCTGTTCAAGAAGAGAAAAAGGAAGAGTAAGAAAAGAGCTTCCATTTGAACTAAAGATCTCTTAATTTGGTGAAGAGTCAAAGTAAGATCCTTTTGAATTTTTTGGATTCTTGGAAGGATTCTAGTTCATGGAGTTTAGAAAATGCTTACGTTTTAAGTATTCTAGAATCATTTTTAGTGATTATGCATTGTGGGATTTTAAAGTGGATTCCTATTGAATGAGATTTGGCTTGTTTTAGGGAACCAAGAGAATCCTACCCAAGAACAAGGGAAAAGACAACCTTGATTTGGAGTTTTGCGAGCAAACTAGGTTCAACATCTGCATATAGGCGTAACCAGAATTTGGAAGCAAATGCTATTTTTGAAGTATACTGTGAGTAGACCGAGATGGTCTCACTTCATTGTTTGTTATTTGAATTCTTGTATTGTTTAACTATTGAATGAATTTGTAAATGTGATTGATTATGTTGGTTTCTGGATATGAGGTCCGATGATTGTGATGGTTGACTTAGATATTGAAATGCTAATTGAATGTGAATTGGATGAAATAAGTGTATTGAAGTGATTTCTAAATATTTTCGGAATGTGTAATCGCATGCAAGTGAAAGTGTGAATTCTTAACTATATGTTAAATATTGGACTCTGGTCTGATGATAAATAAATATGATTGAATAAGAGCATGCAAATATGAGTGATGCATTTCATTTCATGAATGCATAAAACATAATGGTTGTTATTACCAGAGTAGCCACCGATCAGAGCTTAAAGCTCGACTAGTGAAAATGAGTTTTGAGCTCAAAAGTGAATAAGAGCTTCAGGCTCAATGTTTAATGAGTCCTATATGAGACAGTTATTAATGAGCCCTACATGAGACAGTTAGGTACTCGGTCACAACAAAGTAACAAATGAAAAGTGGGTCTCATGTGCACTGCATATGCATAATATAAATGATTAAATTGTATTGGATATGAAATAATGTGAATTATGTGTTATGTGACTGGTGAGCTATCAATGATAGTCACTCATTGAGTTTGCAAATGCACCTAAAATTTGCACATCTTTTTCAGGATCAGAAGAATACCTCGTTAGGCCAACGGGAGTATCCCTACAGCATTCAAGTGAAGGATAGAGATCGGGATCAGTTCGCGTCTGCATTGCATTTCTCTATTTTTGTATTGAATTGTATATTCCGCAACTTGTTATAAAAATTGGTATTTTAAAATGACTCAAGTGTATTGTATTTATGAAAGGGCCCAAATGGTTATTGAAAATGTTTATGTAATAAAGTGGGCCCTACGTGATGATTGACTTCTGCATAATATGTTTGATTGTGGTATTAAAAAAAAGTTATACCAATTTTTGACTAAGTGAGTGTCCTAGCACGATACTCTCGCGGGGCACATATTCGATCATCACCCATCGATGTCGAGTTCGAGTCTTGCAGGAGTTGGGTGCTACAGTACCATGTCCAATAATGTTTGGTTTCTTCATTCTACCACACCATTTTGGTCCAGAGATCTAGGTATAATATATTGGGCTACTATCCCCTTTTTTTAAGATACCTCGTAAATGGACTAGGTACTTGTCCACCTTCAGTATATCTACCATAATATTCCCCACCTATATCAGTTCTCACGATCTTAATTTGCTTACCACATTATTTCTCTAATCCAACTTTGAATATTTTGAAAGCATCTAGTGCTTCATTCTTGTTATGAAGTAAGTAAAGATATATATATCGTGAATAATTATCTATAAATGAGATGAAGTATTTCTAACCATATGACTCCATATCTAAACTACAAGTATCTGTGTGTATGACCTCTAATATGTCTGAACTTCTCTTGGCACCTTTCTTTGATTTATTGGTCTACTTTTCCCTTTATACACTCCATACAAGTGTCAAAATCAGTAAAATTCAAAGTATTAAGCACTCCCTCATTCGCCAATCTTTTAATCCTTTCTATGGAGATATGTCCTAATCTTCGATACCACAACATAGAGGAATTTTCATTCATGACACAACATTTTGTTCTAGCATGAACATGTGTTGCATTGTAATAGGTATTATCTTGTAAGTTAAAACAGAAAAGATCATCAAATAATGTACCGTTCCTAAAAATTTTAAATTTATAATTTAACTTAAAAGATTCATCTAAAAATGAAAAGAATATCCAAATGGTACAAGTCTTGAAATTGAAATCAATTTCCTAAAGAAATTGGGAATATAAAATGTCTTTTCTAATTTTAAAATAAAATTGATACATAAAATTAAATTTCAATCCTTAACAGCCTCCACATATAAATGTATCTTATTTTTGGATAAGATATACTACTCACTTCCTATTGGCTTCCTTAGGTTTTGCAAATCTCTATAACTCATTTGTAATATGGATTGCACAACCAAAACAAATTTACCATGTGTCATGACAAACTTCAGTTATATTAGATTACCTTCCTTCTTAAGTCATTCCTTATGCTTGACACAATCCTTCTTCATGTGTCAGTTTTTCTTGCAAAAGAAACCTTGGATTCCTTCTTAATGCCAGCTTGGGCAGGTATTTATACTTTTCCCCTTGAATTGACTTTATTTTTTCTTCTTTCCTCAAACAACCATATATGCACTTAAAGAACCCTCTCCTTGTTGCATCGACAATCTCCCTTCCTCTTGAATACACAACACCCTTCCATTTTCATATGAACTATTTAAAATCTCTTATAATACATATAAGGATAAATGCTCGTGTATTACATTTTGAACACCCTTCCACTACCATACGAACCATTCAAAATCTCTTATAATACACATAAGGATAAATGGTCATTAATAATGTATTAATGACCATTTATCCTTATGTGTATTATAAG
>JANZLF010000008.1:37145969-37156971 GCA_026546835.1 Erythroxylum foetidum | reverse complement strand
TATGAAATGATGTTGCATTAGAGGAAGTGAATTTGGGACAATTTAGAGTGAAAGTAAGGTTAGGATAGATGTAGAAAACTTTGGGAAGGCTCTTGGGTGAGTTTAGCCTCATCCATGTCCGTTAAACGGACATTAAGTCTGTTAAATGGACCTTGTCGGGTTTGGAAAGATCCCTAGCCTTGTCCATGTACATTAAACAGAAATTAAGTCCAATAAATGGACCTCTCAAGTTTGAAAAGACCCTTAGCCCCGTTTATGTCCATTTTGGTGCAGTGTATGTCTGTTTAGAAGATATTCACTATACACTTTCAGAAATTAGCAATTTTGACCCTCGAAATGGCAAAATATCTCTTTGAAGTCTTCATAAAAGTTGTAGATCTAGAATATATCTTTGAAACAGTTCTAGAATGACCTTAATCTGATATCTCTAGTGAAAGTTATGTCTATTGTCCCAAAACAAGTACAATATGATTGAGGACATAAATATAAGAATGGATTGTTGTATATCAATTGATCAAATAGGGAATTTTTGGGATGGTATGAGAATGAAGATGAAATGATGATGGCTAATGAGATTTCATTGAAATACCTCTACAGAGTAATACGCTCACATTTTATGATTCTAGAGTTAGACTCCGAAAATGGGGTTCAACATCCTATGGTGTCAGAGTGACTAGGCTTAGCAGTATCTTCGGCATGAATGGGTAGTTTTAAAATATGAAATGAACATGTATTGTTTTAAATGATCAATATGCATTATTTTTGTATTGTTTCGCATGATTTGAAATTGTTTTACATGAAGCGTGGTTTAAGAAGGTTTTACATGCTTACATACCAGTTTGAACCTGACATGAAACATGAACTAAAGATTTTTAAATGGTTTTAAATTGAAGAAGTGATTATGTTGCCTCGAATTGATCTCGCTCTAGCCAAGGAAGTACAAATGAATCTTATATCTCACAAGATGCGAGGACACACTCTGTTCATGATTCTGAGGTACCTAATGTAGAACATAAAGTACTACCGCCTCCTCCTCTTATGCCCAAAGTAAACCCCATGGATCCACATTTCAAGCCTTTGCCCAGGCTTTAATGCATGCTATAGGCCAAGTGCCACCAATTCCAATGCAATCTTTAGCAGAGAGGAGCAGATAGTATGATAAGCTCTGCAAGTATGGGACTATAGACTTTAGTGGGACTACGAATCCTGAAGAGGCTGAAGCATGGTTGAGAAGGACAGAGAGAGTCCTGTTTCAGATAAAGTGCTCCGATGAAAAGAAATTGGATTATGTAATTAGCTTGCTATAAGGAGATGCACTCCATTGGTGGAAATCAGTGCCCCATAGTCAGGTCATACCACCGGCATTATCATGGAGAAACTTTTTGGAAGTTTTTAGGAAGAAATATTTCTCAAAATTTTATGTCCAAGAGAAGCCAGAGAATTCCTAAATATCACACAGAGTAATATGAGTGTGAGTGAATATGAGTTGAAGTTCACCTAGCTTTCACGGTATATGGCCAATATTGTTGTGAATGAGGAGGATAAGTGTCATAATTTTAAGGGAGGACTTCGTTTAAGGATCAAAGAGAAAGTATTGATCCACAACTTTTGTGACTACTAGCTGTTGGTAAATGCTGCACTCCAAGTTGAGAAACTGGAGAACATAAAGTATGAAGTAAATAGGAAGAGGAAGAACTGAGAATAGTCTTCCAAGAAGGAACATGAGTGCCCTAATGCCTAAAATGAGTATGAGGAATTTCCACACATAGAATGAAGTGGGAAATAGTGGCTTTGCTAAGAACAAGCAAGCAAAGGTAGCTTTAGTGCAAGCCTCAACTGTAGGAGGCAATAGAAGGATGGAGAGGAGTAGGTATATGAACCCCTAATGTGATCATTGTAGGAAGTTTCACAAAGGAGAGTGCTTCGAGTTTCTTGGCGTATGTTTTCAAAGCGAAGAGAAGGGACACATGGTTAGGGAATGTCCCCAAGCACTAAGGTAAGATGGATCGCAATTACAATCCCCAAAGAGAGCTAAAACAATAGGAACCAGGCCTATCACTGAGGTGGGAAGTCAGGCACTGGTAAAGGTGTTTGCTATGACCAGGGTTGAAGCTACAGCCGCACCTGAAGTTGTTACAGGTGAAGGTCAGTTATTTAATATATTTACTGATTGATTTTGACTCCACACATTCTTTTGTTTCTACAAGCGTGACATTACATGGTGTTAATTTGGTTCCATTAGATAGTCCATTAATTGCTAGTACTCCTTTAGAGAGGAAGATGATAATAAGTCAAGCATATAGAGATTGTGAACTCTTTATTGATGGTGCTAGACTTGTAGTGGATTTACTGCCTTTAGATTTAAAGGGCCTAAATGTTATATTTGGAATGGATACCATGGAGAAATATCATACAAAGCTAGATTGTAGCCTTAAAAAGGTAGAATTTAATCTTGGCAAGGGTGAGAATTTTAGAGGACACAGAATGACACGATCACCAATAATTATTTTATCTTTGCTTGCTAACAGGATGATGAGAAAAAGGTGTGAAGCCTTCTTGGAACACGATGTGAACACCGATGTGAATGAAGGAAAGTTAGAAGATTTTTCGATTATGAGAGAATTTTCAGGCATGTTTCCAAAAGACTTACATGTTTTGCCACCAGCAAGAGAAATCAAGTTTGTAATTGATCAGATTCCTAGTACTGCACCCATTTCCATACCACCATATAGAATGACTCCAACTAAGCTGAAGGAGCTTAAAGAACAGCCGGAAGAACTGTTAGAGAAGATGTAACATCCCATTACCCATGTTAAGGCTAGAATTGTGATTTATGAGAAAGTGTTGAGAAATTAGGAAATGCACATCATGCTTTGGTTAAATATGACATACATATTTTTGTACATCAATATAACTGTACATGCATTCATTGACATTTTTTGGGTATAATTGATTTTTAAATGTGATTAAAATGTGAATTGTGAGTTATTTGTGTTAAAAATTAATTTGGAGATTATTAGCATTATTTTAGAATTTTTGGTGAATTTGAGGTACATTTGGACTAAGATAAATGCCAAGTGGTAGGATAAATTGATACAAGAAAATTTTGGATGATTAAGCCTAAAATTGAGAGACATTTGGCATAGTTAAATATGTGACAAGTAGACTAGTAAGTAAATGATAATTGGACCAATTAATGTGTGACATGTGGACCAATAATTAGGAGACATATGGATTGATTAAACATTTGGTAGCTTATGGAAGTGATAAGTGGTTTACATGCTTAAGGACACATGTTGAAATAATATAGTGACATCTAGCACGTTAGGTGTAATGTTTCTGTATGTTGTTTCAACCAAGCTCATTCTTCTTCTCTTCTTGTCTCTCACCACAAAATGTTAGCAAATATGGGAGCTTGTTTTCGTTGTGGTTCTATAGACCATATCATCAAAGATTGTCCTGAGATGTTAGGACTACAGTCTAGAGTTAGAGGAGGAACAATGACTAAGACAACGGTTCAGCAGAGTAGAGTTGGCAGACGCAAAGGCACAGGTAGAGATAGAATGCAGTCAGTAGGGCCCAGTGTCAAGATTGAGGTGCGGAGTAACCAGCTGTAATCTTAGGTCAGGATCTACGCCATCACTAGATAGGAGGTGCAGAACTCCTCAGACGTGGTAGCAGGTGTGTTAAATGTTTTTCATTTTAAATCAGTAAATCTAGGATCTACACATTCATTCATTACAGAAATGTGGGTTAGAGATTAGTACCCAAGTGTGTAGCACAATAGTGGTTGGTGAGGTATGTAAAAGGTGTATAGTTTGGATTGATCAGGCAGAGTTAGAAGTTGATCTAATTGTATTGCAGTTAAAGGAAATTGATATAATTCTTGGCACAGATCGGCTTATAGCTCATTGGGCTTTAATGAATTGTTACACTAAAGAAGTAGTTCTTGAATCTCCCAATCAGTTGAGATTAGTGTTTCGAGTAATTAGTCAGGTTATGCCAGCCTAACTAATTTCATTTATGAATGTGCTAAACTTGATCTGAGGTGGATGTGAGGCTTATCTGACCCATATAGTTGACACTCGGAATGAGCAAACCATGCAGGATATTCCAATTATTAAGGATTTCCTAGATGTGCTTCCTACATAATTACCATGTTTACGCCTAAAAAGGGAGACAGAGTTTACCATAGACCTTATTCCTTGTACCGCTCCTATATCATCACCTTTATATAGGATAGCACCTATAGAATTGAAGGAGTTGAAAACCCATTTACAAGAGTTATTAGATAAGGGTTTCATCAGGCCTAGTGTTTCACCGTAGGGAGCTCCAGTATTGTTTATAAAGAAGGATGGAACTTTAAGATTGTGTACTGATTATCGGCAGTTGAATCGGATCACAGTGAAGAATAAATTCCCATTGCCGAGGATCGATGATTTATTTGATCAGTTATAGGGAGCTCAGGTGTTCACAAAACTAGACTTGAGATTCGGATATTATCAGTTAAAAATAGCTGAGGTGGATGTACCGAAGAGTGCATTTAGAGCAGGATATGGGCACTTTGAGTTTTTGGTAGTGCTGTTTGACTTGACTAATGCCCCTTTAGCTTTTATGGCCATAATGAATAACGTATTTCAACCTTATTTAGATCATTTTGTAATTTTCCTTATTGAAGACGTTCTGGTGTACTCGAAGTGTAGAGAAGATCATACTGCACATCTGAGATTAGTTCTCCAAATAATGAGGGAGAAACAGTTATATGCCAAGTTCAGTAAGTACAAATTTTAGCTTGATCAAGTAGTATTTCTGGGTCACATCATATCTAAACAGGGCATTTAGATGGACCCAAAGAAAGTAGAATCAATGACGAAGTGGGAGTCTCTGAGAAATGTGTCTGAGATTCGGAGTTTCCTTGGATTAGCTGGCTATTACAGAAGGTTTGTCGAGGGGTGTTCACTACTCTCAGCCCCTGCAATAAAACTTCAAAGAAAGAATGTGCCTTTCAGATGGAATGATGATTGTCAGAGAAGTTTTGAGGAGCTAAAGTATCGGTTAACTTCAGCACCGGTGTTAGCTATTCCATATGACCCTGGTGGTTATGTTGTGTATAGTGATGCGTCACACCAAGGTTTAGGATGTGTACCGATGTAGCATGGCAAAGTAATAGCATATGAATCGAGACAGTTAAAGTCTTATGTGTTTAATTATCCAGTACATGATCTAGAACTTGTTGCAGTAGTATTTTCCTTGAAGATTTGGAGACACTATCTGTATGGAGAAGCCTTACAGGTATGCACCGATCATAAGAGTTTGAAATATCCATTGAGCCAAAAAGAGTTGAATATGAGACAAAGGCGATGGATTGAATTTTTAAAAGATTGTGATTGTACAATCGAATATCATCCTAGCAAAGTTAATATGGTATATGATGAATTAAGTCAGAAGTCCAATAATAGTGTGGCTCAAGTACAACTATCGAGGTTACCAAGCCTAGTTTATTTGAGAGTACTGAATGTTGAATTGAATGTAAGGTAGAATGAGACATTGATAGCTACATTGAAGTTGAGACCGGTATTGCTTGAAAGAATTAAAGAGGCTCAGAATAGAGATCCATACTTAGTGAAGTTAACTGAGAAGTTGAAAGTGAAACTGGATTCTGAATTTAAGTTAGAGATGATACATTGTGGTTAAGGCAAAGATTATGTGTGCCTAATGTTGATAATTTGAGGAAAGAGATTTTGGAGGAAGCTCATGTAGTAGCTTATGCTATGCATCCTGGTACTACCATGATGTATAACATATTGAAACAACATTACTAGTGGTTTGGAATGAAAAAGCAAGTAGAGGAGTTTGTTTCTAAGTGTATAACTTGCCAGCAGGTTAAGGCTGAGCACTAGGCTCCAGTTGGAAAATTACATTCGTTACCTATTTCGGAATAGAAATGGGAATGAATTACTTTAGATTTTGTTATAGGTTTGCCTAGGACTCTGAGGCAACATAATGCCATTTGGGTCATTATTGATAGACATATCAAATTAGCTCATTTCTTGCCAGTAAGAAAATTTTTCACTAGATTAGTTAGCTCGGTGATATGTGAAAGAAGTTGTGAGATTACATGGGGTTCTAGTGTCCATTATGTCAAACAGGGATCCCAGATTTACATTGCGATTTTAGGGTAGCTTACAGATAACTTTGGGTACCAAACTAAATTTTAGCACTATATTTCATCCTCAAACAGATGGTCAAAATGAGAGGACGATTAAGATTGTTGAGAATATGCTCAGAGCTTGTGTTTTGAAGTTTCAAGGAGCGTGAGATATTTATATAGCTCTAATTGAATTTCCTTATAACAATCAGTATCCTAATAATATGTATGGCTTCATACGAGGCATTATACGATAGGAAGTTTCGTTCGCTTTTATACTGGGATGAAGAGGATCTAACTCAAGTATCAGGTAGGTGATAGAGTATTTCTGAGAGTATCACCTTGGCAAGGTGTCCTGAGATTTAGTAAGAAAGGTAAGTTAAGTTCGAGGTATATTGGTCCATATGAGATAATTGAAAGAATTGGACCATTGGATTATAAGTTAGCCTAACCTTCTGAAATGGATCAGATACATAATGTGTTTCATGTGAGTATGCTTAGGCAATATTGATCGGATCTAACTCAAGTGATATCAACTCAAAAAGTCTCTAGTAATCTAAGTTATGCTGAAGAACCAATGAAAATAATTGGCTATCAGAATAAGAAACTGAGGAACCGAGTGATCCCAATGGTGAATTTCCTTTAGAAGAATCATTCGAGTGAGGAAGCCACATGAAAAATAGAGGAGCATATGAGAAATCAACACCCCTACCTATTCGACCATTAAGGTAAGAATTTCGAGGATGAAATTTTTTGTTAAGAGGGAAGAATTGTAATATCTCGTTACCCATGTTAAGGCTAGAATTTTGATTTATGAGAAAGTGTTAAGAAATTAGGAAATGCACATTATGCTTTAGTTAAACATGACATTCATATGTTTGCACATGAATATGATTGTACATGCATTCATTGACATTTTTTAGGTATAATTGATTTATAAATGTGATTAAAATATGAATTGTGAGTTATTTGGGTTAAAAATTTATTTTGAGACCATTAGTATTATTTCAGAATTTTTGGTGAATTTAAGGTACATTTGGGCTAGGACAAATGCCAAGTCGTAGGATAAATTGATACATGAAAAATTTAGATTATTAAACCTAAAATTGAGAGACATTTGGCATAGTTAAATGTGTGACAATTGGACTAGCAAGTAAATGACAATTGGACCAATTAATGTGTGACATGTGGACCAATAATTAGTAGACATATGGATTGATTAAACATTTGGTAGCTTATGGAAGGGATAAGTGGTTTAAATGCCTAAGGACACATGTTGAAATAATATGGTGACATCTAGCACCTTAGGTGTAATGTTTCTGCATGTTGTTTCAACCAAACTCATTCTTCTTCTCTTCTCGTCTCTCACCACTGAAACTTGCTTTTGTCTTCCCCTTCTTATATTTTTCTTGAAGCTATGCTAAATTACCAAAAAAATACATGCTTTTACCCATCACAAAATAGCTAAAGAACCAGCTGAATGTTGTTATTTCATCATAACTAAAAGTCATTTAATTCCATCTTGAATGTGTGATGATTCTGCATGTTTGGAATACTGATTTGGAGTGATTTTTTGAGATGGGGTTAGAACTGAACAATTAATTAAAAGATTAGTATTTATGGCATGTTAAATAGTTTGAGAATGATGGTGAATTGGACTGAAATGCATGAGATATTAGTGAAGATGTATACTAGAATGTTATGAATTGAAGAATGTTCATTGAATAGACTTCAATATTTTGATTATATCTTGAACTATAGATTTCCAAATACATTGATTATTGATTCAGAATAAATTAGATACATAAGTCTACAACGTTCTTGAAGAAGTCAAATGTTAATTCTATCCCTAAGCATTTCAAAATCTGGCTGGAAGTAGAGTTAGGAGTTCTTTTACAGTTTAAAAATAATCTGAACTGTTTTGGATCTAACTTTCAGTATACTAAATAAAATTGTATGATTTTGGTGTTATTAGAAATTGGAAACATAGTGGAACAATTATCTAGAAGAAAGTGTTACTGAAATATACCATTTTTCTTGTCATAATGATCATGCAAAGTTATCCTGAAAGGGGGTGTTAGGATGAAAATGTTGATGTGTGCCAGAATTTGATAACTAGAATGTTTTTACTGAACATGCTTTGGTATTTTGGCTATATTTTGAAATAGAGCCATTTGTCTACAAATGTTAAGAAGAAATTGAATTTAAATTATGTTCTTAAGGGTCTTCAAATTTATCTTGAAAGTAAGTCTTGGCTTAGGCAGTAGCACTACAAACGATAGAAATCAAGTCCTGTTGTTATTGAATAAACTATATTGATAAAGGCCGAATTAGACAAAGGTGTCTTAAAAAAGTTATAGTATCTTAAAAAAATTATAGCTTATCCTCTTAGTTTTTGATTGGTATAAAGTTTGTAATTTTTGGATATTGAATTAAGAGATATGAGCTGTACAACTTGAATGCATGATCATGCATTAGCCAAAATTTCAAATGTACACAGTCTATTGTATTTTGATCATAACTCATGAAATAATGAATTAAATTGCATGATCTTGGTATCATTAGAAATTAAGACATTGGAGAACAACTTTTCAAAAGGAAGTGTTGCCTGATTTTTTCATTTACCTTATCAAAATAATTATGTAAAGTTGATCCGAAAGCATATTATGAGAAAAAAACTCTGAAATGGTCAATTGGGTTATGAATTTAGTTTCACATTGTTTTATTATGGTCCAAACCCTAAGTACGAATTATATTAATGAGGGTTTTGCTATCTAAATGATATGGTGACAAAATCTTGATAAGATACTCGGAATTGTTAGTGAACAAGCATTGTGCATATTGTCTATACATTGATGTGTATAAAGAAAGTCTTCTACATTTGTGCAAAATTGTGATATAACTAAATGTGTTTTGTATGATATAGAGGAGCACATTAGACATCAGTCAGACATTGCTAGACCATCTAGGCAATAACATATTAGAGTGTACTGTGAGTAACCTAAGATACTCTCACCTTGATTTGTTTTGTTATTACTAAATTGAACTTGATATTAATGAATGTGTATTGAATTTCGGACAATAATTTCATGAGGCATTCGATGCATGTGAATATCATTGGAAGTACTACTTGTATGTGAATGAGAATGACTAATTGAATTTGATATGTAATGATTGTGTTCTGAATTTCGGACATGAATTGTCTGAGGAGTTTAATATTTGGGTATGTATTGGAAGCGTTAAGAATTGTTTCGAAACTCTATATGATATTTGAATTCTCAACAAAAGTTGAATGCCAAACTTAGGTTTGATGATTATGAGATTTTGATAATGCATCACATATGATTGTTATACATGGTAAATTCTATAATTTATCCATTTCATAAAATGCATGCTCAAATAAAGGCGTTGTAACCAGAGTAGCCAGTTTGATAAAGCTTTGAGCTCAGTTTTCTACATGTAGAGCTTTGCTCCGTGATTTATGTCTGCACGTAGAGTTTTGCTCCGTGATATATATTTTTAATTGAGCCTAATGGGCTAGTATTTGTATCGGTATGTGAAAGGCACTTGACCACAATAATAATAACAAATATGGAGTCTCGTATGCATCTGTATTTATATATATATATATATGTTCTGATTCGCAATGATATCATGATTTGTCATTGTAATGTGTATACTTGAATTATACAAGATCTAAATGATTATATGTGAATTATGTGATCTTGTGTGATTGACCTGGGTGAAATCATCAATGATACTTCACTCATTGAGTTCGCAAAACTCATAAAAATTACAACGTGACTTTTTAGGTACGAGATAGAGGACCTAGTTCCTAACACTGGACTAAAGGAACCTTTTGGATTAAGTTATGGCTCAGAAGTCTGTCAGTTGACATCAGAAGAGTTGTAGCTTATGTTTTGTAGTTTTCCTAGAACTTTTATAAGGTTTTGTAAATATTCATTAATCGATGTAGTGTAAACTTTTGTTCAACAAATACAGTGTGAGTTTTTGACAATGAATGCAAGGAATGGTTTTAATTTGATAACTTTTAAATTATGTTAGTTGATGCCATGTTAGCTCTAACATGCCATTATCGTAGGATATGTACTTGAATGTCCTTCGGTGTTTGGGTATATCCTCTATAAGAATATTATTAGTTAAATTAATGGTGATTTGATTATACAGATCATGTAGACTTTGAAGTAGAAGTTTGAAACATTCAAGTGACTACATGTTATATTCCAATGATGTAAGTTGACAAATAGAGTAATTAAATCATTAATGTTCTAGATAACTAAAGTGGCTTATGATATATAAAGAGTATAAATTTTTCTCTTAATTTTTTAAAATTAACTTATCCTTATAAAGCTTTATGAGATGATTTCATATCTCTTTTGATGTTTTCTCCTCCTTTACACTTGGCAACAAATCATTTGCTAAAGCTAGATGAAAATTTGCAACAAAATTTATGTGTTTTTCATTCCACTTAGTGTCATCAATGAAATTTATCATTCTTCTACTAATAGTTATAAGACAATTATCCTTTGTAAGGATAATTTTCATTTTTAGCTTTCGTAGTTAGAAATTATTCTCATTTAATTTTTTAATCTTTAATTTAGTTATTATTGCTTATCCCTAAACTGCTTTAGGCTAAGATAAATATCTTAAATTATTTGATGTAAACAATAATTTTATATGTAAATAGTACTTATTACCTTCAAAGAATAAACAATATCCAACTTATATTTTAATATGGAAGTATAGTGGTAACTATTGTTGGACCCCGATTTTTGAGTGAAATTTAGAAATATGAAGTGAAAGTAAATGAGTGGTTTTATATATGTATTGTGA
>JANZLF010000008.1:37128824-37145869 GCA_026546835.1 Erythroxylum foetidum | reverse complement strand
TAGTATTGTTTATGGCTTGAATTTCCGTTAAGTAAGTGATTATGATGTATTACAAGCATGTATTTCAGAATGTATGAGGATTACGAATTGATGTATGAGAGTATGAAATTGTATATGAAATTGTGTATGAGTTTGGGAATGAGATTGAATTATAAGACTAGTAGATTGAAGTACAATTATGAAAGTGTTTTAGAATTAGGTTTGCGTTTGTGTATGCTGAGATCCCGGACGGAGGGTCCGGTTGATTTTGATGATTGTATGATTGATTGGGCATTTAGAAGTGTATTTTGAACCATTTGCAGGTTTTGGGTTAGGTCAAAGGCAGCCGTTATGCTGCCGAAATTTCGTTAGATAATAAGTTGAAAATGAATAAAAATAAGATTAAGATGTGTGATAATGGATTATGGGACTTATATGATGGATAAAAAGTTTGTTATGAATTGAGAAATGGATTGAGGACACTTCCCAAGAAAAAGGAAATTGTATTCTTGATTTGCATTAGTTTGAATAAAGATGAGAAAGAAAGAAAAAAAAATTTATACCGGATTTGGATAGTCTAGGTTTCCAACGCGATCGTTTTTCTTCGATAATTGTTCTCGGATGTCGGATATGTTCTGCTTTGATTTGTCTCCGCCATATGGTTTGATTAATCCGATTTGTATTTTGCTTCCGTATTTTGGTATTCGTACTTTGTTTCGCATTCGATACTTCCGTTATTCCATTTCGATTCGAGTATTCGCTTCGCTTTCGATTCTTTTGCTTTGTGATTCGAGTTCATTTTTGCTATTGGCTTCCGCATTTCGCTATTTGCCTTGTTCTGGTTGTTCCGCTTTTCGTTTTCCGGTTGGGATCTGGTCTCCGGATCAATTCCCAACAACTATAAAAATTGTTATAAATAGATATACACCCTAATTAGGATATGGAAACACTTATTGGAATAATTAGGTGGAAAGAAGACTAGAAGAAATATGACTCATAAAATATTATTACAAGTATAAAGCAAGAGTTAGAATATAGTTAGTAAGTATTTATATTTCATTCAACTTATGGGAACAAATGATTCTCACTTATCTGGCCTGCAGGTTGCTCATCTATTTGAAGGATATACAAGTTGGGATGATATGGAGTCCCCCGTATCTCCTTTTAAGCTGAAGATATCAAAAGGATCCTTTTTAGTTTACACCCATATAAGTCTCCTGGTCCTGATGGATTCAACGCTTTCTTCTTTCAAAACATGTGGGAAATTACAGGCCAACTCTTTTACTGAAGCTTTACTAGAATTTTTTGAATCATCCAAAATGCTACAAGTCATCAATCATGCTTTCATTCTTTTGGTGTCAAAAAACCTAATCCTTATAGTATGACTGAATTTAGGCCTATATCGTGGTGTAATACTATTTATAAAATGATTGCAAAGCTTCAAGTGGAAAGATTAAAGAAAACCCTCTTGACTGTTGTGAATTATGATTAGTGTGCTTTCCTTCCCGAACTTAACATAGGTGACAATATTATGCTTTGACAAGAGCTTCTGAAGGAATACAACATAGGTAAGCAAATTAACAATTACTTAATCAAGATAATTTTTTTCAAATCCTTTGATATCGTTAGCTGGCAGTTCATCCAATTATGTCTTAAAAAACTTCATTTGCCTACTGAATTTGTTCAATGAATTATGGCATGTGTTAGCACTTCTTCTTTAAGCGTGTTAGTCAACAGCACTTCCACTACTTTCAAGTCAGCTAGAGGGATTCGATAAGGTGATCCCCTCTTACCTTATTTATTCACACTCGTGATGGAAGATTTATCCAGACTATTAACCAGACTTATAGCTCGCAATGGTGCCTTCCACTTCCATCATAAATGTAAGGAACTAAGCCTTTCTCATCTCTTATATGTTAATGATCTAGTTCTCTTAAGTAGTGTTAAACTTCACTCTATCCATATCCTTATGAATATACTTCATTGCTTTGCGGGCTGGTTTGGTCTAGAATATAATATTGAGAAGAGTTGTTTTTATCTTGGATGATGTTAAAGGCCTTGACGAAATCAAACAACTTACTGGATTATATAATAGTTCTCTTCCTTTTAAATATCTAGGAATCCTTATCATAGACTCTAAAGCAAAGTACACTGATTGCTTAACTATTTTTGGAAGGATGAAGACCCGAGTGATGGCATGGCAAAATTGTTTCTTTCTTGCACAACTCAGCTCACGCTTATCATATCTGTTCTGAATAACATACATATTCGCTGGGTGGGTCATGTTGCTTTACTGCGAAAAGTTCCTAAAGAGCTGAAAAGAATCATGAAAACTTTTCTTTAGACTGGATAAGTTGGTAATTCCTGAAAGATGTGAGTGAAATGGTAAGAAGTCACTCTCCATAAAAAATATAGTGGTATTACGATTAATCCAAAATCTAATACGTAGAAGGTTTCAATGTGTAAGGGTTTATGGAGATGATACACAGATCATATAGCCTTATGGTCCAAATGGATACATGAAATATGCTGGAAACATTTTAGCATGTGGCAAGTTGATTACCCTCGAAATGGTTCTTGGATACTCAAACAGATGATCCAATTTTGATGAACAATTTACCTACATATCAAGCATAATATTGACAATGGAGTAAAAACTTGGTTGTGTTTTGATAACTAGATGAACACCAGTCGACTTACTAACTCTCCTGACTTTCAAAGGCTTCAAAACAGACTTCCTTTAATGTTAAAAGCCTCTTCTTTGATTGGTAATGATGTATGATAGGCCACCTTTTGTGGTTTCACTTCTCTTCTTCCCCTTCTCACGTATCTTTCCAATACAATATAGGAGGATAAAATAGTCTGGAACTTGAATCCCTCTGTTATCTTCTCCAATAAATCTTGCTATCAACTCCTCTCCCCTATATCATTTGTAGTTCCATGGTTTTCCTTGATGTGGCATAATACCATTTATCCTAAAGTTGCCTTCATTACTTATCTAGCTCTCAAAAACATACTTCAAACTATGAATCAGTGGCATGGAAACGTCGAT
This sequence comes from Erythroxylum foetidum, assembly GCA_026546835.1. Classification (NCBI taxonomy): domain Eukaryota; kingdom Viridiplantae; phylum Streptophyta; class Magnoliopsida; order Malpighiales; family Erythroxylaceae; genus Erythroxylum; species Erythroxylum foetidum. The sequence goes on along the minus strand of JANZLF010000008.1, from coordinate 37,142,838 downwards.
AACCTATTCGTCCTCTGTAACCTGCCTCCAGAAGATCATAATAGTCTCTTTTTCCAATGCATTATTCGAAAGAAATTTAGAGAAATATTCTACACCTGTTGTCGTCATATTCAGCAAGATACGATTGGGATTCGGCATTAGAGTGGATCATTATCAAATCGAAGAAAGGCACTCAAAATGTTGTTCTTTTCTCCACTGCCTTTCCACTGTCTATATACGGCCTATGGAAAGAGAAAAGCCATCTAAAATTCACAGACAAAAAAGGAAGAGAAATACAAACTCGCTACTAAAACCATAAATCAGATTAGAGAGTACATTTTTGCTAAAGATATACACCTACCCCTTACCATGGATGTTAGGAGGACTCGGAAAACTTTAGACATCTAATGTCTCGCACTTTAACCCTCTAATCTTTTGTAATCTTCTTCGTTAGCTACTCTTTACTACTATAGAGTAGTATAGTGTCATCTATGAACTCTCTGTAAAGTTGTAACTAGTTTTATTCTATAGCAATATATCAGTCATTTACCAAAAAAAAAAAGACTTATAAGATTGGTATCCTCACAAGCTATACAGAAGATGGATGAATATTTATAGGTGAGTCAAATTAATTATAGTTGAACATTTCACTTTGTTATAATTAACAATGTCATAATAATTATTTTTACCACAAATTATTTATCTGTATATAGATATTTTGTGAATAACATCTATATTCTTCTAATATAAATAATATTTAGATATTATAACTAATATCTAAAATTCTTTAACAACTTTAATAACAGGAAATAAAACTATTAAATTGTATTCAAACTAATTTTAATATTGTGTACTAAAATAGATGTTTCTATAAAGATGGAAGTGAAAAGTATAATAGACTATTATGAGTAATTTAAATTTCTCTATATTATGATAATTGGAGCAAATTGTGATCATTAAGTAGTTCACATTTGATGCTTAGAATTCTAAATAATTTCTCTACTAGTTCTAATGTTTTCGATAAGCTCCAATCATTGGTCCAACTACCCAGCTAATCTTGTACCAATTTTTCCTAACTTTAACCTTCATAAACCATTAATGTAAATATTTGTTCATACCGAGGGAGCAAAAACTAGTTTGGTATAGCACTGTCTAGAGCAGAAGCTCTCTCCCAAAGGTATCTTTTTTCATGTGGCTAGTTGCTAAAAATGGAGTTTCCATATTTAGTATTAGATAGATTAAGCTTCATGATAGTTTTCTAACTTGTTGCCTCTACAAAAACCAACTTGAAACTCTTTCGAACCTCTTTTACATTTATAATTACTAAAAAGCAATCTAGAGCAAAATTCTAGCCATCTATGAGCTTAATATTTCTATGTACAACCGTACTAAGTTTCTTAAATGGCTAAGTTTGAATAAGATAATTAATAAGGAGAATAAAGCCACCTATCTAATAGTTATATATCATTTAAAATGAAAGAAACAACATATTCTTTAAGGGAATTGAAAGCTTCAAATAACAAGTTCATGCAGATCTAACATTTTCGATCAAAGTGTAATTTTTGACTAATCAAACCTTCAGAGGGTGAAGTAATTTTTTAAATTTTTATTTTCATTATGTAATATTACATGTTAATTATGTAACTGTCTATTTTTAAACTTCTAATGGAACTAAATTTGCCTTAATAATAAAAGGATAATGGTTCCATTTTATTGCACCCAAGTTCTTGTTGATGGTAAATCATATTATGATTTCTATTACACCCAAAATCATAGTCATTTGAGAGACAGCAAATTCTTCTTCAAGCCTTTTATATATCAAAGCTCCTAAAGTGAACAAATTATATCATCATACATCTTCAACTTAATTGTTTCGATACCAACAACTTTTGGAGGATAATTGTCACAAAATTACATATATCCACCTACTATTGGTTCATAATGATGAAATAATTCTCTTCTGGAAGCAATGTGAAAATTTTCTCTTGAGCCAAAGAACCATACTTCAAGTTTTGACTTCCTACCCTTAATTGTGATTGTTTCCTTATAACATAGAGCGTTGCCATCATCCAAACTGCTCCTAAAATTTTCTCATAACTAGAATTTTCTTATTTATATTCCAATAACTCTTTATCAAGTGACTTTTCTTACCATAATCGTAGCATTTAAATTTTTTCTTACTTCTTAATTTGATCTACTATGAATTTGGCTCTTTCTTGGGCCATGTTTTGTCAATTTTCCTCTTATCACCATTAATGTTTTGACTTGTTATAAGCCATATTGTCTATCTTCCTTATTTTGCAATGAATTCTTTTTTAGAACCATAGATGCAACATCATCAAAAAAATAATATTTTATAAGAAAATTAGTGGTCAAATTAATAAAGATTTGATTATATAAATCATGTAGACTTTGAAGTAAAATTTTGACTTGTTCATGTGGTTCCATTTTATAATCCAATAAGGTAATATACTCAATAACTAAAGTGGATTATGATGAATGAAGAGTATAAATTTTATACTAAAATTTTTTTAGATTAACTTGACCCGGTACATCTTTATGAGATGATTCCATACTGCCTCTAATGTTTCTTTGTCTAGGCTTGACAAAACTTAATCAATTAAAGTTAGATGGAGATTTATAACAACATTTATGTCCATTTCATTCCACTTAGTGTCATCTATGAAATTTATTTGCCTTTTACTAATAACTGCAAATTAATTATCCTTTATAAGGATCTTTAACTTTTGAAATAAGAAATTATTTTTGTTGAATTTATTAATCTTAAATTCGATTATCATTGCTTCTCTCCAAATTGTTTATGCTAAGACAAATAACCGTTATTATTTTACATAAATAATAATTGTATACATAAATAGTACTCAATACCTTCAATAGATAAATAACATCAAACTTAATTTTTAATGTGGAAAATTCTCTTATAGTCGTAACTACAAAACTTATAACAAATGGATATACACCCTAAAGAGGATCTGAAAACACCTATTGGAATGATAGGTGGATAAAGTAAAATTGTACCTTAATTAAGATTGGTACAAATGGGACATATAAAATATTATTATGAGAAGAAAAAAGGAGTTACAATTGTAAGTTACTGATATTAATTTATAACTTAAAACTTATAAGATTGGTTTCCTCAAAACCTTTACTCCTTGGTACTTGAATTTGATTCTTATACAGGCCCTTATCATGAAACAACCAAACGGCCTACCGAGTAACCCACGGTGACAATCAATATCTGATCCAATTGGAAAGTTTTCATGGAACTAAGCCTATTGCTCTTTTTATCGAAAAGCTTTAATTCGACACAAAAAGATATAAGCAATGGATTTTTTCAATCTTTTTAATAAAGATTTCGACAGCATAATGGTTGTATTTTGACATTCCTAAAATTTTCAAAGCTCCTGTAAAAGTTCAAAACACTTGTATATTCGCATCAAAATCTCCACTACAAATTTTGGACTACAAGTCCACTTAAAAAAAATCTCAACAATCATTTCTATAAACTTTTAAAAGCTAAAACATATTTAGGTATTTCATTCAAAAATCTTTACATGCATCCATTCTTCATATAAATGTACATTTGAAAACATATTCATGAATATGCAAATGTTCCAAAATTATTTATAAGGCAAAATGCCTATACAACAACACGTGACGAAGCTGACTACTCACGAGGTGGAGTCCCTACTATGAAGCCCCTGAATGTTCACTTGGGAGGTTTTATTTTGAAATAGAAAGTAAAGTATTAGCTAAACAAGCTCAATGAATGTTAACCTTTCTACGCAAATCACATTTAACAATTTAAATGTCCCTAAAACAAATTCATTTTATTTCTTATAATACAATACCAATATAAAATATCTATGCTTTATGAAATCAAATTTCAAACCATTAAAGTAAATAATGGTGGCATTGTTATTGTCATGAACTTCTTACTTGACATAGCCCACCACTAACTTCTTTGCCATATGGTACCCTTAGGCATAAGGTCACGGAGCTGGTTCTATATCACTTACTTGTGACTGGTCAACCACTTTGTTACGAAGCTGGTTTTATGTAACTTACCAGCATTAGGTTGACAACTATACACTGATAATTACAAACTTGGTTTTGTATCACTTACTTGCGGCTGGTTAACCACTAGTTATAGAGCTGGTTTTACATTGCTTACCTACACTAGGTTAACCGCTATACCCTAGTAGTTACGAAGCTGATTCTGCATCGCTTACCCGCAACTAATTAACCATTAGTTATGGAGTTGGTTCTATATCGCTTACCCGTACTAGGTTAACGGTTATACATCAGTATAATAACATATAAAAAACCTAACATGCACCATAGGTTAAAAACCATTTCCTTTTTATTAACCAATAAAATAATATCAGTGTAACTTCAAATCATATGAAATTCAACTTTCAAACTTTAATTCATTTATTACTAAAACATATACTTATACTAGCAATATTCACTTATAATGTATCATTCACATAAAATTTATAATCATACAATATAAAATCACAAGTCATCAATTCTTTGGCAAAGAATTTATTCATATAAAACAATTAAAATACACTAACTATTTTGCAAACTTATCGCCAAGCACACTCATGCGTTCGATGCTTATTTTTTACCTACACAAAGTGTATTTCTCTTAGAATTTTTTTTCAAATTTGGAAATAAGGCATTAAAACTTTATATTTGACTTAATCAAATTCAATATTAGCATTTAATTGAGAAACACGTACTCTAATCAAATTCCTGCTTACTTCCGTATGCTAACCTATAACATCCTACTACCATAGAATATATACTCGAACATTCAAAGGAAATTCAAGTACATATCCTATGACAATGGTATGTTAAAGAAAACATAAACTCTTAAATGGAATCATAAAAAATATACAATACTTAAAACCTTAACACTTCATTTCATTCATTGACAAAAGTTTACATTGTGGCAATTGAAATAAGTATTTACAATCCCTTATACAAAAGTTCTATATGACAAAAAAACTACAAAATGCAATATATAACTCCTCTAATGTCAGCTGACAGACCTTTGAGCCATATCTTAATCCAAAATGTTCCTCTAGAAAGTTTTAAAAACTAGATCTCATGTCTTATACCTGAAAAGCCACGTTGCAAATTTTGATGAGTTTTGTCAACTCAATGAGTGAACCATCATTGATGATCTCACTCAGGTCAAATATACAACTATCACACAACCAACCATTTTCACAAACATTTTCCATTTCAGTAAGACATACTGAATGACACACATTTCATATACATTCTTTCATAACATGTATAACTCAATCAATCACATTATTATGGCACATCCCTTTATCATCACAATTTCAAAAAAGGTTTCATAATTATAAACATACAAATGTAGATGCATATGAGACTCCAGATTCGTTATTATCTATTGTGACTGAGTGCCTTTCAGATACAGATATTAGTCTATTGGGCTCGGTCAGATATAGAAATCATGAAGCAAAGCTCTACGTGCAAAATTTTGAGTTTAAAGCTCCTTCAGATTGGCTACTCTAATCATAATGCCTTTATTTGAACATACATTTTATGAAATACATAAAAAAATAGAATATGTCATTAATAGCATTCACTTATGAAGCACAAATAGAATCTTATATTCATCGGACCTCAGTCCGGCATTCAGTTTTCGTTGATTATACAGATATACTTCGAAATTCTAATACAAGCAGAACACTTCAAATACATTCCCAAATATCAAATTCCTCGGACTATTAAAGTCTAAAATTCACATGCAAATCACAAACAGTTGAATAATTGGAAGTTAAACATAATAAATCAATTCTAGGAAGATCATCTAGGTTGACTCACAGTATGCTTCAATTTAAGTTATTTCCTAGATAGTTTGATAACGCTTGACTGGTGTCTGACTTGAGCATCTAAAATCATTCAATTTACATATATCATGTTCAATGCATGCCCAATGACTATTCCGGGTATGTTTCCTTTATTCACATCTCATAATCATTCATACTTCAAAACTCATATATGTCTAATTTAAACTTAGGTTACACCTCAATAATACAAATTTATTCTAAGTTTGTCACTCAATCATGCACTAAGGTTCATAGCTCAATACACTTTATTATTATAACATCATCAATCGATCATGTACAAATCCTTTCCTAGTGAATATAAATGATAGTGAAATTTTGTGGAGAAGAAGGATAATGTGTGAGGAGCTTGTGATTCAAATTTTAAGTCAATCGGAGGTCTGAAGAAGAAGTTATGGTCAAAACGGTGAAGGGTGTCAAAAGTAGTCAAACAGTTGTGCACCTTCATGCTCTTCGTAATGCTTCCTCTTTATCACGATTATACTTCTGGCACAATCGTGCAACTCCCTAATGTCCCCTTTTTGGCACGATCATGCTCTACCTTTTATTCAAGCTTCATTTTCAGGGCAATTTTGCATGGCCATTTTGACAAGGAAAATGAAGTATTTTGGCAATATATTTTTCTAAAAATATGTTCCCATATGTATTAAGTTTTTGATGACATCTGACAAGATTTGATTTACACATACGATATTTTTCTACTTTTGTGTACTGGAATTGAAACCTATGTTCACCATATTAGTGATTAATAGGCTAGGCCGGCCTATGTGGTTCCTAACCAGTATACGCTGAGTCATAGGTTAGGCCTATGCATTTCTATATCATGTATGTTTGCTTCATAGCTTATTTACATCGTCTTGGTGTGTATCGAGTTCTATTTGCAATATATGTTTTTCCTACTCACTCAGTGCATAGTGTACTCACCGCCTTCACCTTCCAACCATGCAAGTTAATTTGGTGAGCTTGAAGCTCTGAGTGTATTGTGCGATTTTTTGACATTTTCGGGGCATTACCACATATGGGTAATCTCTATTTTGTACTCTTATTGTATACTGGCTCATGAACTATTTTTTATTAAGTTGGTTATATTGATATGCTTTATAATTTTGTAAGTTAGCTTTTAACTGTCAAGTGGTTTGTAAAAGACCTTATGTATAAACTTGTTGGGATTGCTTTTGAGTGGACTTAAAAGTCCAGAAGTGGTGGTAGAATTTTAAATGTGAATATAGAAATGCGTTTAAAATTGACTTACAAATATTTTAATTGTGTTTTGGGATTTTCAAAATACAACCATTGTGTTTTTTAAATATTTTCAAAGGATATTTAGTTAACCTTGCATAGTCTGGTTAAGGGTACCATAAGTATCCTTAGCCTAGGTATGTTGTATTTATCATGTGCCCGATGTGATTCTCGGTCATGACAATTAAATTGGTATCAGAGTATGGTTTTTATGTTTTCAAAAGTGTTATTACCACTTTCAAAAGGTTCATGAGCCTTAGAACTTGAGTTTGGGTGTTGAAAGCCTTTGGTCGAGAAGTTGAGTCTCGAATCGTCAAGTTAACGTCCTTAACGATTGGATGATTTCGACCTCAGTGGGAGTACTTGTCGACATTCCTTGAGGTGTTTGGGATATTGAATAAGTTAGGCTTAGTTCGATCTATTTTATTAAACAATGTCTTGTTCTTTAATTTTTTAGAGATAACATTACCCCCATTTGTTTGATCAGTCAAGTAAAAATTTTGAGGATGAAATTTCTTAAGGAGGAGTTGTAATATCCTGTCTCCTAAAATTGTTAAAAGAGTAAACTATTAGATTGAGTCACATGAGTTATTTCATTTAAGAATTTACGAGGTACATTTGATTCACTTGCATAATATTTGTATAAATATTAATCATGATTTAGAAAACATTGCAAGATAGTATATGCACTCAACTGACATGTTCCAAGATATGAAAGGTTTTTACTGATCTTGATGTAATTGTATGTTGATTTTGTCTTAAATTTTGTTTTGATGAATTATAATTAGTGAAATGGGAATTTGTTGTTACAATTGAGTAATGGATGAGGTGATATGTGCATCTAGTTTAAGAAAAATGTTAAAGAGCTAGACAATTTTATATATGGGAATTTAGGTTGATTAGGCCTATGAAATGGTGACATGTGACATTAGGAATAAGTGACAAATAGCTCGGTTAAATGGATGACAAGTGTCTTGATTATAATTGCGACAAGTGGCCCTTTAATTTTGTGACAAATGGCACTTTAGATTTGTGACATGCGGAGTAAAAGAATGGTGACATGTGTAACTTTACAAATGGTGACATATATAGCCTTACAATTAGTGACATGTGTAGCCTTACAATTGGTGACATGTGTAGTCTTACAAGTAGTGACATATGGAGGCTTAAAATGAGTGACATGTGGAGCCTAAAGTAAGTGACACATGTACTAATAGAATAGTAACATATGGACCAATAGAAGGATAACATATGTACCAATAGAATGATGACATATGAACCAATGGAATGATGACATATGGATTAGTTTGACCTTCTTGAATTTTCTAGACAAAATGAATCAAAAGACAATAGAAGTAAAAGTTAAGGTCCACAATAAGGTTAGAAGACGGAGAAAAACAAAAATGAGAAGAGAAAGAGAAAAAAGGGGAAGAGAAGAGGACAAGAAAAGAAGTTATCAAGGTAAGATGAAATTTTGGTTTCAATTTCATCTTTATTGTTCGATCTATCTTTCATAATCTTATAGCACAAATTTGAAGAAACTTAAATAATTAAAGTTGTAGATATAGTCTTACTTGACCTTTGTGAAAGTGGCTTGAAAAAATAGTGACTAGAGCTAAGGTTATGCTTGTTTCCCTAATATTGCCTGTGATAGACCCCTGTGCAAGAATCTTGTATTATTTCTTGATATTTTAGGACCTTAGAGTTTGAATTACTGAAAGTATAAAACATGAAAAAATATTATTGATGTCTTATTAATGCTTCTGTGAAACAATTTTCTTAAGAGATGTATAGATAATGATTTATTATGGTTTGATTATTGGTTGTCAGCCTGTTTCTTACTAGAAATATGACAGATTTTGGATGGAGATTACATTCTAAAGGGAGATTCTATTCGTGTAATTTTTGGATATATTAAGACTAATAGAAGACTAGTTTCAGATGGCACAAGAATCATGACGTTTGGATTTTTTAGAGAGAGTTATGATTAAAAGAAGATAGTTTGTTCATAAAGGAACATTAGGAAGAAAATGATGTAAACATTGCACATCAGGTTAGGTTAGCTTGATGGTTAAGGAGACACTGAGTTGAATTAATAAGTGAATTATTAACCTATTGATATATGTTATGATAGCATTTATGATGATTGATTAGGGATAAATTTGCTTATGGTGGTGTATGAATATGAGATACATATTTAAGTAGTAAATACATTGTATATTTGTATGTACAAAGGCTCAAGAGCTGTGAATCAAGGAGCTCCTACTGAGAATTGTTAAAGTCAAGGGAGTGTACACCTTCTTTTGAGGTGAGTTGCAGAAACCATATCTCTCAAATAGGATTAGGACATCCCAAGACATGCGTGATAACTTGTATGTGAATTTTAAACCTAGGTAATGCATAGTAGAATTAAATCTCAAATAGATGCAAGTATACTCGTGTATTTAATAAATGACATTGTTTTGAATAACTCTTTGCACTTGGAGTGCAATTGATGTTTTTATTATGTATTTTGAGAAATGATATTGTTTTCAACAAACCTGCACTTGAAGTACAAAAAAATAATGTTTTATTTTATAAAACAACATTTTTGAACAATTTTGCACTTAGAGTGCAAAAGATAACTTTTATTGCGTGAAAGCATGTTTTGGAATTTACATATGCATAATCGAGTCATGTATGCTACGTGTATAAGTTCTCTTTTGGCGTGAAACCATGGTAAGCTTCCATTTTATCGATTGGACCGATAAATAAAGGCATGATGCCTTACTTGATTTTTGCACTTAATATTTATTTATGATTTTTATGATTGGTGAGGTAATGATTAGCCAATTGTGTGTTAGAAATAACAGAGTAAGCGACCCTCATACCCTTGACGCTGGTACATAAAAGTCAAGTTCCTGTATTGGCACTTTCCACGAGACTTTCGGGTGACTCCACACCTAGGCTCTGGACAATAATTAGGTTATCACCTAGGGTTATGACACTCTTGTCGGCTATAGTCTGGACTCACCACAGATGAAATTCGAGCCAACACCAGGAATCGGTGAGTGTACACACTAGTTATGTCAATTAGTGGTGACACATATGATTGTTTTGACTTATTCTGATATTTTTTCTGACGAGATTTGATTTATACATCTGATGTTTTTCTGCTTTTATGTACTAGAATGGGAACCTATGTTCACCGGATGAGTGATTAATAGGCTAGGCCTATGTGGTTTCTAACCAGTATACGTTGATTCATAGGTTAAGCCTATGTGTTTCTATGTCATGTATGCTCGCTTCATAGCTTATTTACACCGTCTTGGTATGTATCGAGTTTTATTTGCGATATATATTTTTCCTGCTCACTGAGTATATAATGTATTCACCCTCTCCACCTTCTAACCATGTAGGTTAATTTGGTGAGCTTGAAACTCTGAGTGTATCGTGCAATTTTTTTACATTTTTGGGGCATTACTGCGAGTGAGTAGTCTCTGTTTTATACTTTAGTTGTACAATGGCTCATTAATTATTTTTTATTAAGTTGATTATGTTGATATGCTTTATGATTTTGTAAATTAACTTTTAACTGTCTTATAGTTTGTAAAAGACCTTACGTATGAATCTTTGGTACTATTGTTGAGATTGCTTTTGAGCGTTCTTAAAAGTCTAGAAGTTGTGGTAAAGTTTTAAATGTAAATATAGAAATGCGTTTAAAAGTGATTTACATATATTTTAATTAAGTTTTGGGATTTTCAAAATGCAATTACTTTATTGTCTAAATATTTTCAAAGGATATTTAGTTGGCCTTATATAGTCAAGTTAAGGGTACCGTGAGTATCCTTAGCCTAGGTATGCGGCGGTTGTCATGTGTTTGATGTGGTTCCAAGTCGTGATAGTTTAGCATCGAGATCTACTAAAGCATAAACATCATGATCAAAGATAGAAATCATATCGGTGACTACATTTGGTATGGCAACGACCTCCTGCTGAATGACTACGAAAACTTGGGCCTGTGTGTTGGTCTACTTGTTTGTTATATAGGGGCTGCTTCTCTACCCTTGAACCTCTTTTGGATGTAACGAAACTCGACCCTCTGGTTGGAGAATCCTGACCATCCTATCTATAACCTCCTCTCGCTTATAAAGGTGCTGAAGATCCAACCACAAACCTCTCTACGATGACTAATTGTAAACAATCTCTGATAAAGTCCCTTTCTAACTATAGTGGAAACAACCCATCATATTCATTTGATGCTCACTCATATGTCTTTTCTACATGTAATATACTCTAGCACTAGGGTCCTAGTGTTAAAGGAGTCTCTGGGTCTAGTTGGTGACCTAAAAGATAAAAAGATCCCTAGCTAGATGATCCACTTCTACTAAACCTCCTACCACCCATCCATCTTGGCTGAGTCCTGGGATCAACTAGCTGGTGCACTGTGCTTCTGTTTTGATCTTGAACTTTGAGTAATTGTTGTTGCATTTCTATCTACTTTTATTGCAACTTTAACTAATTCCTCGTAATGTGTCTATAAAGACAAAGACAGATGGATCTGTAATCTGGGACTCAAGTTTGCAACAAACCTCTTATAGTTATGTTCTTCGCTATCAGTAATAAACGGAACATTTCTTGCAAGTTCTGAAAATCTCTTCTTGTAATCCGTCACTGATGTCGAGCCCTACTTTAGAAGAAAAAATTCCTCTACCCTATCATCCTTATAACTCTATGGGTAAAATCTATCTGTGAACTCTCTTTGAAAATTTTCCTATGACACCCCATTTGAATTTCTTCTCTGAATGGCTTCCCACCAATCCTTCGCCTTGTCCTTAAGGAGGAAGGTGGAAAATATAACTTTCTGCTCATATGTGCAACCCACAACTCTATATATCTTCGTAACCTGGTCTAACCAAGTGAGTGCACTCTCAGGATCTCCACTTTTGTCAAAATTCTTCACACTCAATTTATAGACGCGCTCAATTAAGCATTATGAAACTTCACATTCTCACGGCAAGTCTTAGATTCATCTTTTCTGCATTAAAGTTCACTTATATTCGTTTCATCGACCCTGATGATTCGAAGTGTGGCTGATTCATCGAGGCACTCGCTGAGTCTGGCATGTAGATCACAATATTTTATTGATCACCTAACTTTTAAAACAACATAAAAACATTAAACTAAAAAGGAGGCAACTTATTTTTAAAAAGCCCTATCTTGAAATGAACAAGTTGTTGATATCTGATCCAAATGGAAAGTTCCCGTGGAGCTAAGCCTATTACCTTTTTCATCGCAAAGCTTTAATTCAACATAAAAAGATACAAGTAGTGGAGTTTTTTAAAAATATATTTAATAAAAATTTTGGCAATATAACGACTGTATTTTGACGTTCCTAAAATTTTCAAAATTCTTGTAAAAGTTCAAAATACTTCTATATTCACATCAAAATCTCCATTATAAATTTATACTTCAAGTCCACTCACAAACAATCTCAACAATCACTTTAATAAACTTTAAAAAGCTAAAGCATATTTATGCATTTCATTTAAAAGCCTTTATATACATTCATTCTTTACACAAATGTACATTCCAAAACAATTCATGAATATGTAAATGTTCCAAAAATATTTACAAGGCAAAAATGCCTACACAGCAGCACGTGATGAAGCTGACTACCTGTAAGGTGAAGTCCTTTCTACTAAATCCCCTGAGTGTGCACCTAGGAGGTTTTACTTTGAAAACAAAAAGTAAAGTGTGAGCTAAACAAGCTCAGTGTTAATTTTTCTAAGAAAATCACATTTAACAATTTAAATATCACTAAAACAAATTCATTTCATTTCTTATGATACATTACCAATATTAAACATATATGCTTTCTGAAATCAATTTTCTCAAGTTATTATTAAAGTAAACAGTGGTGGCATTGTTATTGTTAGGAACTTCTTACCTGACATAGCCCAACACTAACTTCTTTGCGATATGGTATCCTTAGGCACAAGGTCACGGAATTGGTTTTGCATAACTTACCTGCATTTAGTTGACCACTATACCCTAATAATTGTAGAACTAGTTTTGCATCGCTTACCTATAATTGGTTAACCACTAGTTATAGAGCTGGTTCTATATCACTTATCCACACTAGGTTAACTACTATACATTGGTAGTTATGGAGTTGGTTCTACATCGCTTAGCCACAATTGGTTAACAACTAGTTACGAAGCTAGTTCTTCATCGCTTACTCACACTAGGTAACCATTATACATCGATATAATAATATGTATAAAACCTAATGATGTATTATAGGCCAAAAACCATTCCTTTTTATTAACCAATAACAAAATATCAATGTAACTTCAAATCGTATGAAATTCAACTTTTAAACTTCAATTTATATATTACTAAAACATACATTTATACTAGTAATTTTCACTTTATTCACACAATAATCATACAATATAAAGTGGCAAGTTGTCAATTCTTTTACAAATAATTTATTTATAGAAAATAATTAAAATACACTCACTGTTTCGCATACTTATCGCTAAGCACACTCACATGTATTGTGCCTCTCCTTTACCTACACAAAGTGCATTTCTCTTAGACATTTATTTTCAAATTTAGAAATAAGGCATTAAAACTATACTTTTGAATTAATCAGATTCAAGATTAGTATTTAATGGTGTAACACATACGCTAATTGTATTTTTGCTTACTTCTATAAGCTAACCTATTGTTCTCTATTTCAAAGTCTAACTTCGAAAATTTCTTAAATACCATCCTTTACCCATTCTAACTTGTCACTTTCTTCAAAACACTCTCTTACCCAATTAATTCACCATAATCATAATCAAACTTCAACAACTCACACCAATAACTACATTTCCTCTTAAAGTCAAATTGTC
>JANZLF010000008.1:37106234-37120878 GCA_026546835.1 Erythroxylum foetidum | reverse complement strand
TAAAAGAAATTTTAAAATAAATATTTTATTTTTAAAAAATTTACATTTAACAAAATTTTGCTTCTAATTAAATAAAATTTTATAATTAATCTCTGATAGAAATTACTCAATATATTTAACACTCTATACAATGATGATAAAAAACTTTTTATGTTTTAAAAGAATCTTACTAAACTTGTTATTAAAACATGTACAAATGTAACATAGAAAATAGTGGAACAACAAATTTTAATGATTGATACATTAAATTTTTTTAAAAAATACAACTTATTCATAAATTTAATAAGATAAATATCATAAGCTTTTCATAAAAATATACACTTTTTTCTTTAAAAGGGAATAAAAGACCAATTACATTATGATGAAAGGTGTAAATTTTGAGTTCAAACAAAGACATTTGGATTAGCAGACTTAACAAAATAGTCCTCTCATACTAATTTTTGAATGATGGATCTTAGAACATGAAGTTTAGCTTCTTGGATATCTATTGCCTATATATTGGTTTCATGTCATCGTCCAAGTAGCTTTGTGTGTTTCTGAACTCTTCTTCCATAATGTTTCATCCACTAGAACTTTAAATGTCATTTCTTTGCATTGTTACATATTTCATTTCCTTTCCATTTACATGTTTCATTTCATTTCCTTCCTTTGACTTATTTGTGTAGTGCTGGCTCTAGCTATAGCAACTTCCCTCATCTAATTCCTTATGTTTGTTAATGAACATATTGAAAGATTCTCTAGTTTCTTTCCATCCAAATTGAGTAGATATAACATCTCAGCGTAACCTTGAATAGCTTCAAGTCCCCTTTAGAGTTATATCTAAGTTTATATTCCCACATGATGATATTTTCCCACACATTTTCTATGTAGATATGCTTGCACCACTGCATTTCTTGTTCCTAAATTGCTGTTGATTAATTGTAATTAAAAATTAATGATTCAAATATTCTTGCTCTTACTGATGGAGGCTACAAGTATTATTAACTTGAATGCTTCCAATTCTACCTTAGGTTTTTTGCTTCACTTGCAACCATAAAATAAAAACAAATTTTGGAATGCAACATTGATCTTAAACTAGATTATGCCAATTCACCCTTAAAGAAGGAGGTTGAATAAATTTAGGCATGTTTTGTTTGTGAACATACATAAAATATGAACAATTCAGGTTATCCTATTTTCTCTTGCTAGATTAGGGAGGTATGAAGGTACATTGGATAAAATAAATAAGAAAACTCTCTAGTGACAACTCCAATCTCTTCCTATTACCACTTACTTAACCTAAGCATTAATTAAAATCAAATACTTAAGATTGTGGAAGTTAAGGAGTTTATATAAAGGTCCTTAATTGTGCCGATTATCAAACTATAAAGATGTAGTATTCTTATTCGTAATAATGGATTTTATGTTCAAGTTTATGGTATCCCTCATCTTTAGATTTTTTGTTAGTTTCCAAGATGTACTTAATTAAGGTTTAATGTTCCAAAGATTTTCTCCTTGTAAGAAATGTGTGTGTATCTACTTAACATATAAGAATTCCTTATCTATAAGAATTTATCATATTTTCTTGGCCAAGAGCATGTTGTTAATTGATTTTAAGAGCTTAGCCCTAATCTTTCTTCCTCTTTAGTGGTGCATACTTATGTCCATTTTACCTTGGCATATGATGATTTATTTTGATCCTCTATTTAAAAGAATATTTTCATTGATATCTTAATTTCGTTGATTATGTTAGTAATGAGGAAAAGGTGAGAACACCAGTGCTTACGAAAATTGCTTATAAAAGTTATTAATTGCAATCTTCCAATATGTAAAAGGATTTTGTTGTTCTAATTCCCTATTCTTCTTTGGATAACATCAAATAGAGCTTGATAATCTCTATACTAAGTTTATCCCTCTGTCAAAGCATCTGCGTCAAATTCAAAGATTCTCTATATTAAAAGCTAAACCCTAGAAATTGATATTAGACAAGTAGTAATTAAGCATACATTTAATCCATATTAACTTTTTTTATCATTGAACAGTCTCCAAATTCATTTTGAAAGCATGTAGTTCGTAGATTTACTTAATATTATTCTTAATCTCCTTTCCTTTTGGGCAAGAAGTATTTATCTATTCAACCCTATAAAAGGAGGGATTGTCCACATCCCCTGACTACAAGAAGTTCTTAGGATCTTCTCCACATCATTGATAAGTCCTTTAGGAAGAATTATATGTAGCTAATATCAAAAAAATAAGGTGCAATATGTTTATATAGGAAAGAAAAAAAATTTGCTAGCTTGAAGTTTTGTACATGATAGATTCTAGAAAAGGAAGGCAATCTCTAAAGAAAGTTTTTTTTAATGGATATAGGGTGTGCTAGCTATCTGAATGGAGCCTATTGAACCTAGAGAGCTGAGATCATACTTAGAGAGGTAGCATTAGGAGTACTTGCCGAGATAAAGGATGCTTTTATTTGTATTAATTACTAGGTTAGACATCTTGGAGAAAGAGGTGAGTGGGCTCATAAATAATTTAAGAGAGTTAGGATCAACTCCATATAGCAACAAAAAAAATCAATAAAAGACAAATCAAAGATTTTAAGGTGTTGACATTTATAGTGAAAGTTGCATAAGCCATTTTCCTCTATATTTTGAGCTATAAGCCTAGTAAGGATTTGATGGAAAGTGTGAATAGGTAAGAGCATAGGGGATCTCCTCATATGATACCTTTAGCCCAACTAAACATCAAATCAAGTTCTCCAATAATAATAATACTCTAAAGAGATTGAAGTTATATATAATTTAACCCAATTTATGAAGAGCTTTGGTAACTTAAAAGCAGGAGGAAAACTATTGAGACTAAGGTTTCATTCCTATGAATCAAAAGACTTATTAAAATAAATTTTTAAGAAGAAAATTTTAATTGAAGTTTTGACATTATAATCCTTGAAGAATTCATGAATAAGAATAAAATTACATCCAATATTCCTTTCTTGTATGAATGCATTTTGACATGGATTAACAATAAGCTTTAATATAACTTTTAATCAATGAGCTAACATCTTAGATGAGATAAATGAAAGTCTTTTCAAGCTCTTTAATAATTTTTTTGCTATCAAAGAATTCCAACGCAATTTCTACTACTAGGTCACTTGTAAGAGACCAAGTGTTATGAAAAAATAGTAAAGCCATCTGGTCTTACGACTTTATTAGGATTAAAGTTAAATAAGGTTGACTTAATATCTAAAGCAAAGAAGGGATTGGTAAGGAACTCATTCAAAGATTTGAACAATCTAGAGCAAGTGATATTATTAGAACCTAAATAAAAGACTAACTTAGGGATTTCTCACCAAGAAGAGATTTAAAGTGATTGAAGGAAATGGTTTTAAGCATAAACTAATATCTACACATAGAATCATCACTTAGATAACATAACTTATTGAGATTCCTATGAGCCAATAAGGAATTATGGAAGAATTTAGCGTTATGGTTCCCTTTTTTAAGCTAAAGAATCATAGATTTTTTATCTTAAATAATGACTTGTGGAAGTTAAGAGCTTAAGCATAAATATCAAAAGCTTAAATCTCTTAGCTTTTAAGTAGACAATTTGAAGGATGGTTATAGCAATCATTCTATATATGTACGAGAGATTCTTTAGTTACCATAATGTTGACATTAGTGTTAGGAAAAAGGCTCCTATTAAGAATTATTTAAGTTCATGTTTGATAGTTCTTAACTTCACCATAATTTGGTAACCTTTATATCCCAACACTTGCTTCTACAAACCAATCGAAAACACCTTTTGAAAACCGCTAACCTTTTTTAAATAATTATTAAACTTAGAGGTTGCTTTAATAGAGGATATATCATTAAGGTGAAGTAATTCTATTGAAGAGTGATCAGAACAAAAGGAAGAATCAAAATTAGCATAATTTGATTGGAAGAGGCTAGCTTAGTAGGATTTTCTAAGGCTTTATCGAGCTTTTTCCTAATGAACTAGTCACCATGTTAATTATTATTCCAAGTGAAGAATTGTCGTACATAATTCAAGTAAGTGACTCAAATATGATTAATTACAAAGTTGAGCTCATCCTTTACATTCTTTTAAATAAGTTTTCTTTCTTCTTCCTATTAAGAGTTCAAAATGCAGTTCATATCCCCCAACATTAACTATAGAGTTAGAACCCAACTTGTATCCTCTTTTAATCATTCTATAATTTCATTCTTTGGAATGCTAGCTTAGCAAAATATATAATGGAGATAGTGATAGGAGTAGAGGACCATGATAAAGATTGAGATAAGTAATACCTAATAAAATAGGCTTCTTTTCATGCAAAATATCTTTAAATATCTACTATTTATGAGGACTGTTAAGTACTCTAATGTTCAAAGCAAGAATTGACATTAGCAAAGAACAACTGAGATAGTCCCCAGCTAGTTCCTCTTCTTGTTAGGCTTTCTTCTAGGCTTCACTCTAGCACTAGTCTTAAAATCTTCTTTGATGCATTCTTTTGAAAGGAAGATGCTCATCTAAAGATCCTACTTAGAGGGCTAAAAACTAGGTTCATTCATATGGCTCGTACCATAATCATTAAGAGAGCATTTCATAATATTAGTTGCCAGGTTTGACTAATTAAAGTTGAACTCTAAAGTATCTTCCAACATACTTGAGTTTCCAATGATAAGCTAACTACCTCTATCAATGCCAACCTCACCTACCAGGGCATGATCTTGCCTTATTCTTTAGCCCAAAATGCTATTTTGATCTTACCTTTCAAGAGGAGACTTTAACTCTAAAAGTTCGGAGTAAGTGATAATTTTAAAGAGTCTATCATAGTCCTCTATCTTGCTAACTAGTTTTTGATAGGTTTTTAATTGTAGGAGAGATGTATTTCAATGTCCATAAGATCACTAGATTCAGTCTCTCGGTTGCTAAAACTTTTTATATTTCAAGGTATTATTACATTTTTTGTCTATATGAAATGGAATATAGATTAATGTTGAATAAGGGTATATTATCTTTCATCATTGGCTTACTCCATCCAGTGTCACCTCCATAATGTGAAAGACTGGGAAAGAACTATAGGTTTCACAATTATAATGTGAAAGAACTATAGGTTTCACAATTAGATAATTCCTCAAGACAAATACGTCCTTGGCATTTGTCTCAGTCACATATATCTGCCAGCCTAAGTTTTTGTCAGTTCTTTTTCCCGAATGTATGACAACTGGATAAGAGGCAGCAAATAGTTGTACCACATGCCTCCTGTCCTATCATCATCCACAGCTTTCTCTTTAATTAAGTCTCCAGCGCATATAAAATAGTTCATGACCAGTATCTTAACTTGTACTTTGATGAATTGATTTAACAAAAATCTGACTCCAAGGACTCGATATCTAGTTGATAAATTAAAACATGCATATCAGTCCAAACATAAGAATGGTCTTAACAATTTTGAGCCAATTATAGGTTTAAATATCGAAAATGTTACATATCAGTCGATATGTTGTTTATTTGGTCTATTAAAATGATACACTTCAGATAAATAACGTTAGATTCACTAAAATCATTTCTAAAACCTATGGTTTAAAAAACTATAGAGCCAATTATTTCTGAAAGTTCTTGAGTTAGGCTATCTAAATCAAGCCCTTAGATTCACTAAACCTCTATAAAAACTATTATTTAAAAATATTTTCAACATTTCAATTTTAAAAAAAAATTAAACGACCTTATTTTGATAAAGTTCAGAATAAAAATTATTCTAATTGTGAAAAGATTTATGCCTTAAGCCTCTCATAAAAATGAGCATTGAATGATTAAACTCCATATTCATTGAAATAACTAAGATGAAGTTATAAAAAAATATTTGGGTGATTTGTTACATATGGAATGATTCCAATATTTCTTATTCTTAGTTTATGTGACTTGAATTTCCTTAAAATTCTCTTAAATTGTATTTGATAGTTCCACTTTACTCATTTGGGATCTTTTTCATGAAGTTGCGTATTGAATCAATTTTTTCTTTCATTGAACATTCAACATGATCTTTCTCACATTACTTGATTATTTAACATATTAGATTAAAATAAAAATGTTAGTAATAATATATTTTTATCATTAAAATCATGGGTTAGGATCTCCTTAGGTCTAATAATAACAATCTTAGTTAGATAAAAACTTTTTTATAAGATCCCACTTGATTTTCTTTTTCTTTGACTTATCATTTCAATTCAATTGCATTGTAATATATTTTCATTTCTTATATTTTTAATTTTAAATATGTATAAAATAGGAGAAATCATTATTAAATAATTTTGCCTCAAATTCCATAATTTTCTAGAGCAATAATAAATTGTAAAAGTGTACGAGTTAGATTCTATATCACATTAAAATATTTAAAAAGTTATGACATAAAAAATTAATAAATTTTATCTCCATAAAAATTGTGATTAGCCTTTTGTAAGAACATTAATAATAATAACTTAAACTTTTATATCTCTAAATTATAGGTAATTCTTTGCAAAATGGTATAAATTAATAATTTTAATGAATAAAATTAACAATTAAAGAATTCATATTTTAAGAGTAAATTCATAAACACAACTTGACCTTAAAATCTGAGCTCAAAACTTTTTTTAGTTAAAGTAATATAGAAGTCTCACAAACCAAATTTGAATTCAAAAGATAGATCCCTAAACTCTTAAGGTAGTAAAGTGATAGTTTTCATTAACAAGCTTCTTTCTTTTTTTGAGTTGAATTTAAATGTATAATGAGTCTACTTTCTTTTTTCATATGTTAGCCAAAAACCAGGTTACTCACAAATATATCGATTCAGAAAAGAAAATTAATTTTAAGAAATTTCAAATCCGTTAATTATCTTTAGTTGATTTCTAATAACAAGTATTAAAAGATGAATATACATCCTACATTCCTCATGTTATTGATAGTAAATGGAAGTCAGACGAAAGGATAACTCTGTTTAAAGTATTAAAACTCTTATTTAATAAATTATTACTTGTATGAAAAAGAACTTTGCTTAATTTAATGATAAGTTGACAATATCATTTTG
This sequence comes from Erythroxylum foetidum, assembly GCA_026546835.1. Taxonomy (NCBI): domain Eukaryota; kingdom Viridiplantae; phylum Streptophyta; class Magnoliopsida; order Malpighiales; family Erythroxylaceae; genus Erythroxylum; species Erythroxylum foetidum. Next base: position 37,113,830 of record JANZLF010000008.1, on the reverse strand, counting down.
CATATCTCACTAGACAATACTTATTATAATATAATATTGCTATTAAATTTTTAAATAAATTTGACATTTAGAGCATATAATTAAAGATTAGTAAGTTCTTTAAAATGATGATTATGTATTTTTCAAATAATACTAAAGATCAACTAGTCAAGTGCATCAATTAATCTTATTATATAAATTAATGAATACAAGTATCGTACTCACGAGGTTTATAGGTACTAGTAATAACCATCTTTTGTTTATCTAATCTAATAAAATGGATGATTAATCTAAAAGAATGGTGAACTGAAATAAAATTACCAATACAAAATCATGAACCAAAGCGATAAATGAGAATGAAACAATCAGTTGATAAACAAGATCCAAATATAAAATTTCTCTAAAACCGTTTTATGCTTAAACTTATCTTGATTTAATTATTAAATCTAGTTTCTTTGATTGCTAGAAATTCCAAAAATTTGTAACTATATTCTTTCTTAAGAAATACAACTCTTATTCTTAAGTTGATTGATTGAAATCTCTAGGATTTCATACAACTCTCATTCATTCCGTAATCTATTCATACATATGATTTTCTAATCTTATACTCCAAAATTGAATCAAAATACTAGAAAATTCTAATTCAATAATAACAAGTAATAATGAATAATTCATAAGGAACCTGATTTTTTTTCAATAAACTAAAGAATCAATCTAAAAACATAGATCTAGGATTTCAATTTAAATCTATCTTATTTTAGTTCATACTAATATAAAGAAAACCTACAATAACCAAGAAAGAACATCAAATATAAGAACTCATTTTCATGGATCTTGATATGTTCAATTGAATCCTAATGAAAGTCCCTTTTTCCTCCCAAAATTTGCACCATTCATGTCTAAATATGTTCTAATTCATATATATAATGATGTCTTTTTCTCCTCCATCTAAAGCTCTCTCTTTTATATAAGAAATCCCTAAAATTTTTAAGCATCATAACCAATATGAGTCCAACACAGACCTGTGTTAGTCTCATTTTACTCTTTCTAGCAGAAAATTATAATTTTTGTTTAAAAAAACCATTAACATAAGTCTTGAACATAGATTTATGTTGGACTTGTATTGTTTTATGTCTAATATGGCTTTAATATGACATCATGATGGTGACCCATGTTTTGAATTCTTCCTCTAAAATTATGTTAAAAATTTTCCAACCTAGTTGCAACTTGCCTAAATTAATTCCTTCTTTATTAAGGAGCTAAAATAAGGCCTATAAATAAAATATAAGTTATACTGAGTACCAAATCCTATAAAAGTTAACCAAACATAGGCAAGATGCTTTCAAAATCAGGTTGGAAATATAACTTAATTAGCACCTATCAAATTTCCTTATACTTAAGTATTTGTTTGCCCTCAAGAAAATCAAATTTATCACTTTTAACTTAAATAAGCAGTAACTCTAGGAAATAGTTTAACAAATCAATAACATCAATCATTAATTTGTTTGCAAAGTTTATCAATTTGCTAGGTACTTAACTACTTGCATCAAGTCTTAAATCAATTTAATTTAACTCCACAATTCTTGAAAATTTAACTTAATCGACAAAATTTAACTTAATATATAAAGGGAACATACATGGAAAAGATTATTTAACTTTCAAAAGTTTATATAACCCTTATTGTTAGAAAAGCAAAGCATTGACTTTAAATAAACATTGAAGCATTTAGGTGCTTGTTTGAAAATTAACCTAACCTTTTGACTTGAGAGTAAACACCTTATCAGTAATATCTTTGGTTACTTAATTAGGTTATTATTAAATGGCTATTAGCACTACTCTTTAATTTCAACCTTTTTACTTGGTTTGAAGCCAACAAAGTGAGTTTATCTTATGGTCACTTATTTATGAATATTTTTCTCTTTTTTTCATAAGAAACCTTGGTGGGATGCTAAAAAATCTTAAAGAATTCACTTCTATTTTAAGTGTATATCCAAATTAGTAAAAAGGTATCTTAGTGCAAATCAAATATCCATTTTTAAAATTAATAAAAAAAATTAAAATAAACTTAATCATCAATTCTCATAACTATGTGTCTACATAAATTAAATTAAAAAGACAACCAAATTTATAGTTAAGTATCTCGATCAATATTTTTTTCAAAAATACAAATCTTTTCAGAATTATTCTCTATTAAACTAATTATAACAAAATTATAAGCATAAAAGATTAGTTCCCTCCTTCATACTTGAGTTGTATACTATACTTAATGTATTCAACATATAAGAATAGTCAAAACTCGAAAATAAGGGAAAAAAGATGAAAATTATGATGAGTGGCATTCCCTTGACAATAAAGGCTTTACAGGTGCAGTTTAAGAAGTACAAATTAGTGGTGTACGTCAGGATCTAATAAGTGAAAGAATATCAAGACAAACGTAAATCCATAATTTTAAACTACTTTTCACTTAAAATATAAGCAACCAAAATTAATATCATGTAAAAATATACTAAAAACTAATGACAAAGATCCATAAAGCAACTAAATTTAAACAACTACACCTAATTCATAGGTTGTCACCCAACAAACACTTATTTATAATTCATTTAGCTAGACTTCTTATTCAACTCCTAATCATAAACTTGTTACTTTTCAAGTATGCCATTTGCTCCAATAGAATAGGATCATCCATCTCTTCTTCTTCACCTAGCATGATACAAGTCTATAACGGAGCCTTTGTGATTATTCCTTACATAAGATGAGAAACTTCAGCATCAAATAACATTTATATATGAATAAGTATCATCTTTATCAATAGGATGTCTTAAGGAGTTAGACAGATTAAAACCTACTTCCTCATATCCTACCACTTAAGATTAATTTCCTATCATGCATTTCTATCTTAAGATCAAGGAAACTTATACATCATTCACTATATCATCAATTACAAAATTAATAGGAAAGATAAACTTTTTAACCTTAAACAAAAGTTTTAAAAAACCTTCTGTAATGCATTGGAAAATTGACCTATCCACTAATTGAATACTCATCCTAGTTAGTTTAGGTTTACCCAATTTTAATTTTTTAAACATGTCATATGACATCAAGTTAATAAGAGCTCCTAAGTCTACTAATGTCCTTTCAGTTAACAAATTATCAATCTTACAAGGAATATTAAAACTCCCCGAATATTTAATTTTCTAAGATAGCTTGTTCTACAAGATGGCGAAGCACCCTTCAATTAGATTAGCCATTAATAACTATTGAGTTTCCTCTTATTAGAAAGGAGATCATTTAAGAACTAGTCATATTTTGCATCAATAAAAAGTTTCAAAATAAAAATTTTCAAGAAAAGGAACGTTAATATGTAATTATGTAAAAAGATATAAAAACTTACCAAATTGATCTATCTATCTTTCTTAAGCTTGCTCAGGTATGCCAACCATTCGTTTAACAACACCAATCAACCTGTATAGACCAAATTTTTCCAAGACACGTTAAAACCCTAATATTGGTTACCCAAATCAATATATTGGTCAACCAAACTTCCTTAAAGAAGCTTTTTAAATCTTTTTAAGTTTTTAAAAGATTAAAACACATTCTTTTAACAAAAACTTGATCTAAAATAATTTCAAAAGTTTTTCAAATTTATTTAATGCATCAAGATGTTTTCTTCAAATTTTCTTATAATTATGATAAAATATATTTAATATGTCATAATATAATTTATTATAGAATTATTTATCCTTTAATTCATTGAAATAATCAAGATAAGGTTACAAGAACAATTACAATGATTTTTTAATCCTGATATACTTGAGTCCTCTTTGTTCTTAGTTTTTCACTTAAGTTCCCTTGAAGCTCTTTTAAGTTGCATATGTGCTTCACTTTACTCATTTCTCCATCTTTTCATTGCTCAATTTATTCAGTTAAATCCTTTGCTCACATTTCCCTTATGTTAAACTTCACCTTTCACATATTACTTAATTTCATTGTAATATAGTCCCTAATATCATTACAATTAAATTCACTAATAGCAATATGTTTTGTTACTTTCAAAATAACTTGTTACGACCTCAGTTGGTCCAAAACTATTTAAACCTCTAGACTAGCCAAACCACATGAAATTTAACTCTAAAAAATACTTTAAATTGTCAATGTTCAACCATTTAAGTTCTTAAAAAGCATCAAAATACACTATTTTAATAAGAACTTGATTTGAAATTATTTCAAAAGTTTCCAAAAGTCTATTTGAGGATAAGAGAACTTAGAAGAAATTTTCTTTTAAATATGAAAGGATTTATTTGTTATGTGCTATGAATGATTGAGTTCCTAATTCAATTAAATGACTAAGACAAGATTACAAAAAATATTACAATGATTTGCTACATAAAATGGCTTTATTCATTCTTGCTCTTGGTTCGTTTGACTTATATTGCCTTAAAACTCACTTGAGCTACATAAGTGCTCTACTTTGCTCATTTTGTTTATTCTTTGTTTGCTTAATTGATTTATTTAACTTCTTTGCTCACTTTGCCTTGAACTTGATTTTTATCTTTTTACTTGAATATTTGAAGAATTAACTTACTGATACCATCAAAGATAAAAAATCAAAATTAATATGTTTTATTATCATAAAAATTACTTGTTAGAATCTCATTTAATTAAACAACTGTAAATATTGCATATGTGATGACTCAATTTTCATCACAATTTATGTTTAAAATGACTTTAAAATTTTTTATAAAAGTCCTTTTCTAGGGTTTGTAATATCACAAAGTATTTTTAGATAATTTAAAGTAATAAAATATTTTTAATGAGTAAAACTGCAAAGAAATTATATCTTACCATAACTTTTAATCCAAAACAAAACCATTAATAAAGTTCATATTAACAAAAAATATATTGCATAAATATTTGAAATTATTTTTAAGTTATATTTATTTTTTTGAATTTTTGAAATTACGTAAACATTTACAAATTTCTCATGAAAGATTTTGATATATATTTAGCCAAATGATTGCTTAATTAATTTTCTTTCATCACATAGGACGTACTTATAAAACAGGAGTACTGAAAAAATATTATTATTATTTCTTTAAAGAGACAATCAAAAGTAAAATAATTATGAGGAAATACAATGCAAATAAAATGCATTTTTATAAGGGTGAAAGTAACATAACTATTAGGAGAAATTTAATTACATTTCTTTTGCAAATTAAATGTAAATATATTTTATGAAACTATAAAACTTTCCTTTATATGTGAGTTCTTTGTAACTAAACCACTTTAACCCATTGAATCTCTTTAAAAAGTATTGTTAAAAATTTTAAACATAATTATTTTAGAATTTTTAATATTTTTAATTAATTAAATAATAAATTTATATGTGGTACAAATACAATATGTTACAACCATATAATAAAAATACTAATATGAGGTGAGGAAATTAAAAAAACTTAACATTAGGTTATTTTTGCTAAAAAATTAAAAATTGAAATACTTGAGTGTTATTTTTTAAAAGTTTGAATTAGTATTGAAATTGATTAAATTTTGAATTTACATTAACATAGAATTTAACCTTAAATTATTTTTATTGAAAATTAAAAATTGAATTATTTTACATTTTATTTTTAAAGTTTAAATTAGTATAATAAAATTTAGTAAAATTTTGCGTTTTTTTAATAATTAACCTTTTAAAATCATCCAAACCAATGATTTGGGTTTCTTAATGTACTGGAAGAAAAACGATACGAAATCATATTTAAGGGTACTAGTCGATACTGACAATTTTGCATGGTATCAAATGGTATTTTGTTTGAAAAATAGGGAGACCATTTTGCAAAAATCAAAATATTTAACCTAACTCTCTACTTATGCTACATCTCTCCCTCTCACATTTCTCTCTCACACCCTCACAGTCTCTTTATGTTCTCCCCTCCCTCTCCGTCGACCATCCTCTCTGGCATCTCTATTCACTCTTCTTCCACTTATAGTCATACACTTCTATGATATCTTCATGCACTTTCCACACCACACCATACCACACCACCATCAACCACCACTACTCTTCAGCTGTCGCTTCCAATTGCCCACCACTGTTTCCAGTGTGTATAATATGTGGAGTGTAGCAGAATCAGTAGGATGGTAAAAAGGCCTAGCCTCAGTCCGAAGTCAACAGTCTAGGCCTGAGTTGTACAGGAGTTAGGCTGTGTAAAGCTTTGATCTCGTTCCTAATCCCGAAGTGACAATTGCAGGTGGTCCGGTGGAGGTCATGCGAGAGGGAAGTTGAAAGCATTTGATTTGTAAGAAATTTCAGCATCAGCATTAGTAGGTTCGCTGCGACGAACCTTTGGCTTCGCTACAGCGAACTATGAAGGTCAAGTGCAATGACCTTTCGAGTAAAGTTCACCACCTCGAAGTCCCAAAATCTAGCACCCATACCCTTCGGAAGAAATATACCGCGGCGAACTTCTGGCTTCACCGCGGTGAAGTCTCGAGATCCCCCGAGAATACCTCTAGAGAAAGGTTCGCCTTGATGAACTATTTGGCTTCGCTGTGCTGAAACCATCATACCAAAACCCAGACCTAAACATCCAATAACAAAAATACATACAAGTTATCATCACAACATCTTATTTCATCACTAACAACAATTCACAATCTCAACAAAGAAATTAGCTTTGAACATACATAAAAGATCTTCATCAAATCCAAATTTCATTAACTAAATCAAAGAGTTTGAATAACTTTAGTTACATATCAGAAGCCATATCAATGGCCAAGTATAAAACTCAAAATACAACCAACAATGAATGCTCATGTTGATATGCCTATAATATCACCCACATTTACTATCTTAATTACAAAAATCTCTAATCTTGGAGTTGCCAATCTTTGTATGGATCACCAATTCTCTTATTCTGCACCTGAGGAGTGAAAAAAAAATGGGTTGAGCTACTAAGCTCAGTGGATAATATGTTTATAGCTAGTGATAGTGAGCCAAATGTCAAGCATATTCCATATTCATATATGTAGACATCCTATGCATTTAGCAATCCAATTTTCCACAGTTCTACTTTCAATCTCATAGTTCAACACATTCTCACATAAATAATATCATGTAACTCACAATCATCAATATAACACTCAACTATGCATCAGGCTTACAGATCGAAGTGCAATGCATAAACAAATGGCTCGAGCGTCCTATGAAACGAAACAGAAAAATCGAAGTTTACACCATAATCAAAACGAGTCCAATTCTTAGGATCTCGTATGCTACAAGTGGCCAGCTAGGGGAAGGCATTAGTCAATGTGCATATGAAGAACAGAATGGTTCCTCTCTTGCCCAATCATAAGCAAATTTTTATGCTCAAATCCATTTCATCATAGAATCATATTTTCATGCTTCTTATGCTTTTTCCTCTTTTGATCCATACAAAATGTAATAACATCATTTAATGCATAATCATAGTAATAACTCATCATGCATTTCATAACAATCACAACAATTCAATTCAAGCAATTTAAACACTCAAGCAAATAAGAATTGAATCATTATCACGATAACCATAAACATATTAACCACCTAATTTGCTTGGAAATCTAAGTTCAATT
>JANZLF010000008.1:37095810-37106134 GCA_026546835.1 Erythroxylum foetidum | reverse complement strand
ATAGTAATAACTCATCATGCATTTCATAACAATCACAACAATTCAATTCAAGCAATTTAAACACTCAAGCAAACAAGAATTGAATCATTATCACGATAACCATAAACATATTAACCACCTAATTTGCTTGGAAATCTAAGTTCAATTGTGCCCTTCCTCTTATTCTTGAGTGAGATTTTCTTGGTTTCCTAAACCAACCCAAAATCTCATTCAACCCACATTCAAATGGAAATCAATAAAACTTCAATAATCAAAGGCAAAATCAAGCTTAAACTCAAGCTAATCATAGTTCATCTAGGTTAGTAAAACAAAAACCTAATTGAAAACCTATAACATCCATCTAGGGTTTCATGATTCTATTCTTCTTCCTTTACTCCCAAAACAGACCCATTTCTCTAATTCCTAAGTCTTTTTGTTTTTCTACAAAAGCAAGAAGAAAAGATGAAGATTATCTTAAACTTAGCCTAAATCTTCTTCTTTCTTCTTCTTTCTCCTTAGGTTTCTTCGTTTCTTAGCTTTTCCAACACTCTCATGAACTCTCTCTTCTCTTGTCCCTCTTCCCACGTTTTCTCTTCTTCTCTCTTTTAGTTCAAGACTACTTTTTATTCTTTTCCTTTCCATTTTACCCTCCATTTGTTGTATTCTTCCAAAATTACCCTTCTTTTGTCTCTTATAACCATTACACTAACTTAATACTAACATCTCTATTTAATAACTCTAATTTCGATTTATACTTGCTAATTTAATAGACTAAATTCTAAAAAAATAAATAATAAAATAAATAAAAATTAAAGAAAAATTTAGGGTCCAACAGACTGCCCAGTAACCTAAAACGATGTTGTTTTGCTTTTTCAAAAAATAAAAAATTCAATCCAAGTCAAGTTTGGGCCTGAGCCCGAAATAGTAGGGATCCGGTCAACCAGCCCATTACCATCCTTATGAATCTACAAATTTGGAATTTCAATTTTCCAGATCTAAATCCAAACCAACCTGAATCGATATTTAATTGTATTTCTTGATTTTGTAGGTGCTCTGAATAGCAATTACATCATATTTGGTTGTATATTTATGTTTTGTGATGGTTGGAATTGATGGCATTGTTGAAATTATTCAAATTCTTCGAATTGTTTGTGTGAGTTGGAAATTTTGAGTTTGAAAATTAGAATTGTTTGTGTAAGTTGGTTCAATTTCAATGTAATTTAGGCAATGTCAATTTATGAAAAATTGTAACGAATTGGAAAATTTAAATTTGAAATTTCGATTTGTTTGTGTGAGTTGGTTCAATTTCAATATAATTTAGGCATTGTCAATTTATGAAGAAAATTAATGCTTTGGAAAATACGGGTAAGAAACTAAGAGTGTTGATTAAAATTGGTGAATGAAAGATTGTTAAATCAAAGTTGAGAATTAGGATTTTAATAACAATATTGATTAAAATTAATTAAGAAAATAAACTTATTATAAGCATTATAAATTTAATTGTATAACTAAACTATTATATTAGTTTATAGTTGAATTATGACATTATATAGAGTAAGTTGTAAGCTTATAGTTGTGAGTTATGGTTGAAGTTGAATCTGCTATAGTTGTGAGTGTATGTCTTTAGCTTATGGTTAAATGATGTAATTATATAAAATGATTTATATTATATAAGATGTATACGCGTATTTTGTAATTGTGTACGTTGAATACTTGAATTGTTAGTTTTTGACTTATTGGTGAAGAAATTAAATTGTGTATGATGTAATCATATAAAATGAGTTATATTATATAAGATGGACATGTTTATTGTGTAATTGTGTATGTTAAATACTTGAATTATTGGTATTTGACTTATTGGTGAATTGTGTTGAATGATATTGGATTGTGTGTGATGTAATCATACAAAATGAGTTATACCATACAAGATGGACATGTGTATTATGTAATTGTGTATATCGAAAACTTGAATTGTTGGTTTTTAACTTAATGGTGAATTGTGTTGGATGACATTGAATTGTGAATGATGAAATCTTACAAATAAGTAATATTATATAAGATGGATGGTCGAGTTGTCAAACCCCTAAAATAATTCTAATTCTTCAAACATTTTTCATTGTCACGGAACCAAGTCGAATCCCTAGAGAATTAAACACTAGCTTCATAATTTCAATTAAAAAAATTAAATAGGGGTTCTTTACTGATTAACTAAAATTAATATGAAAACAAATTAAATCCATCAAATTTAAAAATGAGAATGTCAGGATTAACAAAATCTGATTCAAGGGAAAGATCTCATCTAATTGTAACAATGATCATTGGTCTAAAAAGAATATTTTTTTATAATTCAAGCAGTTAGTCTGAAACATATTAGAATAGTCGTAATAAGCCCCAAAATTTTCTAAATTAATTAGTTCAAACACAACATCCAAACCAAAACTTATCATTCATTAATTAGGTGTAATAGCATTCATATCAAATAAATGGTAACCATAAGCTTAGTGAAAAAGAATAACCCTAAATTAAATAACCTAGATAGCTGTAATTATTCAACTTAGTTTTCTTGTTTATCATAATTTAATTATGCAATTTCATAAATAACCTATTTGCTACTTGTACCAATCTTTCATGACAATTACAGATCATTGAATTCATGGATAGCGATAGAATAATCAATATTAAATTAATTTGTTATATTAATCAAATATTAATCATTCATCAAATATAAGAACTCAAAACAAGAAATTCTTGGATTAAAACATGAATAAAAGGTAAGAACACAAAACCTCACAAGGTTACAACTAGATTTTCGAATCCCTTTGAATTAAAATGATTGAGTATAGCCACATGGATTTTGCTCCAGTAACAAAAATAGAAGAAAGATTAAGAATTATGAAAAACATAATAAGAGAAAACCTTTTTCTGTTGTGAGGAACGTCCCTTTTATAGGATTTTCCTAATCTAATCTTAATATAATTCTACCTTACAAAGATGTCTATCTATAACAAATTCAAATTCCTATATGTTAGGGATAGAAGGAAGCTTCCTAGTTAAACTCCAACTCTTCAAATGATCGGCCTTATCTATCGTAGCAATCTCTTCACTTCTTCCAAATTCGTGATTATCATCAATAGAGTCTCGATTTGATGTAATATTTACTTTTCATCTCCTAAAACAAAATAATCATTAATTTTCATATTTAATCACCAAAATAAATCTAAATCAAAAGAGATAATATCAAATAATATAAAAAGATAACATCTTATCAAATTCCCCCATACTGGACTTATGCTTGTCCTCAAGCATAAATCAATTCAATATATTAACCATCTTCATAACAACCTCTCATCTCCTTTCATGTTATCCAGAAATGTCCAAAAGCTAATTCACATTTAAGGTTTAAGATAAAATAACAATCGAGAGAATAAGCACTCATAGGGCATATTGTTAAAACATAGCATCTCATCAATACCATCAAAATCAAATGAACAAAACTTGACACCCTCACAAGTATTTCACTCTATATGCTCAAAGTGTTTAGGGTTCATTAAGCTCTGAAATCAAAACATAACAAGTTATTTCCATAAGCTTGTTCAAGAATAATATCTCCACCACTAAACAAAATGAACTTGATGCATAAATCAAAGGGACTTTATAAGGATTGTAATGTGGCTTAGTTAAGGTATGATAAAAAGAAGCCTTTTGGCTAAATAAATTGAATGAATTCATACAAACTTATCCACAAAAGTTTCAACTTAATTCAAATATCATTTCTTTCAATCACTTTTGCTTTTCTTTTTTCTTCCTTTTTTCCTTTCATTTTTAAAACAAAAATATCAAAGAGTAGATTCCTTTTTTACAATTCCCCTCGATTCAATAAAAAAATCAAAACAATGCAACTTGAGTAATTGAACTTACTTTTCATAGAATTAGTTCAAATCTTATGTAAATAAGCTCGATACAATTCCTTCAATTTAAGAGGTTCAAAATCATTAAGGATATCAACGACAAAAAGGAAAATTTGGCTTGTAACAAGGTTATTATGCAATGATAGAAAGGTTAAGGCTCAAATTGGTTTTCTAAGGATAAAAAAATGAGTTAGGTTTGTTTAGGTCAAAAATGGTTATCCTAAATGCTCTCATAATCTTTATACACAAGTTCATCAAAAATGTGGTCTCAATATGTATTTAAAAGCACGTTCTAGCATAAACAAGCTATGTTTAATAACACACAATGAAAAGTTATATATGAAAATATATGTGACATATACTCTTAGGCTTAAAGCTCACATAGGTGTCAAAAATGCATCAAGTCTTGCACACTTTTATTTAACAAAACCAATGAGATGCTTGAAATAATTTAATGAGAAAATTAATCATGTTTTTCTCTCTCATGCATTAAATCTTAAACCAAAAAATTTTATCTTAACTTAAGGATTATTCATAAACAAAAATCTAGTAATTATGAAGCCATCATGAGAAATAATTAATATATGAATCATAGTATTCATGAGTCCAAACATAAATCACAAAGTTTATCACAATATAAACACTTGCTCCCCCACATCTAAATCATACATTTTCCTTAATGTATGCATAAGGTACTCACAACTCAACAAAAGTAATTAAATAAAATAAATAATAAAGGACTCCCCTGAGGTGTGAGCATCGGAAAAGAGAAGTGTTATGAAGTTGTGATTATTGTTGGAATACTTGTTTGGCACTGGATGAATCTCATTTATGGAATTAAAACAAAACATATTTGGGTGCATTTGTTGCTTGGAAAGGAGGGCTGTTATTGTTTTCTATAGTGTGGTTGAAGGCTACGTGAGTAATGTGTTAAAGAAGGGCTATTGTTCTGCATTTGGCTGGTGGAGGGTTGATGAGTGTTTTGTTTATGTCGGAGAAACATGCAGATATTAGGATAGGGATTTTTAAAAATATTTATAAAAAAATTTGTTAAAATAAAAAAAGTAAATCAAGAAATTAAATAATAAAATGAGAGATTAAAAAATTACGTTTTTTTTTCAAAACACTAAATGACATAGGGCGAGATCTTGCCTTATTAGATTTAATAGTCTAGAATTTTCAGACCTCTTTTTCCCTTAAGCCAATAAATTTATGTTTCAAAAACATGTAAACTATATATAAGTAAAATAAATTCAATAAAAATTATCAAATTATGGGTTGCCTCCCGAAAAGTGCAATTGTTTAATATCATTATGCTCAAAGTTGCTTTTTTATTCTCCAACTTCTAAGTAATTGCAATTTTGAACTTCTTTAGTAGTGCTATTAGCCCCTTCCTCTTGCTCTATAGTCAATATTTTTAAGTTGATTGTAGGTAATGACTTTCCATCATCTAAATAGACTTACTTTAAGCAATCAGGTAACAACTTCAATTATATCTTTGAAGCCTACAAAGTAGAAGGTAAGACTTTCTTCTGAGTTATATTAAGTTCATCATTTAAAGTTTCCAAATCTATTAGCATTACTAACAATGGTTCTATAACTTCACAAGTTTCATCAACTTGCTCATTCATGTCCAATTTAGCTTTAAGCTCTAACTTATCTTCATCACTGTCTTCCTTAAACATATCTTGCAAAAATGAATCCATAATATCCATATGATAGATTGAAAATCATTCAAATGCTTCATTGCTTCAAAAATATTGAACTTCCTTATCTCTCCATCAAATTCAACATAAACAGTATCCTTATCCACATCGATTTTCATCTTAGTAGTCTTTATAAATGACCTACCCAATAGAACCGAAGTCGAATGATTAACATTATCTCAATCCATTTTCAAGATTTAAAAATCCACTAGAAATACCAAACCATTAACTTGGACTAAAACATCTTTTATAACACCAATAAGCCACACATACGAACGATTAGCTAGCTAAATAATCACATTAGTTTCTTGCAAAGAATTTAGATTCAAAGCTTGATAAATTGACTATGGCATGACATTAATAGATGAACATAAGTCTAGCATGACACGTTCAATTTTCTTATTACCAATAACACATAGAAGTGTAAACATACTTGGATCTTTGCTTTTTATAGTAACTTTATCATAGCTAATACATTCTTACCCACAATTATTCTTTCCTTATCCTTCAGCTTCCTTTTATTTATGCATAGCTGCTTCAAGAATTTTGAATATTTTGACACTTGCTTGATGGCTTTAAAAAGTGATATATTGATTTCCACCATTTTAAAGGTTTCTAAGATCTCTCTTTTATGCTCATCTTCTTTTGGTTCAGTTAACTTACTAGGAAAAAGAGGCAAACGTGCATTAATTGATATCGATGAAGATGAATCATTTTTTCACCTTTCTTTATTCTTGAGTTAGAAGTTCTTCCTTCTTTTCTCCATCATCATGCTTCTCTTCCTCCATTAGTAAAGAAGTTCTAGATTTAATTTTCTTACCACTTTTCAAAGTCATTGTACTCAAATTCTCCTTAGTATTCACAACCATTTGGGAAGGTAATTTTCCTAATGCTTGAGCTTCCAATTTATTTAATGAGGTGGCTAATTGAGTGATGTGATTTTCTAAGTTCTAAAAGATTGCCGTTGTTTCCTATCAAAATTGTTGAGTATAATTAGCAAATACCTTAACAATTTCATCTAAAGACATACCTAAATTTGAAGATTGAGGTTGAGTATTTATAGGGACTTGAGGTTGTTTAAAATTGTAAGGTTGATATCGTTATTAGCCTCTTTGATCAAGTTTAGATAATCCCTCCATCTTGGATTGTAGTGATTGGAATATGGGTCATATTTTTTATTGAGGTTGGCCAGGAAATCCCCTTATCGCATTAACTTCTTAAAGAGATTATTATTGCAATGTAAGACACATATCTATAGGATGTCCTGGGAATAAGCATATTCCACACACTCTTGTTGATTGCAATTGAATCACAACCAATTGATTAACTAGAGCAATTAAATCTAAAATTTTATCCTCAGGGTATGTGTTACTTACCTCATTTAGACGCTGAACAACTTCATCCATACTTGTCCCAAATTGTTGAGAATGTTTAACCATAATTGATATCAATTGTCTAGCCACCTTAGGTGTTTTGTTTATCAAAGCTCCTCCACTATTTGCATCAATCATACTTCGAACCATTAGCAATAATCCTTTATAAAAGTATTGAATCAGAAGTTGATCAGAAATTTGCTGACGTGGGCAGCTGACTTATAACTCTTTAAACCTTTCCCAATATTTATATAATGTTTTTCACATAATTTGACTAATTTCACATATCTCCTTTTTGATATTCGTTGCTCATGATGCAAGAAAAAGCTTCTCTAGAAACATTCTTTTCATCTCATTCCATGTTGTCATTGAACCGGGGGAAGATAATATAGTCAATCCTTTGCTTATCTTTCAATAAGAACGGAAAGGCCTTGAGATTAATTTATTCTTCTATCACCCCTTGTGGTTTCATTCCCAACTAGAAAACGTGAAATTCCTTTAATTATTTATGTGGATCTTCTCTTGCAAGACCATAAAATAGGCAGTAAGTGAATCACACTAGATTTTAATTAATCGACCTCAACATCTGGAGATTGTATGCATAAGGGTTGTTGATTCAAATTCAATGTCGCTAACTCCCTTAACATTCTAGAGTTGAGATTTGCCATCTTTTCTTCCACTTGTTGAAAATTAGAGTCTTCACTAATTGTTAGTTATACTTCAACTTTCACATCTGAAGGTGAATGAATGGTTTTTTGCCTAGTCTCTTTCTGTTTTCTCAATTTCTAGATTATATTGTAATTTACCTATCTGAGAAGCATGAGTAATACAAGACAAAAGGTTAACAATAACTATAAAATAAGAATGTAAAGAAACTAAGAAACTTGAAATAGTTCCCTAATAACGACAACAAATTTTAGTTGGGTTGTAGAAGCCCCTAAAATAATTATAATTCTTCAAACTTTTGTAATTGTTGTGGAACCAGGTTGAATCCCTAGAGAACTAAACACTAGCTTCTTAATTTCAATTAATAAAATTAAATAGAGAGTTTTGGATTAAATAACTAATGAACTAAAATCAATATAAAAACAAATTAAATCAACTGGATTTAAAAATGAGAAAGTTAAGATTAACAAACTCCGATTCAAGGGAAAGATCTCATCTAATTGTAACATTGATCATTGGTCATAAAAGAATATTAGTTATAATTCAAGCTTTTAGTCCGAAAAATATTAATGATAGCCATAATAAGTCTCAAATTTTTCTAAATTAATTAGTTTGAACCCAGCATCCAAACCAAATCTTATCATTCAGATGTGATAGCATTTAATATCAAATAAATGATAGTAATAAGCTTAGAAAAAAAGACTAACCCTAAATTAAATAATTGAGATAGCTACAATTATTCAACTTAGTTTTCTTATGTTAAATATAAAATTTCATAAATATCCTATTTGCTACTTCTATCAATCTCCTAAAACAAAACAAACATGAATTTTCATATTTAAGTACCAAAATAAATATAAAACAAAAGAGATAATATCAAATAATATAACAAGATAAACTCTTATTAATGGATAGGTTTAATGTGTAATTGTGTGTGTTGAATACTTGAATTATTGTTTTTTAACTTATTGGTGAATTATGTTATATGAAATTGAATTGCATATGATATAATCATACAAAATTTGTTATATTATATAAGATGGACATATGTATTGTGTAATTGTGTGTGTTGAATATTTGAATTGTTGGTTTCTGACTTATTAGTGAATTGTGTTGGAGGAAATTGAATTGTGTATGATGTAATCATACAAAATGAGTTATATTATATAAGATGGACATTTATTGTGTAATTATGTTAGTTTGAATTTTTGAGAACAATATATATTTAGTGAAATTGGTTGATAATGAAATAGTGTGTTCTTTATTTTGATATATGTTTTCATTTATTTTTACAAATACATGGAAGGGAATTCAAGTACTCCTGATAATTCCACAGCTTCAGGAAAATACAATGATTCAGATTAGGTTCATGTTGCATTGGTCTTTAGTATAAAGAACCATACTATTTGCTTATTTTGTAACAAGCATTTGAAAGATGGAGAAATCACCAAATTTAAAAGCATTTAGCTATGGTTAAATGAGATGTGAGACCTTTTAAAAACTGAGCCATGATGTGAAGTGGGAAATGAAGACTTTACTTGAAGAGTATCAGCATGAGAAAGCCAACAGGGAGAGATTATGAAATTAGTAGTAAAAGTTCGTTTGCTTATGTTCAAGATGATAATGAAAATGTTGAAGAAGGTAGTGTTCCTACCCAGCAAGAAGTGAATGTTGCATCTAGACCTGATGTTAGGAAAAGAAGAATGTAGGTGTGAAATTTTTTTGCACTATGAACAATTCTTAGAGCTCAGCCTTCTACTGGTACTGCCATATAATCAAGAGAAGCAACTCACAATGTAGATATGGCAGTGGTTAGATGATGGTATGATTTAAGTGTAGAATTCGATGCTTCCCAATCTTATTATTATTAACCTATGATGGATATTATAGTCTCTTATAGTTTGGGATACAAAGCTTCTTTTTTTAATGACTATAGAGGTAAGCTTTTTGAGTAGTTCTATTTATGAAATTAGAAGTTATCTAGAAAAAAGAAGAATAACTTGGGCTATTATATATGATGGTTGGACAAATAGGAGAATGTTACTAATTATTACAATAGTTGTTACCTATGAGATGATGTAAGATCTCCTAAGCTTATAAATGGAGATTTATAAGGACTCTTTTGGAGATTTTAGGATGCCAATTGCTATTCGACAAAGAGCAAAAACTTAATCCAAGTATATTTTTCCACTTTTATTCCTTGTTGAAAATTAATTATTATTATTTTTGTTTATAATGCTACTTTTGTTGTCTTACGATTTATAAATCCTTGGTGGGGACCAATTCAGAAGTGGTGTTCTAGAATTGCAAATGTTTGCAATTCTAAGTCAATGTGTGAATGCAATAGGCTTTGAAAGGAATTGAAGCACGTTTGAATTTATCCATTCCATGAAACAGAATAGATTGAAACTCAAAAGATTGAATAACTTGGTCTTCGTTTGAGACAATTTCAAGCTTCGAGAAAGATATATTATTATCATTATTAAGTTAGATATAATTTCTTAGAATTTTTTAATATTTTAATTTTAATGTTTACGAGGACTCCTGATAGAGTACACTACAAGGAAAAAGTGTTTTACCGACGGACATTTCCGTCGGTACGACATCATATTTTTGTCGGTGACATTAATCACCGACGGAATATGGTGGAGCAAAAATCGGTCGCTGAACTGCCCGAAGCTAAAGTTACCGA
>JANZLF010000008.1:37063507-37075036 GCA_026546835.1 Erythroxylum foetidum | reverse complement strand
AATACGGATGCAGAATACGTATACAGAGTACGTATAAGAGGAACTGTACACATCCTATCGGTGACGGGATGTTACAAAGATCAAATCAACATGTAAAGGAATAGGTAACACCTAGGTTTAGATGGTGAACCAACTTCTAAATAAAATGAAAAAAGGACATACCTAACTCCTAAAGATAGCCTTCTATGCAACCATAGGAAAGGTATGACATGAAAGAAAGATGAGGAGATTCAAATGTGAACAAATGGAAGTCTCAAACTTTTAAAGGTTTACCTTAAGCAAGATTAAAGAGTATTTTATGTTATCTAGGAACAAAGCTTCAGTTACTAGAGCAGTAGCTTAAGGTTGGGGAATTCTCCAACGTTAAATTGGAAACTTAGAGAATTACAATCCTTTTATTATAATATACTATAATGCGATACGAAAGTTATTGCTAGTTAGGCACTTCTATTTGTACTTCTCACTTGTTTGATGAGATCGTTAAACTTGTCACCCCTTGTACTTTATTTAAGGCTTTGCCTTAATTTTGGAATACAATTTTAATTGTTAAAAAAGCTCCATTTGAAATCCTTATAATTGGGTCAGTCTAATGAAATTATTCTCTAATAAATAGCCAAACATTCGTTTAAATATTTCTTCACTTTAATTTATGAGATCAATTACTTTCTTCATTATAAAGAAACATAACATGTGTTAGAAATATAATATATGCTAATTTTACCATTCCATCAGTGTCTCATCTTTATAAACTATGATTAGAAACAATTTATGAATAAAACATAAAGACAAATTGAATCTTATAATTGTGATCTTATCATAATTTCAATTACGCAATAATTATTCCATGAAATTTATATTTAGTATTAAACATCAAATATAATTAATAAAAACAAAAAGATAAAAAGTGTGCTTATTAAATAAAATAACAATATCATACAATAAATTACAACCAATCGATTCACTATAAGGGCATAAACTATGTAATATTAACACCACATTATTTGGTAGATTTTTTTTATTCATCGAGAACAAACATTTATTTATAGTGAATTTTAGGTAAAGTAAGTACAATAATAACAAATATCATACTATTAAAGATAGGCAACCTAGGAATTTGTAATATTTTTTACATAATTGGTGTTATTGACATTACTAAGACATTAGTGGATATAGGAGAAAGCATTAATGTAATGTCTTATGTTATATCAAAAAGATTAGGATTGAGTAAACTAGAACCTATTAGGAGAATTATACATTTGACTAATAATTCGATAAAAATTCCTAGAGGTATTAAGGAGAACATAATGGTAAGATTTGATAAATTCATATTACCTATATATTTTTATATTTTAAATGTTAAAGAGGAAGAAAAAAAAGTATCTAATCTTATATAGACCCTTCCTAACTATAACAAGTCAGATAATTTATGTTAGAAAAGGTGATTTGACACTAAAGGTTAAAAAAAAGTATTGGTATTATTTAATGATGAGATAATACTTATGTCTATTAGAGACTAAGGACAATCTCATTATGCTAATATTGTGCCAAGGATCTTCAAGGAAGAAGAAGTGAAAGGGCTATGAAGAGTAAAAACAAAGGCAATAGTCAAGAAGAAGGGACATAAGAGAGATTATGATCCTTTATATGGAATTCTTAATGAGAAAGAAGAAGGGAGCAATATATTGCTCTAAAAACTAATCAAGTTTAATGATAAAGTCCAACCAAAGGAATTGTAAAGAGATACTTGTTAAGAGGTAACTAAACTACTATTTAAATTTTCTTTAAGTTTATTTGGATTTATTTCTTTAGCATTAAAGACCAATATTTTTTATTAGGTATTTTCTTTTACATAAGTCTTAGATTAGATTGATAAATAAGTTTATATCCTATTTTTTTTCTTCTTTCTATTTGATCTATTTTGTATTTTTATAATTTTGTTGTTAGAAATGCAAGGGAAGGCACATTTGAGTTTAAAGAGAAGTTTTATGTGGAGATGAAAGGTTAAATAAACAAGTTAAAGGGATCTTAAAAATTAGGGATACATAAAAGTTATTTTCTCAAAAGACTTAGGCCTTTCCTTAGTCCTAGACTATGTCATACTTATATGTTAGATAGTAGAATCCATGGCCAAAAAACAAGCTTGTGTCACTAATATGTGCATTAACCTAATTTTTATATACTATCTCATGATCTAGGACACGTCTATGCCTTAGGCTTTGTCGCTAAATCACTAAAGATTGTATGATCCATAGTTTAAAACACACCTTTGTTCATCACTACGCTTTTGAGAATTGAAGACAATAGGATCCATAGCTTAGAGACATGACTATCTCTTTGAACATGGATTTAGAAAGACCTTTCTAAGATAACTCATAGTGTCACGACCCGGAACCATAACAAGCATATGAAAACTACCGCATTCCCAGGATAAGGATACTCACGGTACCCTTAACCTGACTATACAATTTGCAACCCTGTTGAATTGGAATTTTTGCCTATGTAAACGAAATCAAGATAGATAAGAGGAGCAAGAGGAGAGGCACATTTGAGCAAGTTATAAGCAAGGACTTCAAGATGGGATACATTTTTATAATTGAGTAATAAGCCATTAATGTTTCTTCCAAATCAAGAAAGTTAAATGTTTTCAATTGTATTATAAATGTGCATTTATTGCTCTTAGAATGCTTTGAGAAAGTTCTATGAGTTTGGTATATGAATATTGTATCGATGATTTATGAAAAGAATATGAAAATGATTTTTGAAAAAGATACTATGTTTATGAAATTACTTTTCAAAAAAAGTCATTTTGGGTAACAAGTTTACAAGTTATGAAATACATGTTATGTAGGTTTGGTTTGGTCCATTCTGTATGTCAAGTGCACTTCAACTAAAGGCTTCTCCCGCCTGTCCGCTAGTGGCATAGAGCTCCTTCACAGACTCTCTCATGTTCACGACTACGCAAAACTACTATGTGGGATTGTGGAAGCTCGTTCTGTTTATGACTACACGAGACCATTACGTGGGAATATATTAGTTCATTCTGTTTATGGACCTCCTAAACCATTTTGATGTGCTTATGTGTTGATTAGTTTATGGAATGCATGATTTGGGTTGCTTATAAATTGTTTGATAAATTGAGAATTGGGAAATATGTGCTTCATGATTCAATGTGAGTTTTACAATGGAAATGAATACGTCAATGGGTTTTGCTTATTTTTTGATTATAAAACTATTATCCACGAGCTTTTTAAGCTCACCCCCATTTTGTCTCATCTTCAAGTAATAAGCAAGAGATCGAGTGATCGAGAGTCGAGGCATCACTCCAAAGTTGCATCTTTTTGTATTTTATGTTAGTTTATGAGAACATAAGGCTTTAGCTACATTTCAAGTTTTATTCGCTCATGTGTATTTCATATTTTTGGGTTTTGAAACAATGATGTATTATGGCTTGAAATACCCATTAAAGCTTTGTAAAAATCTTATCTTTTCAGGTTAATGATATATATTTTGTTTGCGCATGACGTTCCAAGTTTGTACATTACATTTTTGAGTTTTCATGGGAAAAAATTAGTGTTCTAAATTTAGGGGAAAATCTGTATTAATCTATGCTAAATTAGATAAATTTGTCTTTTGAAATTTGTAGCTTATCTTTCTAGCTTTCCAACGATATATAGTATGAAATTTTTGGATATCGGAGTTGAGAGATATGATCATTATAACTAGTGATGCTACAGAGGATGTATATGCAGGACAACTTCGATCGCAATCGCAGTAGACACTCTCGTGATCCACCAAGCACTCTTGCATCGCACCTTCATTCCTCATGATCGCACTTTTATCCTCGCGATTGCACCTTCATTCTTCGTGATCGCACCTTTATTCTCACGATTGCACCTCTATTCCTCGCGATCACACCTGAAGGGTTTTCCAACTCTAAACATATTTGATTCTTTTGGCTATAACTTTGTCATCCGACCTCCAAATGACTTGATTTTTAAACCAATCGATTCCTAACACATTTATCTATCTCACAAAAAAAATTGGTAGCTTATGCTTTGATTCAAAAAATATTTATGGAAAGAAAGCGAGGGAATAGATTGGAAGAGCGTGAATTGGTTATTTTGCTGAATATACTTCGGTATTTTAATCATATCTTGAGCTATAGAGCTCAGAATAAGAGAATTCTTGTTTCAAATTTAACTAGAGACATAGAGCTATGATTTTTTTGAAGAATCTTTTAAATTTCCACTGCCTGCCTGGTGTGGGCTTCAGAATCAGGACCCAACACTTTTGGTATCAGAGCAAGAAGATGAATTGTTGATAATTAAGGAGGTTACATTGAAATAACCCTAAAGGGTGATCTGGTCATGTTTTATGACTTCGGAGTTGGACTCTGAAAATAGGGTCTAAAACATGTATATTGCCTAACAACATTGAGCCAAACTTAGGGGAGCAAGTGAATGCAATGACTTGGTGGAGTAGAAAAGAGTTAAAAATTAAGAGAAAAAGGATATTGTACAATAAAAATGATGAGAAGAAGCAGAAAGAGAAAGAGGAGCAGTTAAAGAAGGAAATGTTAAAGGAGTACAAACTAACAATTCCATACTTAAGTAGACTTGTGAAAGATATAAATAAAGATTAGTTTGGTAAGTTTTTAGAGCTTCTTACACAATTACATATTAATATCCCTTTTATTTAAGTTTTTTCTTAGAAGTCAAAGTACACCAAGTTCCTAAAGCATCTTCTTTCTAGCAAGAAGAAAATTTTGGAGTTGTTAATGGTTACTTTAAATGAAGAGTGTTCAACTGTCTTAAAAAATAAAAGTATCTTAAAAAATCAAGGATATGAGGAGTTTTACTATCTTTTGTAATATTGATAGTTTTTTAACGCAAGAGAATTATTAGAATATATTCTAGTATTAATTTGAAGATATATTTCATGTTTAAGAAGTTAATGTTGAGTGAACTTGAAATAACTAGGTTGAGCATAAAAGTAAAAGACAAGTCAACGTATTTTGTTTAAGGTTAGTAAGTTCATCTTCCTTATTAATTTTTTGATTGTGGATATGATTGATGATGTAGAGGTTTCTTTGATTTTAGGACAACTTTTCCTAAATACTTCTAAAGTTATAATAGATGTGTGGTGAGAAATAATCCTAAAAGTAAGGGATAAGGAACTAGCTTTTAAGATATCTAAAGCCATGAGGCATCCAAGTGAAAAAGATGATACTTGTTTTTGTGTAAATATTGTTGACACCAAAATTTTTACATTTTTGTAGGAAATAATCACATAAGATTCATTAGAGACTTATATCATACAAGGAGATGAAAAGGAGATGGATAGCCATATTCTAATAGAGCATATGATATATTTAGAAGGTAAGCATATGAATAGGAAGAATAACTTTGAGGAGATTGAAAAACTAAAGGGGAGTTTGTTTAAGCCTTCAATTGAGGATTTTAGATTTGTGAAGTGATTGAGGAAGGAGTTCAACTAAAAGAATCATTAAAAAATGCTTGTTAGGAGACAATCTAATGGCTTAGGTGTTTTTATTTCAATTTGGCAGTTTTTAGAATCTTTAACGTTATTTTAAATATAATTTTCCATAATTTAATGTTTTTTTACATGTGTTTTTAGTCAAAAGCTATTCCAGGTCATAGATTTAAGTGCTTTTTTTAAAATTATTTCACTAATTAGTTGACAATACTCTTCGCCACTTCATACTTCTCTTTATGTAGTTAAAGAGGCTTTTATTATTAAAGAAGTATTAGCTATCCTAATTTCCCTCTTTTCTCTTATTTTATAAATTTTCACTGTTATTATATATTTGTACATTCGGAACAATGCACAACTCAAGAGTGGGGGAAGGAATTAATTACTTATTCTCATTAATTTTATAATAATCAACTTAATAAGGACTAATTTCAGAACATTTTTAACTTTAAAGAATATTGTTCAAGATAATTCATTATAAGTTTAGTTATTATTGTGATTTTAATTGTTTAAACAAATAATCATGATCATTGATGATTAAGTTAATTTTAATTTTCTTCATTAATTTTGAAAACGAACACTTGATTTACATTATGATAATTTGTGTATAAATTGGACTCACGATTGAGTTAAAAGTGAATTCTTTTCAAGGTTTTTTTTCCACAAAAAAATATGTGAATAAGTGAACATTAAATAAATTTGTTGTGTTGTCTTCAAACTAAATAAAAAGATTAAAGCTAAAGAGTAAAGCTAGTAGTTATTTGAAACGATGACCCTAATTGAGTAATCGGAAGTATTCATAAAAAGGTTTTTACTCTCTCGTAAAAAATTTAGGTGACTTTTTAAAAAAACTTCTAGATAATCCAATGTTATTTTTAAAGTCAATATTGTGCTTTTCTTTCATTAAAGGTTATGAAAATGTTTGAAAGTTGAATTACCTCTCTTGTATATGTTCATTTTATACATTAGGTTGAATTTTGTAGATTGAGTTAAAGTCTGAAGGATTGTGAAGTTAAATGAAATTGAGTTATGGATTGATGAAAATAGCTAAAATACCTAGTAATTGATGAACTTATCAATTAAATAAATAATGGAAATTCTTTATTGATAGAAATAATTTGGTAAGTGCTTTTCTCATAATTGCTACCTATTTAAGTTAAAAGTGACGAATTTGATTTATTTGAGGACAAACAAATGTTTAAGTATGAAAGAATTTTATAAGTTCTTATTAGGTTATACTTTTAACATGAATTTTAGAGAATCTCTAAAATTTTTAGAATTTTGTAAGGACAAAAGGAGTAAATAGTAGTTAATAAGGGTCGAACTAGAGAATGCTATGATAAGAACGAAGACAATTTTGAGAACAAAAGCGGATGCCATCAAGATTTAACTAAAGAACATCGAGATTCCAATAATTGATGAGAATGAGAATTTGGATAGATCTAGATAGGAAAAACCTTATAACTATATTTTAGATTGATTTCTGAATTTAACGAGGGATCTATGTTATTTTGTAAATTATTCATGATTATATCTTATATTAAATTGAAATATGCTAATGTTGGACTCAATTTTAGATATTGGCTCATATGTATAAATAGATCATGACATGAATAATAAGAGTCATATGGAATTATAAAGATAGGACCATATAAATCTTTTAAGTTAGCGTCAAACCTATTGTAGAAATTAACATATCAAATTAATGCATTCTTATGGATTTTTTATTGGAAAGAGGTCTCAAACAATCAAATCAAGGATAAGAGATGTAGGTCTTAAGAAAGAATATTGTTGCAACTTTAAAACTTCTACCAGTCCAAGAAACTATGGTCAATCATTAAAATCAACATAAAGCTAAGCATGTAAAAGTTTTAAAGGATTCTTATCTAAATCTTGTTTATCTATTGGTTTCTTTAGTCTTGTTTTACTATCTTAGTTTGGTATTTTAGACTAGTTTAGTTAATTATTTCATTTAATTTAATAATTTATTTTGTTAGATTGTATAATAGACAAACAATTATCATTAATACTTATAACCGTCATGGGATCAACATTAAGATTCAACTAAGTTATAATATAAGAATAATAGGTGCACTTGCCTGGTTAGCCTTAGCTTTTTTTTTTAATCAGATAAACACATCATCACAATCAAACACAAATATTTATCTAAAAGAAATTTTTTATTCAAGAATATTTTTTTAGTTTATCATTTGAAACATGTACTAATTTGGAAGGTGACAAAGTAGTATGCATATTCAAACTAATATAATCACGTTTAACCAATGCTTAATAGCCACTTATCTTATTTCATAGATATTCCTCTATTTATTATCATGTAGGTACAATCAGGAATAGAGAGAAAACCATCCTAGAATCTCATTTTGTGCTTTAGCTATATAGGTCAGGTCAAAGTTGATTAAATTTCTTCTTTATAATCTTTTTCTTCTTTTCCAACAGTCACAATTCTCTTTTTCTTGAGGTTCTAAAAAAACACAAATTCAAAAATAATGTAAGAAGACAGTTTTCGTCTTTCGTTAGCTTACTGATAGAAAGAAAATTAAACTTAAAATTAGGAACAAATAGAACATTGGACAACTAAAAGGTTGAAGATAAAGAAATCTCTAGTTTGGTTAACACAACTAGTTGTGTCATCTGTCAAGAATGTTAATAATAGTTTTGAAAGTTTGAAAAGATTCTTGAATCAAAACATGTTTGGGTACTTATGGTCAGTTGCTTCGTAATCCAAGGATCTTTGTAATTTATAAAAAAACGAACTAAACGTAATAATTTAAATTTTAAAAAAAAAGATTACTTTCCCTGATAATAATTCGTGATAACCAAACAAGGGCTGGCGCCTAAGAGTATTGTTAGTTTTCCCCAATCTATCATGTATCCGATTCCAAAAATCCTTGGAACAAGTAATACACCCGAGCCCTTCTGCCAAATCTTGAATTTAGTACTGTTCAAACTCACCAGAATCAACCTCTTTTTAAATTTTAATTCTTTGATCAACAAACCCCACCTTGTCTTTAACACCCAAAGCAATCTTGACAGCCCTACACCACGATCTATAGTTTGATCCAGTTGAACGGCCCGTTGCCCAAAGCCATACCTAGTTGATCCGAGTTTTATAACATATATAAGAGTTGTTTTCATTCCTTTTACTGTTGTTCCTCGACCACCCACTACTGATAATCACATCTACATATTCTCCAGACGAATCTTCCATCTCCTTTACTTGCCAGTCAATATCAACAATGCTCAAGAATTTTCAGGGAAAAGTCGGTGTGATATCATGAAGGAACCGAGTGTTAAGCAACACCAACACCACATTCTTGAGTAATTTCCCTCTGATTCGTCGATAAGAAATATTTATTTTTAGTAACTTTTGGATAAAACAATTAAGTATAACAACAACTGAGTGGAACTTATACACTGGAAACGAATGAAATCTTGCAATTACAAAATTACCATACGGCCAACATGGATGTCATTAGAGTTTTGACAACAACTCTGAACAGTAGGCGACTATTTTGCTAGTGGGCTATCAAGTATGGTGACGGAGGTGGATGGTAGTGGTGGTGCTGCTGATAGCTCATGACAGTGACTATGGTGGCTATACATTCCTTTGGGTCAAACTATCTGGATTGTGTTCGCTCTATGGCTGGCATTTCACTCTTTAAAAAAATATCCTTTTCTTCTAACACAATTATTCTACTTCCGTGAACTTACAAACCTTCTCCTACTTGATTAAAATAAGGATTAATAATCGACATTCTTTTTGTTTTTGCTAAAAAGTCCCGAAACAATCAGAAATTGCGGTCAAGAAAAAGAAATCAACTAGAGAGAAGAGATGTTTTTATTTGACTTTTGATAATTACGTTAACCGAATCGCTTTGACAAACACTAAAGCGTGTCAAACAAAGTCGTTGTTTACTCACGATGTTTTGCATTTGACATTCTTCCGATTGGTATCAGGTGTAGTAGCCCATGGTTTGCTAAATATTTAATCGCTGAAACGCAACTTATGCACTTAAGCTTTTCAAGGGAATTGTTTATTTAGATATAACAAATCTAAATAAACAACTCCCTTGTAACTTGTCATATGGTTGAATTTATCTTGATTTAATGATTAATTATAGTTATTTAGACTAATAGGAGTTCCAAGGTTACAATTGTGTGCTCATAGTCAAGATAATACAATTCTTATTCTTAACTTTTTCTTTTACTAAAGTTCTCTCATATCAAAACTCCTTAAGAATACATTAATATGTTTTATAAATTCCCATGATGAGTTTTCATTTAACTCTTATTATTCATAATGTAACCAAGACATATATGATCTTTTACATTTGCTATTTTAACCTTATATAAGAATCTGAATGTTGAATCTTCTATGCTTGTTACTTTAATATAAAATAACAAGCAAATATGAACAATTCTCAAAAAATAAGAATCTTTCATCAAATCAAGGAAATCAACAAAAAGCATAACCCTAGCGTTAATCACATCTAAATCTATATCATAACAAAACAAAACAAAAAATCAACAATTAATAATAAAGAACACATGATAAAGATAGAGTTTTCAGGACTTGAATCATGATGCTTTTTGAATGACCTTGATGGAATCTTATTTTTCTCTTAAGATTGTGTCTCCTTGACGTGTTATTGGGTCTCCTCTACTTTAGAACTGATTTTGGTACTTTTAGACATCTCTCTCCCTTTTTGTTATGTTTATGACCTTTTTCTAATAATACCCTAAAAATTTTAACCAACATGAGACTATGTTGATCCCATATTCCTTAAATGACACCAAAAATCCTAATTTACATTAACTTTAACATTAATACGAGTTAATAACATTATGCTATATTGACGTTATATTGGGTTTGTGTCTATTCTATTCCACATCTAAAATATCTCATTTGGAACACTGGCCTAAACACAGTATCATATAAGTGCTATGTTATAGAGTGTGGGATCATGTCTAGGTTGTATTCTTCATAAAACCAAGCTGTCAAAGAAGTCAAAAACACCCTTTTTTTACATGGAGAGGACACATTATTGTGTTTTTGATGTGTTCCTCTGCATACCAAGCAATCAAGAAGCAGAATGCACTCTTTTGCTACACAAGTTGAACACAGGATCATGTTTGTGTTGTATTACTATCATAAGGTGATGTTAAAATTATGCTTTATCCAAAAGTCATTTTAGAACTTTTCCAAATCAAATCCAAATCGACCTAATTCACTTCATCTTCATTATAAAGCTAAAATATGGCTTACAAATAAAAATATATATTAATTTAAGTACCAAATCTCACAAAATAACTAAATACAAGTTCAATGTTCTTAAATTTGTGTTAAAAACATAGCGTAATTAGCACTCATCACATTCACTAAATTGATAAGAACAAAGTAATCTTTGAACCTTTAAGTTTACCAAGAAAACTAATTAAGAAACAAAGGAAGAAAATACTTTAAAACATGCTCACTAAGGTATGAGAAAAGTGGCTATATGTGTGAAATTAAGTAAAATTAAAGCATGATCATTGGTCAGTTTAATTTAAGATATGGTTGACGAAATTTTAGATGTGAACATAAACTCCAACATGGTCATTTACAAGCCTGTATAACTGATTGGATAACTGAATAATGAGATATGATCTTTAAGACAGGTGTTGCCTAGACCATGAACATCTTCAAAAATTAGAGACATATTCATAAATCCAACCAAGTGTGTGGCTTAGATTTGTGAACTAATTTGTAAAGTTATAGTGAGATCCACCGTCTCTTTCCATAGACGTGCCTCAAACTACACCTAACACCTAAAAATATAAATAATGGACTTTCTCTAAACATGGGCATACCCTAGGCTTTGCCCAATGATGTTAAATTATGTTTGGTCAACACAACCTAGTCGACAATTATGGCCTAGATCATATCTAGTTAAATCCTAGTGATCGTGGCTCTGTCGATTCGATCTTACGATCGATCCTTGGAAACCGGTCAAATATAAAAAGTTTCAAGATTGC
>JANZLF010000008.1:37040758-37063407 GCA_026546835.1 Erythroxylum foetidum | reverse complement strand
TCGTCGCGACGTGCGGATTGACCACATGACTGTTGACTTCCTGATTGACTCCTTTACTCCTGCAATAAAATAACAATTTGCAGTATCAATTGTCCTCATGAAAATTATAGAGAAATTAATAGCAGATGATGACAATTTACTGACAAATTGCAAATTAAAAGAGTGCATTATGAGGAACCAATTTAAGCACAAAAATCATCAATTAGGAGTCAACACATGCACAAGCAGCTATGAAAATGCAGCCAATTTATAGTATAAACTTGGCTCAATCACCTAGTTTTTATTTACATTTAGAAATCGTAGTTTTATATTTTAGTATTTAAGGATTGTTTCTTTTCAGTTATAGATATCTTTGACCATCAATATAATTGTGAGAGTTTTCTATTTAGTTCTTTAAAGAAAATTTTGAACTTATTAAGTTATTTTCGTGTAGCATTCGTAATAAAGTAGAATCTTAAACTTAGTTCTTAGTAGTAATGAGACAATGTTTTTTACATATACTTTTGATTCATAATTCTATGTAACCATTAAGTCAAGATTTTATCCTTAATCTAGTTTTAACTTCCTAGGATATTGATTATAAGTCAAATATGTTAGGTTTCAAAATCTCAAGCTTTTAGGTTTGCAATAGTTTGGCATAGAGACTTAGTTCTAAATATCAGTTCATATCTATCTTTTATTTTTATTTATTTTTTTCTTGATACATTCTTTATTTTCTTCTCAAATTATTTCTTTTTTTGGCATCCTTTCATTCTTTCTTTATTTTATTTATGCATTTTCTTCGTGCCTTCCAATTTATGCAATATCTTTAGAGTTTATAAAAAAGGGGACAAAGAACATTCCTGTGATAAAGAAGAAAGAATGGAAAAGAGTTAATCAATAATTTTTATGAATAAAATATTTCTTCTATTAAACTTTTCTAACCTTATTAGACATATTTCATTAATGTAACATATTGAACAACTTAGTGGTAAGATATGGTCTAACACAAGTGAGTGACCCAGATCATGTTCATATTCAAAAGTTATAGACAGATTTATGATTTAGAACCACAGTTCTATCTAAGACCATATACTAATTCAAACAATTATAGTGAGATTTATAGTCTCTACCTAGAGGCATATCTCAGACAGATATGTCCTAGGCTATGTCTAATAGTGTTAAAAGTGTCCACAGACAACATGACCTAACCTACTAGCATAACTAAATTGCACCTAATCAAAACCTTCAATTTTATTCAAATTTATATTTTATGATTTACTATTTAAATGTTGTTCCTTTCTAGTTAGAGACACATTTGATCATTAATAAATTGTGAGAGTTTTTTTCAAATAAATTTTTAAACTTATTAAGATATTTGATTATATTGCTCAAATCATCTTGTAATCTTGATTTTAGTTCTTCATAACGAGACAAGATTCTTTTATACCTTTAATTCATGTTTTTTATAATCATTGGATTATGATAATATTCTTAATCTAGTTTAACCTTCTGTAGGGATTGATTAAAAATTGAGTATGTTGGCTTTTAAGATCTTAATATCTAAGGTTCACATCATAAATTCTTTAATATATATTCATATAATACCATCTTATCATAATTTTAGCATAGCCTTGTGTATAACTAATGGAGTGTTCCATGATAAACTACTACTTTAATTTCCTAGTAAGTGTATCTCAGGTTCCTATTTGATGGCAATCAATATTTATTGTAATCTGTCGGAACATGACACCATAGTTTAGTATCATTCACAAAGTATATACTAGTTAGATAAATTTTGTCTATCTTTTTAAAAAGAATTAAAGATTCATAAAGAAAGAGATGTTACAAAAACCAACTATAATCTATCTTATGTCAGTATTGCAAATGTTACAATCAAGTTTCTTTTCCAAAAGCTTTAAATCTTTAGTAAAATTGGTAGCGCATCATAACACTACACAAAATAGGCTAGACTACTAATATAACAGTGGTTAGTCTAGGTCGATCCCACAGAGAGTGTGTAAAAGCTTTTGAAAAGAAATTAAATGGTGTTTAGGTTATGGGGGTTGATTGGTTTATCAAACAAGAAAATAAAATGAAGCTAAACTAGCAAAAGAAAATTAAAGAAAACATGCAGAAATGGTGAAAATGGTGAATTCATTAGGAGTTTGGTTCTTTAGTTCAATCTCAACCTACACCTTATTAGACATATTTTATTGAATTGTTGTCTTCAAATCTCTCTTTGAACTATTAGTCGTAGATTAACAACAAGCACTGTTAATCCCAATTTTCCCTTAAGTCATAGTTAATTAAAAAGAGCTCGTTAATTAACCCTAGCTATCGGATAATCTAAGAAATGCTCTCTAGATTTAATCGAACAGTCGCCTTACAAATGAGAAAAATAGACCAATCTAAGCAATAATCACTCAAGCTCGGATTATTTAACCTAGGTTATGTTATCCCTAATGATTACAAACCATTAATTTCTGCATGTGAATTTCAACATAAAAATTATGGATTACATTGAATATTCTAGCAATGGGTTTGTAATAAAATGATCCAATGAACGCATTAAAACCATCTTTTCATAATACTCAAATACATACACACCAGATAATACAATCAATTTCTAAAGAGAGAAAGAAAACAACAAATACAATGAGAAATACACTTAACTGTGTCATCGGCATCGATGTCACCTCTGAACTGGCGTCGAGAAAGCTACTCTTCCATAGGTCTCTCCATGTATGAGAGTTTTATTGCCGACTCTTCTTTAGTCTCTTGAGAGCTCCTCTCTTTTTTCCCCAACCAAAAACACACCTATTCTTTCATAAAACCCTCGTGTCGTCTTACCCTCAATATATATTAAAACTCTAGGTTAAAAAATTGGGTGAGGTGCCATCTTAAGGCCTCATGGTAGTGCATGGGGCTGTCACATGTGTAACCGTGTGTCACACCTGTGACTTAACATTGTATGGGCGTGAGTCACATGCAATTATATTACATAGTCATGAGTTAATACTCATGGTTGTGCAATAATTTGGCATGGTCGTGACTTAATTCTCATGTCCATGCAAAATTAATTCATGGTCATGAGTCTTTTATTCTCCAATCAAAGTGCAACCCACTCCACACACGTTTTTGCTTCAGCCTCCTATTATTTGCTTCAACCCTCCACTTACGGCACACACAACATGTTCTTTGTACCTAAATGGAATGGTAGTTGGACACGTTGCATAGGAGCTAGATGGTGGGCATGAGATGTTTGGTTGATAGGGGTCATCGTAGCATGCATGGCAGTTGCATGGTGTTGGCTATTGGCATCATCGTGAGAAGCTAGATGGCTGTCCATAGTTAGAAGCATGTGTGGGAACTAGTTGTCTCCTAGTTGTTCCACCCAAAACTGAAGATGAGTAGTGAATAAAGTAGCTGGTTGTCACTCTTGATGGCAGTTGTAATTTTCCAGTAGCCGTGAAAAAATTCATATCTTGGTTCTTCACTTTATTTTTTCATTTTTTGTCTTTATTTGCGCTAATCTTCTTCATTCTTGTTCCATCAAGACAAGTGGATATGAAGATTCAAAAAACAACTTAAATAGAATGCTTTTGACTCACTTTAGCTCCCTTGCTTTTAAATTGTGCCTAAAACCACAAATGAGTCAAAGTAAGTATCTTAATCAATTTCATGCCATTAATCACTAAGTTTTATGGAACAATTATGCAATCAATTAAGCATATATCAACATGACACCATAGTTTAGTATCATTCACGCAGTATATGCTAGTTAGATGACTTTTGTTTATCTTTTTTTTTAAGAATTAAAGATTCATAAATAAAGAGATGTTACAAAAACCAACTATAATCTATCTTATGTGAGTATTGCAACTGTTACAACCAAGTTACTTTTCCAAAAGCTTTAAATCCTTAGTACTTCATTTTGGTAATGTTATGGTATTTCCCATTTTTAGATTATGGCCTCTTTTTCCCCTTTTAACCCCTTCTATATGTCTATATAGATTCTCTATGTTTTTGCTATTATTGTGTTGCATTTCATGTTCTACTTCTTATTGATTAATATTTCTCTAAGATACATTTCTATCTTATTCAACACCTATCCACCTGGTTTTTATGTCTCTCTAAAAAAAATTGCATCCCTTTCCCCTCATACATTATACATACGAAATCTTATAGTTATTATTATCAATAATTTATCCTCTTTAGTTCTTTTTTTTTACCTACATCCAAGTTAGTGTTTCGAGAAAGATCATCTTATTATAAGCAAGTTGGCATATCTTCATTGTGCTCTCCCATATTTCCTTAGAAAATTTGCATTCAAAGAAAGTATGGTTCTGATTTTCTGGATGCTCTTTACATAAGAGGCATCTATTCACTATCTTTATGTATCATAACCTATCCAATTTGTTAATTACCTTACTTGCCACTGACCATAATAAGAACGCTACTTTAGATAGCATACGCTCATTCCATATCAACTTTATCCCTTCTAATATCCACCCTCTTGTTTTAAGTAGCTCTTTAAAATAGATATTATTCAAGACACCTAAGGAATGCTTGAGCCAAATTTATTGGTCATGTCTTTTTGGTGTAGGACTATACTTGATAGAGATGAGGTTATTTCTGATGAAAGATTACTACGTTGGTCCCCAGTTATCCACACTTTTACTTTGGAATTAATAGAGAAATTCTCCAACATTGCAGCACCATAAGTTATGTGTTAAAAAAAAGGGCCAGCCTCACTCCAATTATCAAAGTATAGTAAGGTCAATTGCCTATTTCGCACCTTGCATTTGAAGTTGTTTGTTACATTTCATTTTAACTTAAACATTTGTGATATGAATCGTGAAGTAAAAGGTCTAACTTTCTATTTCCATATGGTTTTCCCTTTTAAGATAGAAGTATGTACCCATTTAACCTATAAAGGTTCCCTGTTCACTATTGGCCTCTACAATCTCTTAACTATAAAGACCTTATTGCTAAGGTTTATTAAAGTGATTCCTAAATATCTCTCTTCCCTTAGCTTACACACTTCGCTTTATATCACTTTTGCATTGTACTTCCTATTATATGTGCCTACCATAGAAAAGTTTCTCATTGCGCTTTCAATTCTTTTAATTAGCTTCTTGGCAAGGAAAAGATGCGAAGTCTAAAAAGTATGTATTAAGTTTAGCACATACTTAATCATAGTTACCCTCCCTACATATGGCAATGCTTCATTAATCCAATTATCTAACTTTTTGGCATCTTTTCTAGTCATGGAATACAGCCTCTATAAATTTCCTGTTGAAATAAGCAATCCAATATACAAAAATGGAGGTTGCTTGGCTTGTAATCTAGAATTGATAAAAAGCCAATTAGATCTCTGGTTTTCATTAGTTGAAAGGAACAACTGACTATTATGGAAATTTATGCTTAACTAGACACATATTTAAAGGTTTGAAGGGAAGTCATTAAGTTGCTTATTGATTAATCATGTATTATGGAGAAGATGAGGAGATCATTAATAAAAGAAAAGAAAAATAACTTTATCTCCATACATTTACTATGGTATTTGGAATTAGGATCTTTGGAAATATTATGTTTCATTAATCTTGCCAAGGCTTCTATACATAAACAAGTAAGGTCATTACAGAACCCCTTGTTTAAGCCATTTACCACCTTTAAAGATTCCACTTAGTTCACCATGTAATAACACACTAAATTATTTTATTTCAATGTATTTTTATCCAATTTTTTAATATTCCTAGAAATCCAAAAGCCTCAAGGAGATTGGAGATGAATTATCAACTGATAAAATCATATACCTTGTGGAAATCCACTTTTATAGTATAATTCTATATGGAATTTCTTCTTGAATATCCCTTAAATAACTCTTAAACAATTGAAACATTATCACATATCAACCTATTTTTTAATAATGCCCCTTATGTTTCACTGATTCAAGACTTAAGTAATATCTTCAACTTTAATGCCAACAACTTGTAAATGATTTTATACAAGAAATTGTAGTAAGAAATTGGCCTATACTCATATAGGGATTTTGGATTTGGGGTTTTAGGAATTAATCAAATGTAGGATTTGTTGATTTCCTTAAGGAATTCACCTTTTTCAAAAAATTCAAGGACAACACTGGTGACCATGTCCTCGTCGAGGGGCTAAGCCTTTTGATAAAGTATTCATTTAACCTATTTGGGGACTGCTAATGAAGTTAGGTCACTATAAAGCTTAATGATTTCCAAATTGGCCAAAATTTTGACATATTTTTTCAAATTCTTAGCAAGTTTGTGCCTAATTTATCTAATGTAAATTGCTTAGCAAGTTTCCAATTGAATCATCATCCAATGATGGTATCTAAGGTATTCACCAATAGAGGATTCAATTTAGTAGCTAACTCGTGTTGGATAAGTTCGTTTTCACCTTTCTTTTGACTGACATGCCATCATCATGCTTCAGTGAATTTACTAACAAAAATAAGAGCCATTCTTTATGACTAACTAATGAGTTGTAAAAGCTTAAGGGGCTAACAACAATCTCCTGAAGCAAAAATAGTGACATGGCCTAATTTACTTAAGGTTGGCTTGTCACTAGAAATTTGACACAGTGGCAGGGAGGATAGTATAATCCATATACATAAAATGTAAGTAGCCAATGTCTAGATTGTGGCATTGAATGTTCCAATATTTAAACTTTGACATTTGTGTATTTAAAGCTCAATCACATATGTCAAAACAGGTCATGAACAAGCATGTAAGGTTCCATTAAAAGAAAAGGTCCACAAGGTAATAAAAAAACAATGTCCACCAAAAACAAGGAAGAACAAAATCACCCACGTTGTTGAGAGGGAAGAGATAAAAGCTAATATATAGGATACTAAGACATGCAAATCATAACTTAATCAGACTAAAGATATAGAAAAGATTATTTTTATCCTTAACCATCTTAGGGTCAATGTATCCAAGCCACCATCTTAAATTCTTCTCTTCAACACATAAGTTAAGTTATTCAAATTATCTATAAGTTTGAATGGAACAAGTCAATATTTGAAATAAGACCATGGAAGTGTCATGTGCATCCCTTGAAAACTTGTGTTGGGTACCCAAAAATTGTGTTTTAACTGCATAGTGGATAATTTCAAGATTGCCTTATCATTTGTTAGTCCAATTTAATAACTCATCCTTCTTTTTTTTCTCTATTATTTAATACCCATATAACAACTTGTTTTGTTATATTGCAAGCAGAACCACTCCTTTTCTGAATATATTTTATTTATACTTTGAAGGTCCATCATCCAGGAGCATAGAATAATTACAAAAGAAAATATTAGATAGAAGAATAACCATACTTAGAGCAATGTATTGGTTATTTTTTGTATGAAGATATTATCAGGTGATTCTAACGGGTATACATCTCTATATTGGGTTGGTTTGTTTAGTTATTTTATTTGAAATGTTGCTTAAAGAAATGGAATCTTGATATGATAAGAAAATGAAACTCCCTTCTTCACCATCTGGCCTAACCCTTTTAATGTATTCTTAGTTACTTTATCGATATAGAAATTACCTAGAATAAAGGAAGATAAAGAAGGAGAAGTGCATGCCAAATGATCGGCCAAAAGTAAAGTGAATTTTTTTCAAAATTGAGAACTTGACTTAATTTGTTAAAAGGAAATTAATGAGATAATTGAATGTTGAGGGAGAAGAAGAAAGAGAGGAAGGTTTGGGTGGGTCAAGTAAGTGGATTATAGAGATGGTGGCTTAGGAGGTTTCTCCACTTGGGTAATAATTTTGAATGATGATGACTTTGAATTATAAAATGTTTTAATGAATGAAAACTTAGACCTCTCATATCTCATTATAAAATGGTTGATGTTAATTACTTATAAATGAAAACTTAGTTTCTTTCACACACTACAATCGCATACACAATATAGTACTTTTTCTACCGCTGCTTCCATAAAATGTAACGCAATCATGTTCTTTCATTAAAACTTCTAGATGCCATTCACCAAGTGGCAACATAACCCAAACTGCAACATGTCTTAAAAAATAACATTAATTAAGTTCAATTTAATTATAATATACGACTAAGATTAAGGTTTGAAAAAAGCATGTTTGAAAAGTTAGGTCCATTTACACTAGCAAAGTTGATTAATTACCCAATTCATACCTTGTAACTTTCTATAA
This sequence comes from Erythroxylum foetidum, assembly GCA_026546835.1. Taxonomy (NCBI): domain Eukaryota; kingdom Viridiplantae; phylum Streptophyta; class Magnoliopsida; order Malpighiales; family Erythroxylaceae; genus Erythroxylum; species Erythroxylum foetidum. The sequence continues at coordinate 37,055,227 of JANZLF010000008.1, read as the reverse complement.
AGTGTTGTGGTTCAAACTTTATTTAAAAAGGAATTTGTTTTTGGCAAGCACATTTAAAGTTAATTTATGCATATATGTATGTATACAATAAAATGAAAATTGTTTAGATGCAGTACGAAATTAATAGTGTGAATGATTGATTTGAAGTTACAAGTTTGATTGGTATTAACCTAACGTTGTTTGATTAAATATGATTCAGATAAGCCAAAAAGTCAACTCAGAAACACGTCTAGCCTGCATTAAATTCTGTCTAATTATCTGTGGCAATAATAAGAACAAAATGAAATTAATTAATAAAGAAAAGAGAAAATGGATTGTCAAGGTGAGGCTGCGGAGGGATTGATTGATCGGGAAACCTGGAATTGACAAACCACGTCTTGCAGCTATCATGACCTGCCAGGTGTCAGTGACCCCTTTGCTTTCATCAATCCTCTCTTACACACCAGATCTAACGGTGATTGTGGCACGCTTTCCCAAGCGCGTTCTTTCTTTTTTCTAAATTGCTGCGTCTCTTTGACTTTTCTTAATTTCAGCAGTGCGCGTGTCTCACGCGACTTCTTACCAGCAACCAAACAAATCCCCTCCCTCGCTGGCGTTTCTACTGCACACTCCAGAATGGCCGTGTTCTTCACGAAATTATGAATTAAACTCGTTTGACTGACAAAAGTAAACCCACCTCATCTTATTGGACAAACTTTTTTGTCTAATTTTAAGATGTCTTATTGTATCTTATAAAATTTTACCTATTTATTTATGCATGATTCATGCAAGATCCACATAAATAAATAATTGAGATTCATTAAATATAATAAAATATTATAAAATTAAACAGAAGATTTGAACTCTATTTTACTATAATTTTAATTAGTCAACATAGAAAATTATGCAGAGTTGATGTTATTTTTACGGAAACGAACGAGAGATTGTAACCCACGCACTTCAATAAGGGAGGGGAAGTGGTCAGAGGTCTTCCATTCATTACAACCAACCCACCTTCCACTTATGTCTTCAAAAGTCATCTCTTTCTCAATCCCCCCAAACTGTGTTTACTTTACTCGTTTCCTTAAAGTCAACGCCGCACACACTTTAAAAGTAAATAAGGGGAGGAGACCCCATTTTCTTTAAAAAAACAAAGCACCCAAATTAAGAAAATTACTTTTAATCTCCACTCCCCATCTTCAAAGTCAACGCCTCTCTCTTTCTTTCTTTCTTCCTCCCTCCCTCCCTCCTCTTGTCCGCTTCACACCTCTTCTTCTCTCGATCTGCCACGAAATTTTCATCCACTGTTTTACCCCAACAACCAAGATAAGAAACCCAGAACTTGAACTTGGGAAACGACCTTCCTTCCTTGTTCTTTTTATATCTTCTTCTTCTTCTTGCTAGGTGTACCACAAAAGTTGAAGCTTTTCTTTTTTTTTCTTTACTTGTTTTGGTCAATGGGTAATGGTTTGGGTAAGCTCACGGTGTGTTTCACCGGGGGCGGCGGTGACGCTCGCCGAAGACATGACATGTCGCTTTTGATATCAGACCCGCTCGACGAGGGTCTGGGTCACTCCTTCTGTTACGTTCGCCCTGACCCTGCTCGAATATCCCTATCCAAAGTCCACTCCGAGGAGGCCACCACTTTCCGTACTATTTCAGGCGCCTCCGTCAGCGCCAACACGTCGACGCCGCTCTCAACCGCCTTTATATATCCTTATGTCTATAACAGTATGGATAGAGCTGCAGCTTTTGAAAGCTCCACTTCTTTTGCTTCGATTCCTCTCCAACCAATTCCGAGAAGCCTTATCGGTTCTGTGAATTCGGGTCCTTTAACTGGGTCTTCGGGTCTAATCTCATGTTCCGGTCCACTGGAAAGAGGGTTTTTGTCTGGTCCGATTGAGAGAGGATTCATGTCGGGTCCCCTGGATCGTGGGTTGTTCTCGGGTCCTTTTGAAAAGGGTAGTTCCGATCAGTTTCAGAGGAGTTTTTCTCATGGAGGATTTGCTTTTAAGCGGAGATCAGGTAAGAGGTCGTTGATTAGAGTTCTGCAAAGAGCAATATCGAAAACGATATCACGGGGACAGAACTCAATTGTTGCTCCAATAAAAGGTGTTGTGAAAGAACCGGATTGGATAATAAATCCAGATAAGCACAACGAGAATTTGACAGTAAGTAGTATTAACTTGAGCAGTGATGATAGTTTGGAGGATGATGATTCTTTGGAGAGTCAAAATCTGCATTGGGCTCAAGGCAAAGCAGGGGAGGATCGAGTTCATGTTGTTGTTTCAGATGAGCATGGATGGGTCTTCGTGGGGATTTATGATGGATTCAACGGTCCTGATGCTCCTGACTTTCTTTTGTCGAATCTATACTCTTCCGTCCACAAAGAGCTTAAAGGTTTGTTGTGGGATGATAAATTTGAGTCTGCCAAAATCTCTGGCTTTGAATGCGCTCCTGTTAGATCAGAAACTACTGATACAAATGAAAGTAATCGATCAAGTTTGGAACTTGGGCCACCGAGTAATGGAACAAAGAGCAACTTTGGGAGAGATGGGTGTCCTCAGTGTTTGGAGCAAGAGAATTATCCAAGTGCTACTGGAGATCATCACACTTTTGATTCACAGTCAAATAGAAAAAGAAACAAGAACTCCAAGGGACGGTATAGAGGTGCCGCCAAGAAGTGGGAGGAGAATCAAAAGAGATGGAAATGTGAATGGGATAGGGAGAGAACAGAGCTTGACAAGAGATTAAAAGAGCAATTAAATCGGTCTGGCGCAGATGCTATGACAACAAACCATGCTGATGTACTCAAAGCTCTGTCTCAGGCATTGAGGAAAACAGAGGAGGCCTACCTGGATATCGCGGATAAGATGTTGTTGGAGAATCCAGAGTTGGCTTTAATGGGTTCGTGTGTGCTTGTGATGTTAATGAAGGGAGAGGATGTGTATATTATGAATGTGGGTGATAGTCGTGCGGTATTGGCGCAGAAGGCCGAGCCTGATTATGGCTTAGGAAAGCTTAGGCAGGACTTGGAGAGGATCAATGAGGAAACTTTGCATGATCTTGAAGCTTATGATTGTGAAAGATGGAATTCAGGGCCCAGTTTGACAGCCTGTCAGCTTAGTGTTGATCACAGCACCAGTGTGGAAGAGGTATGAATTGGGAGAAAAAATCTTGATCTGATTGATTTTAAGCTGGAGAGCTTCTACTTGATTGTTCTTTTTTTGTATTGGTCTGATTGATTTTAAAAAGAAGAGCTTCTACTTGATTGTTCTATCTGTATTGTTTGGAACTCAAGGAGAGCTTCTCCTTGATTGTTCCATTCGTATTGTTTGAACTCAATCTGTTGCAACGTTGCATTTCAGGAAGTTCAGAGAATCAAAGATGAGCATCTAGATGATGCTTGTGCAGTGATGAATGAACGTGTGAAAGGTTCTTTGAAGGTCACTCGTGCTTTTGGTGCTGGATTTCTCAAGCAGGTATGCTAATGATCTAACATTCCAGCTGAGTGGGCACATTTCTTATGACACTTATTGTGACCTTAGATATATGAAGTTCAATAACGAGCTGTCAAGAACTATATTTATTCTGTCTTTCACAATATGAACACTGAGATGTATATATCAATGCTCTTTGTTCATCTGTGTATATTGTTCATTGACATTACAGAAAAGCGAGCAAGCCATACATTGTTTAGTTCTCCAGTTTAGAAAAGTTCGGAATCTTTAAATAGGGGCACCAATGGATTTGTAGCTGCAGTTATAATTTGGTCGAATGGTTTTATGTGTGCATTTGTGCTTGATCTACTGCCGTAGGTTGTGCAATCCCTTACTTTTTGCTGTTCCTTGTGCAGCCAAAATGGAACGATGCACTTTTAGAGATGTTCAGAATTGACTACATTGGCCACTCGCCATACATAAACTGCATACCATCTCTGTACCATCACAGACTTGGCCCGAAAGATCAATTTCTTATACTATCCTCTGATGGGCTGTATCAATACTTGACTAACGAAGAAGCTGTGTCTGAAGTTGAACTTTTCATAGCATTGCAACCAGAAGGAGATCCAGCACAACATCTGATTGAGGAAGTGCTTTTCCGTGCAGCCAAAAAAGCTGGTACTTTTGCTATCATCAAACTCAGATATTGTTTTTTTCTCACAGTTTCTGGAAATAAATGTAATGAATCAAGTTAATCCAAATTGCAGGTATGGACTTCCATGAATTGCTCGAAATACCACAGGGAGAGCGACGGCGATACCATGATGATATTTCAATCATTGTTATTTCTTTAGAAGGAAGGATATGGAGGTCATGTGTATAAAGTAGAGAGTAAACAACAGATAGAAGATATAGAGATATCTGAAAAAAAAAAGTCGGATATTTCCTTTTTGGCCCCCCCTTTTTTATCCCGCTTACCTTTGTAACTCAGCAACTAAGCTCCATGAACTGAGCATCTGAGGAACTTAGTTGTCCAGTGTACTGGGTGGTTAGGGTGTAAAGTTGTAAAAACTGGTTCTTGTTGATCATAAACTGTTGTAGAAAGTGTAGTTTTTCCAAAACAATAATGATATTTCATTGAAAAAAAAAGAATATTTCGATAGTATTGGCTCTTTTAAGTCATCTGTGGCTTTTCACTGATGAAATGTGGTTGATCATCCGATACCTTCATTTGATAAAAGCATTCAACACTTCTCGTCAGCATAGATTGTTCTGTAGAAGAATTAGACATATGCAGACAGTTTTAGTGGCAAGAATACGTTTCAGGTTTTAAACATTTTTGCAGACAGCCAAAACCAAGACCTCGAAGATACACCGTAGTTTCGGCTTTCTCCTGTCAATCTATGATCATGGGCCTACCCTTTTTCCTTAGCTGCCTGTAATAGAAATTAATCGAAGATGGAAGATTGAACCTTTGACCAATCCCATTTGCAGTTGCAGATAGGTACCGTCCCTCTGTGCTTCTGAATAATTACACATAAAGGCCCCTCTTATCTTCCATGAATCACAGAAGTTGTGAAAGGTGGGAGTCGTAAATAACCCCATACTGACAACATATTAAGTCAAAGAAAGCCATTACGCCTTTGCTTCTTAAACATTGAAAGCTACATAGACTCAAGTTGCATAAAAAGGGAAATTCCCTTTGACCGCACAAGTTTGAGGCATGTCTCTTGCTCAAGCCACGAAGCAAAACAGTAGCCTTGAGATGAGGCTATGGGATGGGGACCCTTCGATAGTCCATGGGCTGACCTGATCATAAAATCTGCTAACTGCTAACAACTTTCAACAATGGAGAGTAAATGCTCTGGAATTAGGAGAGGTGAGGTGGTGGTAGGTATCAACCTCATCGAGCAATAAAAACCTGTCATTTTATTATTAAATTTCAAAGCCAACACTTTCAGTGATGCTGTCTGTGTCTTTGCTAATTTAAGCCCATCTCATTCAATTCCCTCCCTAACCGGAAGAGATACAGGAGCATTGAGTAAAGTCAGTTGCTGCCTATGACTTTCACCGCTATTCAATTTAAATTATAACATTTCAACACATACAAGAAGAACCATTTCGTTCATTGATGTTGACTTTGACATATTTGAAAAAAAAATCATTTGAATTATTCTAAACTTGCATAAGTTGGCATATGATGTTCAAGTTAAAGGTATGAAAGGCCATTTTAGGTAAAAAGATAAGTTTTTAGTCTTAAAGTTAATACCAAAATTCAACTTTGGATTTTAATTTTAGCAAGAGGCTTAAATGGGACCTTAAGATTTTTCACTAAAACTCAATTTAAATCATAACATTTCAACACATACAAAAAGAATCATAACGTCTCGCTAACATTAAAAAATGATCCCGATTTAACATCTTCATTAGCTGTCTATTTAAAAAAATGCATATAATTTATTTGTTAATTTTTATGGACTTGACATCATGTGTAATTTATGTGATAAGGGCCCAAAATTTTTAAAATTTCATGTTTATTTTTTATATGGTAATGAGGGATGGTAACGAGCTAGGCTGGGCAGAAAAATTGGCAGGTCTAAGGTCTAATCTATCCTCGAGATATAAGCTTGAAGCTTGATTAGGCCTTGGGATTTAGGTTCAAAGCCTAGTTTGATTGAGCCTCTGGTAGTCCAAGGTACAATCCTGACCTATAAGGCCTAAACCAAATTGGGTTTATTATGAGAAATTCAATGAATTAAAGTTACAAAATTTAATTAATTAATAAAATTTGAGATTATATAATGAATGGATACAAAAAGATTTCATTATGAATGAATATATAAAACATACATATATTGATAAAATGAATAAGATGAAATCAGATTCATTAATGGAGGAGGATAGAATTATAGGAAATGAGAAAAAAAAGATTATATATAAAGTGAGACATTCAATTAATTTAGGTTATAAATTTCAAATGATTAATAAAAATTGAGATTTTATAATGAATGAATGTTTAAAAATACATATATTAATAAAATGAATAATGAATATATAAAACATATATATATCCATAAAATGAATAAGTTGAAACCAAACCCATTAATGAAGGAGGATAAGATTATAGGAAATGAAAAAAAATGAATGAATATATAAAACATATATGTATTAATAAAATGAATAAGCTAAAACTAAATTTCTTAATGAATGAGAATATGATTATAGAAAATGGAAAAAAAGATTATATATAAAGTAAGAAATTCAATTAATTAAAATTATGAATTTCAATTGATTAATAAAAATTGAGATTTTAATAATGAATGAATGTATAAAACATACATATATTGATAAAATGAATAAGTTGAAACCAAATTCATTAACGAAGGAGGATGAGATTATAGGAAATGAAAAGATAGATTATATATAAAGTGAGAAATTCAATTAATTGAAGTTAAAAATTTCAATTGATTAATAAAAATTGTGATTTTATGATGAATGAATATATAAAACGTACATTTATTTATAAACAAATAAGATAAAACTAAAGTGAGAAATTCAATTAATTGAAGTTAAAATTTTCAATTGATTAATAAAAATTGCGATTTTATGATGAATGAATATATAAAACGTACATATATTTATAAAACAAATAAGATAAAACTAAAATCATTATGAAGGAGGATATGATTAGTGGAAATGAGAAAAAATATTATATATAAAGTGATAAATTCAATTAATTGAAGTTACAAATTTCAATTAATTAATAAAAATTGAGATTTTATAATGAATAAATATATAAAAGGCACATATATTTATAAAACAAATAAGATAAAACCAATATCATTATGAAGGACGATAGGATTATAAGAAATTATATATATATGTATGTATGTATGTATGTATGTATGTATGTATGTATGTATGTATGTATGTATGTATGTATGTATGTATGTATGATACACTCACTTTTATTCCTCCATCAAAACCTTATTAAAACAATCAAGAACATCTTATAGCCAAGAGATTTGAAGTAATACTACTAAATCTAAGATCAAGTGGACTAAATCAAGTGTATCAAAAGAGGAAGGAATGTTAAGAATTATATCAATCAAAGCTATGAATAAAATGTTCTTAACTAAAAGAATATGAAAACTATTTTTAGATAAGGAATAATTATAGGTTCAACAGATGCACACTCAATTTTAAAAAGGAATTAATTTAAAAAAATTAAATGGTGCTTATACATCCTAAACTCTTTAAACAATTCTTAAGTTTAAGGGATGCCATATACTATGAGATAAAAAGCTTTATGAGGAATGGAAATTAACCTAGTTCTAGTATGATAATTGGAAAAAATAAGGACTTCTACATAGGCTACTAGAGAATGCAAGTGCAATTGAGGTTATTCAAACAGAGGATTAAAGTTGCAATCTTAGAGTAAAATATTCAATTGCTTGTCTAAAGCACAATTCTAGGAAATTCATAAATAAAATAGGCCTAGAGATTTTGAGAACTACTTTTTAAAGAGTCTTCTGGAAAAGTTTGGTAATATACAGCAAAAGTCTCATAAAACCTTCCTTTATTCTATGGTTGGAAATAAAAAAGGGCTGAGAATAATGGACATACTAAAATTTAACTATTCCAACAACTGTTGCACTCTGTATAATTAGAAACTAAAAGCATTGAGATGTTTGTTTTTCAATTATAATTAATCATCTTCACTATGTATTCAAATAGAAAGCCACTATAATATATATTTTTATGAATTTAAGTGATTGAAGATAATTTTTTGGGAAAACAAAGCTAAACACCAATTCAAAAGGGATACCATAATCTTTAGGCTTTCTTTTAGTTATTACATATATACAATCTAAAGAGAAAGGAACTTTAGACTACTTCAGGACATTAAATAAGAAATTCAATCTTAAATTCATGATATTTTGGGATGGATTAGAGAGATCATTATCGCTAAATGGATTAGCACTAGCATAAGCAGTAATATGAAAATTAGATAGAACATTCCTTAAGCTTTTGTTGGACTTTTAACTTCTAATTGTTACTAAAGTTATTTCTTAAAGTGCATATATGTAAGCTAAAAATAAGGTTAAGTGGTATTCTTAGCATACTACTAGTTATTGCTTCCATTTCGCTCAATTGTAACTTGAATTCACGTTTTAAGGGGTCTTTCTTTCAATACATTTTTATTTTTTATAGACAAAATGTATGTTAATCCACCATTGCTCCTTTCCATGGATAGCTTCCAATATGAAGAATGTTAGGAATGTTTTACTTCTATATAAAGGCTTTAGATGCGCTTAATTATATGTAGACAAAAATATTAAATAAGATTTGAACTTATCAGTAGCTACTAGCTATAGAATAATCTCTAGAAACACATTAAAGAGATAATCATACAATATATATATATATATATATATATATCAATACTATTATTAAATAATAATCACCACTTACGCGATAATAAAAGGTTTCAAGTATTTATATAAAGCTTGTACGTGGTCAAAGATATATGCTAGTTTATTCATCATAACCAATAGATTTGTACACACAATGATTTAGTCCAAATTAATTCGTTCCAGATAATAGATTGGTATACGTCAAATTCTGGCCTTAATTAAAAGGAAGGAAATTATTTCTTATCATAAATGGTAAATGCCCCATTCAGACTTCGCTTAATAAGTCTTAATACAACTATCTCTCACTATGGAATTGTACACGCCTCACTTTGGCCATCACATACATTCAAAAATTATCAGCTCCAAGTTTCATTAATAATCTCATAATGCACATACGATTCCAATCATGCTCTAATTACACATATGACACCTACAAAATGGCATGTAAGCACACTTACTCCAATACAATGATAATATGACTAATTATCATTTAATAATGCATGATTCACAGATATAAATTGTGAGCAAAAACATCCAAACCTATCGAATTATTGAAATTCCAATCCCACTATAACCCATATGTGACATTTTTACAATTAATTATAACCCTTTTTTAACAAAATTAAAACATGAAAATAACTACTAATCATACTTAAAAAATCATAATTAAATTAACAAGCACACGTTCTAAAGATCGTAATTGATGCATATTACACATTACTTGTACAATATGTACCTAAAGCCTCTTATTTATTGCAAGAAAATATTTTCACTTTACCTAAATCGTTTATACCTTGAGAAAAACCTACTAAAAATCCATTTCCCCTTTATTAGAAACCCTTCTTTCGTGCTTCCTTATTGCTATTTTTTCTATAATTTAATTTTGTGAAAATGACAATTGAAATTATCAATAACCATTTTTAAAATGTTATATTAAGGAGTTCGAATAACAGATAGGTTCATTAGCCAATCGATGCTCTAATTTTATGAAACAACGTTATAGTTTGGTAAGGAATTCGGTTAACTGATCAGGAATTAAGTTGGGGGTTCGACTGATTGAATATAAGACATTGGTTCACTGATATCAATTAATATCTTCTCGCTAATTATAAATAACCCTCATAATTTTTATATCTTTTTGAATCATCTCAAATTGACATTCTTATCAAATCTTATGAATAAAATATCAAACAATATCTAACTTGTAACACTAGAATAAACTAACATGTTTTTTTCCACTAAATTCTTCTATTTGGATTCATTATTAGATCTTGGTACCTGAAAAGCCGAAGGAGATTAATTATTTCACAAACTTTCCGTAAACTTCTTTGACACTAACAAAATAAAAATAAGTAAAACTGAAATAATAAAAATACCAAAAATTTGATAACGCAATTCGACACACCTTGTTTACATCTGCGAGGCCCTCACCTAGCTTAACAACTTTTACCAAAATACAATAGATTTACCCAATATTTTACTGAGTCAACACCATTCAACCCTTGATATTATTTCTCAACCTTACTTTTCGTGAAAGAATTTCACACCCAATAATACAATCGATTTATGTTAACCTCGTTATAGGATTTTTCTAAGTAACTTTTACTCAAAACAATAATAAATAAAAATAGCTCAATAAACTAAAAATTGAACAATAAATTACTTGAGACAAAAGAAAGACTTCCTTATAATTTTTATCTTCTTAAAATAACCCAGCCTAAACTTTTCACCATAGCCCACTCTTTCTTCACAGGAAAACAATTTACAGTGTTCCTTCAATTTATAGCACAACCCACTTCACCGAAGATGATCTTCACTGTATCAACAAATAAAAAACATGTGCAACGCCATTCTCATAACTCAACTTCACCATGTCTCACCTAAAGGTCGGCGTTTATTACTGCAATGAGAAGCACGGCTGAGCCACCACGAAGTTATCTCATGCACGCACACCAAATGCTACATCAGACTAACACAGATGCGTTATTAGCCTTATTCTTCTCATATGCGCAGCCAACAATCTATTTTGCACACATACACGTGACTCACACTTGACAGCAACACCCACTGCACATTTAATGCACGCAAGTCCCTCCAAGTGCCACACACTCACCACACTTCTGATATCACACACTTACATTAGAAATTAACTTCAACTTTATCACAGCACACTTATGTTAGAGATAGACATCAGGAGATGTGCACAATCCTTCAAGTATTGAGAGTCCCACTTCAACCACATAATCACACCTTTAATTCTACCACAATTAAGATTTATATGTCCAATTTAAAATGTCAAAATTAAATAAAAGACATATATAATATATCTTAACAGTATCTTTTCATAAATGTAGATATTTCTCTTATTATTTTATAATCTCTTGAATTTTCATATTTCGGTAAGAAAATATAAGAATGTTTATACTCCAGATATTAATCATTAAAAAGGTTGCCATATAATAATATTGCTTTGACAAATGAGCTTCTTCATGGTAAGCCGTGAATTAATTATAAACTTCGCATACATATAAGTTATGCTTGATTTCATGAGAGAGATGCCTTACTCATTCAATCATGTCTTAAAATACAAAGTAAAAATATTATACAAGTTAAATATATTAGAATTTTTTGTGGATTGAACTTTTTTCAGTAGTCATGTTTTGATGATTACTTATCTCATATGGTATAGTTTTTATTTATATTATATTCCGTTAGTTTTCTATCTATTGATAACTCTAAAACAATATTTTATTAAAACTTAAAATATTCAATGCTATGTCATTTTGGGTAAAATAATATAAAAAATTAAGAAAAATATGATGAAAGGAGTTACGTACATTATAACAAAACTGATTTTTAGCTACGTTCTTTTTTGCGACGATTAGGTAAAATGTCGTAAAAAGTTGGACTTTTAGCAACGAATTTAGAAATCGTCTCTAAGGACAAAAAATTGTCGCTAAAAGCTTTAACGATGATTAGATAAGACGTCGTAAAAAGTTGGACTTTTGGTAACAAATTTAGAGATCGTTGATAACTTTTAGTGACGATCTCTAAATTCGTTGCCAAAAATCTAACTTTTTGTGATGATTTCTAAATTCGTCATCGAAAGTCCAACATTTTGCCACGTTTTACTTATTCCTAGCTAAAGAAATATATTTTGCAACAATTTATGTGAATCATTGCAAAAGGGGCACCATTTTGTGACAGCTTAAAAATTTCCTGGTCAAATGTTGAACCTTTGACTACGATTCTCTTAATCGTTGATAAAGGTTGTACTTTTGATGAGGAATTGAGAAATCGTCAGGAAAAGTTGATATTAAAGATTTTATATCTTATGTGTTTCTTAGGAGGATTTTGATAAATATTTGTATATGGTAAAAATAATAACATTTAAAAAGATAATTTTGCCAAATTTGGCGACGAATATAAGTCATAAGCGACCATTTTGGAATTTTTAGTGACAAAGTTTTTGTCCCTAAAAGTCCCTTATGTTGTAACAGTAATGATTATATAACATTATTCGGCATAATTGGAAGTTTTAAAAATATAAAAATAAAAGTAAAAATGATTCAACTATACAAGAGTCTAACACGTTTAACCTTTCCTAGTATTATTATGTGCTCCTCAATAGGAGCATAAGCAAAAAAAATTAAAGGGTCGGTCAAAGAGCCTCGATGAAAATAAACAACTAAAGAAATCGCAAGTTTCTTCTCAGGGGACTTGTTAATTAGTCCAAGAAACCAATCTATAACTGGTTTTGCAATCCATATGTTGATCTTCTAAAGGGAATAATTCCAAACTCCGATTTGGTTAAAGTGATCTTTCTCATATAACTTAAAAGGAACTCATTAGTTGGAGATAGGACAAATACTTACTTTCAACTGATGCCTAATACATTCAAAGAAATTGTAGGAAATTATTGGCTAAAGTAGTGTATACGGCCCTTCTGATAGCTCAAGTGATCATAAATCGAATGAATTGCAACGGAAGGACTCTATGACATGATCATAATGCAGCGGCGTCACGGACTCAAACTTTGACCTTCCGCATTTATGTATTGTAGATTATGCAACTTGCCTGATTTACCAGGCAACTGTCTGTTAATAATTTAAGAGAAAAACATGTTTGAGCTTGTTCTATAAATACATATGCCCCTCCATGGCTGTTGTGCCCATTCATAGACATTACACAACAAACATCTTTAGTCTAGAGAACTGTTTGTTTATCAGAATGGCTTTAGTACTGTCGGGAAAAAGAGTGATGTTCATGGCCGTGATGTTCCTGGGGATTTGGGCACCCCAGGCCTGGTCTCGCTCACTACTGTATGATGCTTCCATGAAAGAGAGGCATGAAATGTGGATGGCTCATTATGGACGGGTGTACAAGGATAGTGCAGAGAAGGAGAAACGCTTTAAGATTTTCACGGAAAATCTTGAATTTATTGAATCTTTCAACAAGGCTGGGATTAAACCCTACAAGCTAGGCATCAACAAGTTTGCAGACCTAACTAATGAAGAATTCAAGTCCCCTAGAAATGGATATAATAAGATGTCTCGTACGACCTCACTTGGAGCAAAATCATTCAGGTATGGCAACATAACTGCAGTTCCTTCAACCATGGATTGGAGAAACAAAGGAGCTGTCACCCCAATTAAGGATCAGGGTCAATGTGGTAAGTAAAAATACTAAACATATTTCATTGTATCAGGCGGCTAATAATTAATATGTGGATCATTGTCAAAATGTAGGATGTTGCTGGGCATTTTCTGCTGTAGCAGCAATGGAAGGAATCACAAAGCTCTCAACTGGAAAGTTGATTTCTCTGTCTGAGCAAGAACTAGTTGATTGTGATACAAGTGGCGATGACCAGGGCTGTGAGGGTGGTCTTATGGACAATGCATTCGACTTCATCATCCAAAACCAAGGTCTTACCACTGAAGCAAATTACCCTTATCAAGGAGCTGATGGAACTTGCAACACCAACAAGGCAGCAACTAGTGCGGCCACTATCGCATCCTATGAAGATGTGCCTGCCAACGATGAGGAAGCGCTACTGAAAGCAGTTGCCAACCAGCCAGTGTCGGTGGCCATTGATGCTGGTGGCTCTGCTTTCCAGTTCTATAAAAGTGGAGTTTTTACAGGAGATTGTGGGAATGACCTAGATCATGGTGTTACTGCTATAGGGTATGGAGCTAGTGATGATGGTACCAAGTATTGGCTAGTCAAGAATTCATGGGGAAGTAGTTGGGGTGAAAATGGATACATAAGAATGCAAAGAGATATTAATGCTAAGGAAGGTCTATGTGGCATTGCCATGCAAGCTTCGTATCCCAGTGCATGAACCCAGTCAAATGGAAGCTGAAAGCGGATTCATCCTCTCTGCTCTTAAGGTTTTGTGCGATGATCTATACCTGTATATTCTGCCCAATGTGTGTGTATGTAATGTGATGTTCCCTTTGGTAATCAACTTCAAGCTGATTTATCTGCTTGTTGTATATTCAACCCAATATCGTTTGCCAAGCTTTGCATAATATATAATTACCCAATGACTAAACATGATACAAATTATTATCAAGCGCAGTAATATCTTAGAGACGATAGCCAACACTCTTGGTTTACGCTGTGCATGA
>JANZLF010000008.1:37008484-37024909 GCA_026546835.1 Erythroxylum foetidum | reverse complement strand
CGAGGCCAGGCTAGGTCTCCAAGTCCTAGGCTTGATAGGGCCCTGACAACCCAAAACCCAACTCAGCCCAACTAGACTTAAAATTTTTAGGCTTCAGGTTGGATCGGGCCTGGTAGACCAAACCTAAGCTTGGCCTAAGGCCCAATCAACTTGAGCTAAACTTTCAAGATTAGTTAAGAGTACTAGAAAAGCCATGCAAGTGTAATCACCAATCTCTATAAAACATCTAGAAGTAATGATATCACAATAAACTCTTTATTTTAGTGAATATTCCCTGATACATGTTTCAATTAATAATTCCAACATGTAGGTTCTGGATTAATACTCTGTAAAAATCCATTCTAATTATATCAAGAATTATAATGAAACACATATGAGTTCATCACTTATAAAGATTGTAGTCAATAATAAGCAAATGCTAAAATGTATGTTTTAAGACTAAAGTAACAACCTACTTTATTCTTGAAAATATACTTGATTCCATATTCATTTAATAGTGCCATTATTGATAGTCGACTACTATCATGATATGAAACTCATCATTTCCTTGAAGTAAACTCCTTTACTTACAAAAAGATAAATCGTAACACTACAGTCTAAACCATAATCAAGCGACCAACTTGATTATTCAATTGTGAATCCATTATTTTATATTCTTATAATATACATATTCCTCATAAATCTCTATGTATATGTATATTACTTATAAAAGAATATTGGTACCTTATGACTAGATATATAATGCTCATAAAAACCAAATTCTTTTGTTTTATTAATAATAAATATTTTCATCACAAAACGATAACTGAAGAAGATTAAGTTACATGAAAATACACTTGTTTTTTCGAGCACTATATTTATATAACTCTAACAAATGGGAATGGGCGAGGCCAGGCTAGGTCTCCAAGTCCTAGGCTTGATAGGGCCCTGACAACCCAAAACCCAACTCAGCCCAACTAGACCTAACATTTTTAGGCTTCAGGCTGGACCGGGCCTGGCAGACCAAGCCTAAGCTTAGCCTAAGGCCCAATCAACCTGAGCTAAACTTTCAAGATTAGTTAGGAGTAGTAGAAAAGCCATGCAAGTATAGAGAGAAATAGGAGCTTGTCTCACTAAAGACTTCTTTTTAAAATGTTATAAAATCTCAATATTTAAAAAAAATAAAAAAATCTCAATATTAACAAGATAAATTTCTATCAAAATTTTTAATTAACATTGTCAAAACTATATTTTCTATTGACTTGTATTCAAACAAATTTCAATGAAAACAACTTATAATTAGTGCAAAAAGTAGCCAAAAAATACATGGATATGCAAACTATAAAAAATGAAAAAAGAAAATTATTTCTTATAGTAATTAGGGTCAAGATTTTAAGTTGAGAATGATATGGAAAGTTTCCCTAAACTTTTATTATTTTGATTTTAATTAGATCTTTATAAATTGATCTAACTTATTTATTTAAATGGATTAAATCTAAAAATTAAAGTACCGTATTTATGATTGAAAGTTAGGACAAAAAAATTAAGAATCAAGTTTGGGTTATGCAAAAGAAAATATCAAATATTTATAAGTAATTTATAATTATTGTCCAATATTTATTTAAGATAAATTAATATTTATATAATGTAGTATCTTATCAAAATTATGAACTTTTATAATTATTTATCTATTTTAATTTTGTTATAAAATATAATTTTATATTATATATTATATATTATATATTTATCTAAAATCTTTATTATTTTTAATTTATTTGAATAAGTGATCAAATAAACTATTTATATTGTACATAATTAATGGAAATTTTAATAATATAAATTACAGGTTTAACTTAAATTTAAAATTTTAGTATTAAAAATGCTTATATTATATCTTACTTATGAAAATATCTTTGTTATGAATGACGAATTAAAATTTTTCCTTAAAGTCAACTGCACTCCCATCCATTCGCAATTCCAATCACAGCATGTTGATTGGTGTCATTTATTACCAATTCGGTGGGACCGAGTAAGGTAGACAAAATTTTCAAAAACACTGATTAAACCAAAGTAAAGTCGTCACAAGGTATCCTCCGTCCTCACTGTTTGCAACTCCTCGCCAGCGATCAAAACTACAATCTGCCGACTAAATTGTAAGAAGTGGCCGTCTCGGTGAGGTGAGGGAAATATTTGATTTAAGCAAAAATTAATTTAAATATAAATAATTTAAAGATATTTTTTATAATTAAAATTTACTTAAAATATCTCATAAATAACTAAAAAAAGTAAAAAGTGGCGGCATAGCGCTAGGACCTTAACTAATCCACCACCTCTGAAGAAATTGTCAACTTCCTACCATTAATTCTGCCAATTATTTTATTTTTATTGTTGGACCACACACGTCATTTTGATTTTTGAAGCTCTTACTCAACACCGGCGACTAGACTTCAATTTTTCTATGGTTTATTAATGAAACGAAATAATATAATATTAAGAGAATGGTTTATATATTAGATAGAAAATCACAATTTTATATTACATCTTATTTTATTTTAAATAATAAAAAATAAAAAATCTCTATTTTAGAAAATTTAAAATAGAATGTAAAATAATAAACAACCTTAAATTATATTATATTATAAACCCTTCATTTAAATAATATTCTACAATATTATATTATAAATTCTTCCATCATTTTCAAACAATAATTTTTTAATATTACATCTATTTATATTTCATTTCGTAATAAATCATTTCATTTTAATCCATTTTATTAAAAACTTTGCGTCTAACCAAAAATAACCTATGAGATTAAACAAAAACACAGATGATGCTCTTTTTCTCCTTTTATATCTTCACCGCATTAAATTAAATTTTGTGTTTTAATTTTCCATCTTCTAAATTCTCGCAAATGTGTTTTCTATTGAAAATAAATTCATAAATAACAGAATTAAAGAAGATAAAGAGAAGGTGGGGTTTGTTAATTTATTTGACACCCTAGTCAAAGTACTTGCTTCAAATAGGCCATTAAATGACAAATTCCTTTCTATTATTAGAAACAACGTAACTAAGAATTTAAAATAAGTATTGTTCATAATTTTTCATGCATACTTATAAATTTATTTTCAAAATTACTCGTTAGTTTCTCTTACATCTTAATTATACAGATTACATCTTAAAGACAATTCAACATATAATTAATAAAAGTATATTAAATATTTCACTAATTTTTTAATAAGTGTGCAAATTTTTAAAACGATTTTTATTTTGAATAGAAGGGAGTAGTAAAAGCTAATAATAAAAAGTAGACAAAAAGAAGAAAGGTAAGAAACAATTTGTAAAGAAGGATTTCTGCTTAAAACTGGAAATAGTGAATCCAAGAGTGGAGCCAGAGATAGAAGCAGAATATAGAAATTCAAATTCAAACAACGCCTTTGGCTGGCCGCACGACGTCCGTACTCGTGAGATCAGATGTTGATTCACGTTCTTGCTCAGTTGCTCCGATAAAAGCTTCGGTCTAACCAAGAAGATGTTGAATTTATCGCCGTTGAATTGAACTATGTAACTGTTTCATTGCAAATCTTAACAAAAATAAACGAAAACTTGAAACTTTCATATGCCATAGTTTGGTTGACTGTGTCTAACCTTGTCCTTGTGACATTACTCTACTATTTTGTGTCACCTTCAATTACTATTGACGTAACAGGAGGAGCCTAGTAGGTGTTAAATTGGTCGACTTATGCTTTGTCATACATACCACATATCGTGGCGTGGTGTGTGGATTAGTTGGGCTTTGCTTTTAATTTGATAATGTGGAAAAAAATCCGAGCTTGAAAATTTTCAAAGACAAGATTTTGCTCCTCTCGCTTTTCTAGACTTCGACTCTTTCTTCATCTCACAAATCTTTTCAAACATGTCTACCTTAAGCAGGAACAACAGTAACAACAACAGCACGGGTACCATTTCTTTCCGTGATTTCAAGAAGCAAGCTTCGTTCTTTCTCAAGGAAAAGATCAAGAGCGCTAGACTGGCTCTCACAGATGTTACACCTGCAGAACTGTGAGTTTTCTGATAATTTTTTTTTTTTTTTTGTAACTTTCGTGTCTAAAAGATTTAAACTTGATGTCTGGTGTATGTTCTGTCTCCAACATGGAAATCTACGGCTTGTGGTTTATGATCTGAGTTATGTTCCTCGACGTGGCTTGATTTAATATGTGAAGGTTGACTGAAGAAGCTACAAATGGGAATACGTGGGCACCAGACACACGTATTCTGGGATCCATTTCGCGGGCTGCTTTCGAACTTGATGACTATTGGAGGATTGTGGAGATTCTGCACAAGAGGTTTGTCGTTTCTGGTTCTATGATTCTTCTGATCGCGGCTGCTTTACTCTGTATGTATGTTTTCTATCACTTACCAAGGTATTGGATGTTTATGTATTGTATTTTCTTTTCTTTCTATGTTATATCAGATTCTCAAGATTTGATAGAAAGAATTGGAGGGTTTCTTACAACTCCCTTATTGTATTAGAACACATGTTGACTCATGGACCTGAGAGTGCGGCAGGGGAGTTTCAGATTGACAGAGATGTTATCAGAGAAATGGATAGCTTTCAGTATGTAGATGAGAAAGGGTCAGGAATTTTGTAACTGTGCCTTCCTGTTTCTTTTCTTGTATTATCGAATAATCGCATTTACTTTACCTTTAAGTTCTGTTTTCTGTCATAAGATGTCTGAAATGGATGTGCAGATTCAACTGGGGCCTTGCTTTAAGAAAGAAATCAGAGAAAATAATCAAACTGCTTGAGAAAGGACCACTTCTGAAAGAGGAAAGGGAGAAAGCTAGAAAGCTAACTAGAGGGATTCAAGGATTTGGAAGCTTTGCCCACAGGTCTTCATCAGCGCAAGGCATTCTCCAAGAATCATCATGTGGGACATTTGGAAGAAGTAACACTCAGTTTAATGAGCACAATTGTCAGGAAAATCAACTCACCCCAGATGAAGCAAATTTTGTCCAGAAAGTTGAGACCTCGCAAAACAATTTTGAGAATGGTAGTTCCAAGTCTGGCAAGAAAAGAGAGGATCTGCAATCTTGGGATAGTTTTAGCAATACTGAGATGAAGATATCAGGAAGAAGTTCCAAGGAAAACATTACTCCTGTCAGGGAAGATTTTCATGGATGGACTTCTACGGAAGA
Organism: Erythroxylum foetidum; assembly: GCA_026546835.1. NCBI lineage: Eukaryota > Viridiplantae > Streptophyta > Magnoliopsida > Malpighiales > Erythroxylaceae > Erythroxylum > Erythroxylum foetidum. Next base: position 37,019,734 of record JANZLF010000008.1, on the reverse strand, counting down.
AGACAATCCACTTCTGAATGGTAGGAGAGATGAAGTAAAGATTGTGGAGGAAGATCACCCCTTCGATTATACTGAAAATCAAAATACTGCTTCCCTACTTACAGCAAGAGATGGAATTCTTCAAGGATGCTAAGTTAGTAATTTGGCTTCTCAAATGCAGACTTTGCGTCTGTAAATTATCAGTGGATTTGTTATGAGTGTTGCATTATGCTATGCAGACTTTTCGTCTGTAAATTATAGTGAATCTATTAGGATTGTTGCTCTTGTCTTCATGTATGTTGCATTTGCTAGACATAGTCCTTGAGAATTGGGGTAGCATATGGATAAAGCTGTTAGTTGGTAGCAATGTTTTGCGAAAGAGTACTGATGAAACAATAACTGCTCATCAAGTCTTTTAACTTGTGAGTGAGCAAACAGAAAAGGGCTTTGCTTCAGTTATTGGCATTTCTAACCGAAGCTTCAAATTGTCCATGAGCATGTACTTGATTGGCTTGTTGAACAATTTGTTGGAAGGCATCTTCAATTTCCAGTTACATTAGCAGATTCCTTTATCCCAGAAAGAAACAACAAAATGATGAACAAATCATATTATCACAAAGGAATCAGACATTGATGTAAATTTCAAAATGGTTACTCTAATCTGAACAAGACATTGTCATCTCCACAAGCTTGGGAAGATTGATTTCTTGACAGTATCACTGGCAAAATACTAAAGAAGCGTCTGCAGTTGATTAGGAAACATTGCTGCAGTAAGCATACCCAAAAATATTGTATACTCTTTACCTTTATTTGATGTTCAGATCCATGGCCAAAAAGAACGTGAACACGAACCTCAGGAAATGTGGAATTATAAACTCTTTGGTGCAGGTAACGCCACAAATGTTCTGAAACCATTAGGCAGCAACATTATAGGCAAACCAATCAATTCAGACCACGAAAAAATACAGGATTCAATAGTTTCAAGTTGCAACTTACACAGCTTCAACTGCCCTTCAAACGCTTCATTCCTTGTGCTCCTGATTGTAAGCTGATTATACAAACTTTCTTTAACTGCTTTGTCAAAAACGAATAAAACCAAAAGAGCAAAACAACCGCTAACGTTCATAATGACATTTGAATTGGACTCAAACATTTCAGAGTATTCAAAATGAATCCTAATGTTTATAAAACGTTCAAAATGAACTTTGAGCACTAACAGCGTGAAATTTTTTTTATAAACATTGTTTAAAAGTGAGACCCGTCATGTGAGAATTTTTAAAATAAAAGTAGGTCTCAGCATTTAAATGAAAGTGGGACTTACTTTCAATTAAATACCTCGTCCTCTTCTTGAATGTCAATCTTGGGCCTGAAATCTTCTATCCTCATTTTTGTATACCTACTCTGTTTCATTAGATTCAAGCCATTCATTTATATCGGACCCACACAAATAAATGGCTTAGATTCAAGCCAAAGTAAAGATGCTTATCAGTGGCAATGAGTGGTGTTGCAAAGCTAAAATTAGTAACCTATTCATAAGAGGCATTCCCCCTTATAATCCTAATTCAAAAAGGGAGGATAAGTCCCTATTTAGACCTCACAAGTCATGTCAAGACCTATTTAGACCTCTTGCCCCCATAATTTAATAGTATCAATAATGGGTTGGCTTAAATATATATCCCGTAAAGTATATTTTATCCTCTAGGTAGCAGTACAAAACAAGCTCAGCAATTTAGATAGGATTAAGGGGTCTTCAAACTCGAATCAACTCTACAAACTTTGTTTTGAGGCTTGGAAGACTATCGATCATTTTTTATTTAAATGCCCTTATGCAAATGGACTTAGGTTGAGCATCTAATAATTGAGTAATCACTTCTACCATCAAGCTTAATAGGAAAATTTTGTCATAGAAGCTTCAGACCTTCACCGGCTTTCCAAAGATGATCACTCTCTTTAAGATTGCATTTTGTTGCGCTATTTACTCGATTTGGAGGCAAAGGAATGCAAGAATTTTCATAAATCTGTTGGAAAATATACGCAAGATCAAATCTAACCGCAGCGGAATGAATTTAAAATTTTTATAGTTAGAATTACAAAATGCAGTCCAAAGAAATCTAACTTAGATAAGGGAACTGGTTATGGTTAACGTGATGATCTTAAATTTTCTCTAACCATTATTAGAAGATGGAATCTCTAAGTCCTTAAAGTACTTCCCTTAGTGACATTTAGCTAAACACAGTTCTGGTTTAGATGTTTGGCTCCTAGATTTAGTTATACATTTGTCATCTAATAATTACTTTAATTTGGTTAATGTCCATATAAATGTTATACTGTTTAAATATTGTCAAAATTATAAAATATTCTATTTAATTTGATTTTGTCATAACAAATTATTTATTTACATTAAAAACAACTTTATATGTTAATTTTACTTAATAAAGTATTTATATAATTAATTTTAATTTAAAACAAGATATGAGTTTATGGGTTGATTTCAAAAATTAAAATTCTACAAAAGGAGAGAGTTTGGATTTGAAATGAAGCTCATTTCCTAAGTTAGGTCAAATTTGGTTTTAAATTTTCTTTAATTAACGTTGTGCCAGCCTAGGCCATGTTCAAGTCTCATCATTAATATAAAATATTAACGGTAAAAATTATTATTTTATTTAAAATAAAAGACTTATTTTAAATGGTCAAACACACTTTTGATTATTTTAGATAGTCAAAAAATCAGAAAGGAGTTAAAACTAAGGGATCGTCCAACTTGAAACATGTAGCCAACCAGAAATGGATGAACAATTAAACAAGACCATCAATAGCTGTTGATGGAATGGAACAAAGGATTAAATCCACATCTACTGTTCTTTTTGTTCATCTTTTTTCTTTTTTGGGTTTCTTTTTAACAGTACAAGCCAAAAATGTAAGAGAAAGCAGAGGAGGATGATACTTGCGAGATGCAAATTATTTGACATGAATAGGAAACTACTGAAATGCCTCTCCGATATCAAAGGTTTAGAAGCATTTCCTATGCACAATGGATGGGCCAGATTCATCATACTCTGCCTTGGCAATCCACATCTGCAGTTGAATAACAAATCAATTAGCTCCAATCCAAGTTAGAAAATTGCATGTTTTCTGCTTTTATCAACGCCTAAGACATTAAAGATTAAGCTGTAAATCAACCTGACATTATAATGAAACATACCTGCTGAAAGGTGCTGAGCGAGGCCAAAATAGAGCCACCGATCCAAACACTGTACTTTCTCTCAGGTGGTGCCACGACCTTAATTTTCATGCTGCTTGGGGCCAAAGCAGTGATTTCCTTGCTCATTCTGTCAGCAATACCAGGGAACATGGTAGATCCACCACTAAGGACAATGTTTCCATACAAATCCTTCCTAATATCAACGTCGCACTTCATGATAGAGTTATATGTGGTTTCATGGATGCCAGCAGCTTCCATACCAATCATGGATGGCTGGAAAAGGACTTCAGGGCATCGGAAACGCTCAGCACCAATGGTTATCACTTGTCCATCAGGGAGCTCATAGCTCTTCTCAACAGAAGAGCTAGTCTTGGCAGTTTCTAGTTCCTGTTCATAGTCAAGGGCAATGTATGCCAGCTTCTCTTTCATGTCCCTAACAATTTCACGCTCAGCTGTTGTAGTGAACGAATAGCCTCGCTCAGTCAGAATTTTCATAAGGGCATCAGTAAGGTCACGACCTGCAAGGTCAAGACGGAGGATGGCATGTGGAAGGGCATACCCTTCATAAATTGGGACAGTATGGCTGACACCATCACCAGAATCAAGAACAATACCTGCACATTACGATAAAACACATGAAACTAAATCTGCATCAGAATCAGAACTCATTAAGGCACATGCCTATGCACTGGATACAACAAAAGGACCAAGATAAAGAGATTTCAAATAAACAGATTCCAGGAACCATCCCAAAACTATGGCAAGATTTACACCATAAGAACCTGAGAAAATTCGAACAGCAATTATTCTGTACCTCAAATATGCACAATGCAATACCTTTTAACAGTTTCAGAAACCTTACTGACCTATTGCAGTTATCTAACTAGTAATAAATCAGCATACGTGTTAAAAGCTGCTCACCAGTTGTACGGCCACTGGCATAGAGAGACAGAACAGCCTGAATAGCAACATACATGGCAGGAGTGTTGAAGGTCTCAAACATGATTTGAGTCATCTTCTCACGATTTGCCTTAGGGTTGAGAGGTGCTTCGGTGAGCAGAACTGGATGCTCTTCAGGTGCTACTCGGAGTTCATTGTAGAAGGTATGATGCCAGATCTTCTCCATATCATCCCAGTTGCTCACAATGCCATGCTCAATGGGATACTTGAGAGTTAAAATACCACGCTTGGACTGTGCCTCATCCCCAACATATGCATCCTTCTGGCCCATACCAACCATCACACCCGTGTGACGGGGCCGACCAACGATACTAGGAAACACAGCCCTAGGAGCATCGTCACCAGCAAATCCAGCCTACAATTTAAAAATCAAATGAAACTCTCAACAACAAAACTATATTTTGGTGTCTTAGAAACGATGATTCAGTACCTTGACCATTCCAGTTCCATTGTCACAGACAAGTGGTTGGATATCCTCGGAGTCCGCCATATTATGATATCACCTGAAACATTCCAATGACAAAAATTCAGGATTCTTTCGTAAAGAGAAAAAAAAAAACCACAATTACGCAAATACAGCATCCAAAAATGGGATCATCACCTATTTCTGCTTTGCGTAAGAAAAAGAACAATGAAAAGCTTATACACACCAGAACACACGATCAATCTGAAACTAGTATTCAAGATTGAAAGAAAAAAAAACCTTATAATCTTAAGCTAAACATGCAAAATCCAAAATGTTGTTAAAACAAATGCACAGGTCTGTAAAATCACCGAATCCACAAACCAAGAGAAACGGCAAGATTCAAACGAGAAGACGCATGTATAGATCTAAAATGACAATAGCAATCCAATACCAAAAGTGACCAACACTAACACAGAGTTTTAATGCCCGCCTTGGTATGTTTGAAAATTGAAAGAGATGATATAGATTTAAACTCAAACCAAATCCCAAATTCTGCTTTTTTATAGGCGTGTAATCCTAAAATGGAGCAGATTTCGAGGGAAAGGAAGACCCATTCATCTTCCTTGAAATGTGGACAACGTAACCTCCCTGTGACACCTTAAATCTAAAGATAGTGGTTAGGAGTTTTTTATTTAACTCGACTCCATTAACAACCAAGATTAGAGGATCCAACTTCCTGATCCACCATTGTTTGCCTTGGCTGGAGCCTGAACTATACCAGAACAGAAAGGCAAGCCCATGGAACAGTGGACCGGTTAAGAAATTACGATTTGTGGGAGGAAACTATTAACAGAGTCATGATTTGAGATGGGGCATCATGTTATTATTGACCATATCCTTAATAGCTGAGCTGAGACCAAGACTGAGATAAAGAAAAGAACAAATTAATGGTTGCGGGTCTTCTTGGCATTTGCTTGCTTTGTCGTTCTTAGTGGAAAAGTAAACGATCATGTCATGCCGCCCATTCGGTCAACCAAAAACAATAATGATAAAATTCCAAAGGGAAGGATCATCTCCACTTCAATTCGGCAATCAGGAGTTGTCCAAAATATATAAATGACCACTTCTCTGTTGCCTGAGACTTTGAGATTTGGGGAACTTCCAATTATCCCTTCTTCAACAGTTGAGAGAATGGTCAGTTGCCATTTTTAATGGACTTTTCGAGCAACAACAGACCAAGGAAAATAAATGGCGGGAAAATGAAGTAAGGAATACGGAAAGTAGGGCAGGAGATGATTGTTAGAGATGGGACATTATGATCCAAGATGGGAAGCAAAATCATTAGGCATGAGCATGAGATGCAATTATGTGGCGTGAGAGTGTGTGTGTGTGTGTGTGTGTGTGTGAGTGAGTGAGTTTGGGGCCTTTTTTTAATCTGCAATTCTTCTTTTAGCAAACACACAAACTAGTAGATATGCTTATCAGACAATTCTAAAGGAGACGGCAGCGTCTTCATGTACTGTATTTGTGCTTTTGCCCATTTTCTTACATTAGCTTTCATAATCAGTGACTCACTGGACCGGGTCTTTAATTAATACTTAGATGCCAAAATAGGGAGGACTTGAATTGCCAACAGTTTGGACTTTGGAGAGGAGGAGAAGAAGAAGAAGAAGAAGAAGGAATCTTCTAAAGTAAATGCAGTGGATGGAGGCCCCTTATCATGTCCCATCCCATGATGCGGTGAAATCCAAGCTCTTTTCAGGAAATATCGCAGATATCTTTAGCCGGAATCCAAAGTTATATTAATAAACATGACAATGGCCTGAACCAGGCCTACCCCATGGGACCTACGCACCCACGAAAATTCACCTAATATGTTATAAATCCTCACAGCTACTTGTGTTACGCATATGAATCCTTTACGTTTATGCAGACACCAACGAAGGGGACAGGGGCCAGGGGCCAGGGGCCAGGGGCCAGGTGAGTGAGCATTAATGAGATTTAATAGAACTTCTATCTCAGGTGCTTGTGAGTCATGTTAATATGACAAATGATCGAAAAGTAGACACATTAAAACTGTGAAAGTCAAATTTGTTAGAGAATATATAAAATCAATTAAGTTATCCTCACATAACAGCTTAAGCTATTGTGATGAAACGGTCACTTTAACATGGTATCAGAGCCTCTATGATCGAACGGTCATGAGTTCGAATCCTACCACCTACCTATTTTAATTAAATTAAGCACAAGATAAAATAAACCTGTACAAATTTCAAGCCCAAAGAATTTTCACTTGAGGTGGTGAAAGAGTCACTTTAACAAAACTCTACATATGGCTAATAAGTGATTAAACAAAATCCGACTTACCAATAGGTTAATTATCCGAAACTAAAAACTGGGGTACTGTACAGTACTAACTAAGAAGGATATGATAGTTAATACTCCAACATCTCTTGTCAGAGCTGTGAAATTCTAGCCACCGAAGCTTTTTCTTTTTAAAGGTTGAAACTGGAGCGAGGAGTTTATGCAAGAAATGAAGATGAAAGCGGCAGGTGGGGGCTACGATTGTTTTAGAAAGCATGCACGTTAACATCAGATGGTTTTGCTGTAGTAAACCACGTGCATTGATGCATCAAAGTTCGCAAGAGATCAGGAAAAAGCCACTGCTTTTTCTTAAACCTGATTTTCTTACTAATTACTTTTACTTAAAAATGGCTGACTCCTAGAAAAAGAAAACGATCCCATTAGGTCTTCCATCCTACTTTCTCAGCTAGCTCATTTCTATAGTTAAAATATGGAAAAAAGGATAAAACAAAGTAGAGGGTCTTTTTTCTTATATAGGAAAAAAGAGGGGATCAGGATGTGAATGTCGTTGTCGTTGTTGTTGTATAAGTATGTTGCATTGGATCCTTCGCCGAAGTGGGTTTCTAGGTCTTCTACTCCCTCTCTCAATAAGAGCATTTAACCAGCTAAAGTCCAGAAAGTTAACTTGTACAAGTCCACTAAAAGGTGGCTGTTCTATGATTATATCTTCTTTCATCTATATCAACAATTTACTGTTTCTCCTAGGATTCCCGGTTTCTAGCTAGCCAGTTATTGACTTCTCGTTACCTTATTAACTGCCATTGAATTGTTCACGCATTTTTGTTTCTTATACTCTTTAGTTTTCTTCTTGCTCCTACCTAGCTACTCCGTTCCTGAGGAGTTTTAGATTTCTGGATTCTGCTGTCTGCTTGTTTTTGGTGATCTTTTAGTTGTAGATCTTCATGTTCCTTGAATTTAAATCAGTTTCGTACATGGGGGTGCCAAATTCTGAGAAGTTTTTCTCCGATAAAGATCTGAATTCAGTGGAATTCAATTTCATCGTGAGACCATCTTTGGAGTTTCGAGCTGAGTGCGATATTGCACCCTTACACGATGGAATTGAAGATCAGGATCACAAACAAGAAGTGCAAGGGCCTCAGCATGAAGAAAAAGAATCAGAAGGTAGTAAACGCGAGCTGTCCGTTCCTGCTTTGGAAATAAAATTGCCATCTTTGGGAAGAGAGTCTGGGATTGAAGATGAAGATGAAGGGTTCAGGACACCAACAGCTAAGGATAAAAAAATCGCTTCAGTTCTTCAGTGTCCTCCTGCGCCGAAAAAAATCAAATCTCTTCCATCAACCAAACGAAAATCGCCCAGCCGAAGACTCTTACTTGATCTGTCTAATGAGGTGGAGTCTTTGTTCCCTCCGGTTCTTCTCGCAGATCTTGGTGGCAAGATTAAGAAAGCGAGACAAGGAAATGAAATGACGACTAAATCGTGAATGATGTATGTTAGATAAAGGCGAAGGTGAAGGAAGACATAATTGATGATGCTTCTATCATCCTATCCTCAATGCTAGTTTTATCATTCACGTTTCCATTTTGTTGTAAGATAATATTAATGATAGCATCAAAGCTCCTTCTTTTACTGCTTCCGCTGTTCTAGTTTCCAGGTTCATAATTTCCTTATCAGAGTTATCGAAACTATTAATGTTTTTAGTTCCAGAAAATGAGATGGATGATCTAAATTAATGGTGGATTCATCCGCTCATAGGATTCTTACTTTCATCCAACCGGAACCGGACCCCATCAAGAAGGTAGGTTGTTGGTTGAGGATGTTTGAGTTCCAAGCGTCGAAAAAAAAAGAGGGTGATTTCTATCTCTTTCTCTCTCTAAATGTATTGACTTTAATATATAGATTATAATGAGAAATGGTTTGCATTGACTTTAATCAAGAGTAGCAAACATCCGCCATTGATATTGGCAGTGGGAAGGGTGATGAAACCCAATTAGGATATTCCCTCACTTACATGGCAGAGATCCTTAAACAGTATGCGGATGATGTCCCAAACTTCTAGGTACCGGAGTTTCTTTTTGCCCCTCCTCATTTCTCGAGGGCCACAACTGCTGCTGTACACATAATTGAAGCCATTAAGTTGCTACCACATAAGTCTCGGAAAGCTTGGAAAGAAAAATAAAAGAAACCATCAATCTTAACTTTGAAGCCAAGATTAATCAAGTTGATCTAAAATTAAGAGTTCAGATTCTCTGTTTAATTTTATAGTGTCTTATTGTGTTTAATAATTTCAGCTATTTATTTATATAGATCCTGCGTGGGTCTCGTATAAATAAATACGAATCTCGTATAAATAAATGACTGAAATTTTATGGGACACAATAAAATACCATAAAATTGGACAGAAATCTTGTTTTTAAAATTAGTGACCCAGTTGATAGGCTGAGTAGAATCGAACCACATGAGAAACACATTCTGCGGAAAACAAAAAACAAAAGCTAGTTCGAGTCAATTGGGATTTGGTGAATCAAGTTGGATCCATCAGCCACGATTACTTCGGCCTGTTCATGCCAGTATTCTAGAAACTTTTTTGAAAATAGGCCTCATTTTAGGAAGAACAAGTTATGAGTTTGCTGCTTTCTTGCTGATTCATTCCCATCTTTGTAGGAATTCTAACGCCTTTCATTTTACTATATATACAATATTACGGAAAACCATTGGAGTAAGCTAACTAGATAAAGCTCTTTAATGTAGCTAACTAGATAAAGCTCTTTAATGTAACTAACTTTACTGTTTTTACCAGTATTTTGAAACTCGGACCGGTCATCAAACCGGAAGCTTTACTGGTTATCGGTTTGACTGGTTCAATCGGTTCAATCATCGATCGAACCGGTGTGACGTCATAATTATATAATAATTATATTTAATTATATATAATATTAAAAATATTAAAAATATACCAAAAAATAAAACCAAAAAACCAAAAAATAAAAATTTTATTGAATCAGTGATCGGACCGGTCCAATTTGACCGGTCCGACCGGTCAATTGACCGATTTTGACCGGTTCTCACTGGTTCAATTGAGAACCGATTTTAAAGGATGAATCGGACCGAATAACCGACCAATCACCGGTCGAATCGATCGGACTAGCCAATTCGGTCCGATTTTCAAATCAGAAGTTTCCACCAAAGGGCTCGACACGTATGTATTTGACTTGTAGTTAGCTAGGTTGGCCGTTTCTACCACCAAAGAGGCTTTAGCTAATTAGCTTTGCCTTCCCTTTCGTCTTTTCTTTAAGAAAAGGAATACAAAAATTCGAGAAAGGAACGATATATTTTCATTCTCCATCTTATTTGGTATATTGGATCGCCAAATGTTGTCTTACTTTCCTATGTGTCTTCGCTCACTCGTAGTGGTTAATTGTTTATCTCCAATTCAATTGCCTTTATCGAATTTGGCATTAATGAGTCTTCTAGTTTATACCCTTTCGGTTGATTGGGCTGGTTGGAAAGCAATTTATTTTTTAAGAATATTTATGTATTCTTTATTAGTTGTATTTTATGCTTAATATTAAAAGTAAAATAACTACAATAGTTATTATACACTTGAAATTATGATATGATTATAATTATTAAATTCAAATTGCATTTAAGTACTATTTTTATATTGTTACTAAGTATAATTTTATCAAGACAAGATATTGATAGTGCGATAAAACTAACATATATTATGTTTTTTTTGTGAAAAAAGTATTTAATTTTATAAAGTAAGATATATAAACACTTAAACAAATATATGAATACTTATTAGAGAATAAGTTCACTAAATTGGACTGATAATGAGAATCATTATTTGTGTTTATGTAGATATGATCATTATGATGATCACGTAGTTAGTCCTAAAACTTGAGATTGCCAGAGTATTTTATATGAAAATTATTGTATTTTAATACTACTTATGATATATTCTATTTAAGATAACTTAATTGATAATATTTAAATAATATGAATTATATAGAAATAGTTGAATAAGTAGTAGGTTAATAATTAATTTGTTATCCTAAATTAATTAGGAAGGTAATCTACTATTCTTGATTGCTAATAATTATAGAGAGAAAGAAAATATAAAATGTTGAGAATTCTTGTAACATCCCGTTACCGAAGTGACGGGTATATCGGTAACTTGGATCAGGTTAAGATTGTGTAACATCCCGTTACCGAAGTGACGGGTATATCTGTAATTTGGATCAGGTTAAGATTGGGTACAGGCAAATGTGACATTGTGCATGCATTATTGTTTTTATAAATATCGGTAACGGATTATTGACTGCACCAGCAAATATATATATATATATATGTACATACATGTATGACAATTCCCGA
>JANZLF010000008.1:36987938-37001077 GCA_026546835.1 Erythroxylum foetidum | reverse complement strand
GCAGTTTGGGGCGCTCGGCGCGGGCGCGACCCGAGGGGCCGCCTCGGGATTCGGGCATCCGGGGCCCGGGCCCAACATTAACAAAGGATAGTCTAGTGATCCTTATATCCTTGCATTATGGAATTTGAAATTTTGTTCTCTACTAACTCCACATTTTGTTAACTTGATCAAGATTTTGATACTAAGAATGAAAAGGTAAGGGGAGAGGGAATTCCATTAGTAATTATGCCATATTGTAGTAAAGCATCCACAAAATTCGAAGGGAAACCATATGCTGTCATTTTGTTTATGATAAAGGACCAATCCAGGGTGTCAAAAGCATATTAAAATATACTTTTATAACACAATTTTTACTTGATCCTTTTCTATTGTAGTTTTTAAGGAGCTCATGGACTATTAGAACTTTATCACCTATTAATTTGTCCTTATGAAACATCCTTGAGATGCATCTTCAATCTTGGACATTATGATCTTCAACTTGTCTACTAGCATTCTTGAAATTACTTTGCCTATTGTATTTCAACATGAGATGGCTTAAAAATCATTTATGGAGCTTAACAATTGTGCTTTTAAAGCAAGGGTTATAAAGGTTTTGTTGAGTTCTTTCAACATTTTCTCTTTTGAGAAAAATTCAGGCACAACATTCATAACCATAATTTTTTAATGTGATACCAAATTTTACTGAAATATAGGTATTGGGTCTATATGGCCTTGGTATTTTATTTGGCTTTAAATCAAATATAGCCTTCTCTACAACATTGGGGATGAAGGGATCAATTAAAAGAGCTACATCCTAATCAGAGATAATATTCAGTAATGATGTTCTTTAATAAACTGAATGAGGAGTTTGTACTGGAAGAAGTTCTAAATATGTTAGAGAATAAAGTAATAACCTCCTTTCTAATGTCTTCTTGTGAGTGCAACTATGTGCAATGATGGTTCTTAAAAGATACAATTCCATTAATGTTTTTCCCAGAAAGTAGAGTCTTGTAGAAAAAAATTATATTCTTGTCACCTCCTTTTGTAACCAATGGATTCTCTATCTTTGTTTGATGAGGTAATGGTAAAACTTAATTGCCTAGTTATAGTTGAAAAGAGCTTGCTTCTCCTACTCCTATAAGGCCAAGTTTTCTGAAGAATTATAAAGATTTTTTTCCTTTTCATCTTTAACTATAGTTTGAGTATCTAAGGACTTTTTTTCCCCTTAAGGTGTTCAAGCTCAATTTTTATTAAATTTATTTTCCTCATATAATTATATAGCTTGTTGCCTTACAAGTTAATTCTTACCCTTTTGATGATAGCTTCCCTAAAACAAGCAACACTTACTAAATAATTTTAAATCTAAATGAATAATGTTTCTTTTGGATATTAAACATGTTTAAATGAATGCTAAGATAAAAGGGTTATTAAAAGTTATTTTACTCTCTGGATAAATCACCAGTGATTACTCATTTACTAATTTCCTATCTAACTTCTTTTATAGGTACCATTCCCTTTTTTGTTTGTTACTCCAGGTGTAGAAGTTCTTGTCTATGCTTAGGTTTGTCGCTTAGATATGATTTGTGCAATTCTTGAAGTCATTAGTGTAATACCCTAGTCTTGTGCTTTCCTCAGTCTCTAAAGGTGATAAAGTATTGTTGAAATAATTTATTAACATTCATGGTTCTTAAATAGTGTCCCATAAGTTCTTGAGTATATTTCAGAAGAGGATTCTTTGGAAAGCTAAGTTGAATGCATAGAAAAAGATTGTATAGAAGATGGATTGCATTTGTTCCATTTTAACATAAATATGAAAGAAATGATCTTTTATCAAAGGATTATAAATATCTAGTTTTGATGGATAAAAAAAGTAATATCCCATTGTGATCACTTTGTTTGTAAGAGAGTTCCATTATTTACTAAGGAAATTCAAATTATTCTAAGTGTTTTTCTTTATCTTTGTTTCTAAAAGACTAACCAAAAAGGGATTAACATCTTTTATATAATTAGACTATTAAGTCCTTTGATATTCTAAGATAAAGTGCTCATATTGGGTAGGAGGCTTTCCTATTCCTTTTTATGCTCCTTCTTATTACTCTTTTAAAGTCCATCTTATGTTCCTCTTCCTTAGCACTAGAATTTGAGGAAGCTTTAGGAAAGCTATTAGATGGGAGGTCTATAGAAGCTCCCTCAATCATATTCTACATTGTAGTCTTAAGGTTCACATCTAACTCCTTACTACTAAAGTTCTCTAGTCTTTTTGAGATTGTTGGAGATTAGGAATATATATCTCTCCTCATTTCGACTATCATTTTAATTTTTTTAGATCTTCCTCCCCTTTGCTTTATTCAGAACTTCAATTTGCAGTGATGTTTCTTGGTTAGTCTCTATTGATTTGTATATTGTTGCTCATTCCCTAGTTGAGAAAGTTCCGAGTATTCTCCAATTTGGAGCACTCTTTTACTTAGTTTGCAGATTTGCTTTGGTTGAGACAAAATGAGTCTCTAACTGTATATCTAATTAAAATATTGTATAGAAAAAAGATTAAATTATACATTATAACTATGCATGTATAAATTAAATAAAATCACCTTGTCATTTTTAATTTTTGAGTGGTTTAATGTATTCCTATTCGTCAATTTTGATTTATGATTATAAATTATTTAATGAGAGAATTAAAAAAATTAGAAGATGTTTAATTTATCTAATTCTAATTATAAAATTTAATTATCATTTATAATTATTGTCAATATATTAAAACCTATTAGTTAATAAGTACAAAAGCCATTAGAAAAAGAAATCCTAATTCAATTTAAGTTAGAAAATTTAATTTAATTTAAATTAGATTTAGTTGTAAAATTTAAGAACTTTTCTCTATATAAATTGGAGATATAAAGGAACAATACTCTAAATCAAACCTTCTGTGAACAAATTAGAAATATCCTTTTTTTCTTTAAAATTTAGTTGATATAGTTAATATAGACAATTAAATAATTTTATGATTGGTTTTTTCATCAAATAAGAAAAAGTTGTATGGGGAATTTGAAATAAGTTTATTTTAAACTCTTTTACTTTCTATTTATTTTTTTCAAATTATCCTACCAAACTAGTTTAATCAAAAATTATAAACTTATTTTATTATATCTATAATTAGATCATAATTAAAATTTCAATAAAATTGAATATGAACTATTTGAGCCAATAATATCACATGCTTCTAGATAAGTAAATATAATGGATGGTCAATTTGATACAATCTAACTGAAATTGCTGATAAAATAAATTTTATTTTAAAATAAAATGAATTTACAAAATTTCAAATCACTCTGTACCAACTTAAGTGAACTTAGTTTGGATAATGCTTAGACTATACTATTACAGACTCAAAATAATATATCTTTTTTTTCAATTAATAACATTATATGAACTTATTATTGGAGAACATAATAAAATATTAACATAGATAATATAAATTAACCTAGATAAATTTGTATAATTGAAACAAGTAATTTATAGTTAAATATTTAATATAGATTTCTTATTAAATCTTATCTATTTCACTTTTTATAAACATTTGTTATATTTTAATTATCGATACATATAATGACTAATTGTTTATTCCATATATAACAATTAATTGTCAAATAATTAAAACAAATTAAAAATTTTGATTACTAATTATGTAATAATCCCTAAACGTTCTCAATGTTTAGAATAAATTTTAAAATCATATTCCATTTCTGTTTACAATTAAAAAGCATGAAAAGTCTAATTTCTTTCCCTAAATTAAAAATATGACTCTTAAAAGAATCCACAATATGAAATAATTCTGTCTAAAATATAAAATTAATGATCATCGACTCAACTATGACCATAATTTAATAATCTCAATTATAGTTATATTCAATAATCTAGAACTATTATTATTTTATAGAAAATTTAACTTTCTTCTATGGCACATCAAATAAAGTCAGGTCATTTGGAATATTATGTTAGGTATTTCTTCCTCTTTTAGTCAGACTCTCATTCTTGACCAATTTAGTTTTTTTCTTCTTCTCTCTGCTAAAGCACCAATTACCTCAGTTCCTCAACCTCCACCTTAGCTTTCTAATCCCTTCCCAATTCTTCCTTTTGCCCTTATCTATTTTTCTGTTTTGTTTTGTCTCCCTTTTTTTTTTTTTGACCCTTAGAAAGGAAGGGGCTAAAACTGTTAACCACGAACCAATTATAGAATATACTCTAATTGATTAGTTGTAATTCAAATAGTGTCGTATTCCGATCTTATTTAATATTAAGTAGTAATAATCTCTTGCTAGAAATTACTTATAATTTTTGAGCCTAAAAAAAGTTTGGGTCTGTTGCTGATATTAAATAAACTTACATACCAAAGATTGAACATTCAGTGGGCCTTAATCAGATTTGGTTTTGGGCTTCATGCTTTTCTTTTATATATATATATAGATATATGGGATGATTAACAGATTGACGAGTTTCATCTTCTCAAAACCATAAACGAGATCGACCATAAACGAGATCGTCCTCTGCTAGAGTGAGAGAGGGATGAGTATGGTGCAAGAAGAGTCAATCTCAGTGGGTCATAATAAGGAAGCGGAATATGGAAGCCTTGGACCTTGTAGTTGAATAGGGTATAACCATGGAAACTGCCTGCCAATACCGGTGCATTGATTTATGGAAATTCCCATTCTACTTTGTACTGTTTTCTTCTCATCTCATACACCTTGAACGTAGACGAATTCTAACTCGCCATCAATGTCAGACATTCTTTACACTATTTTCTCCGAAGCCAGCTCTCTCAACGCGACCCAATCTATAAATCGTGGCGCCTCGAGTTTCTTGGATTGAAGAGTTTGCTATCGCTTAAAACTCAAGCTTCGTTGTAAATTGCAGGAATGGACAAACAAGCTATTCCATGGGTAGCACACACTTATGGAGCAAGAAATTTAAGATAAAGAGGATTCAAATAAAATATAAATTTAACAAAAATTTTTATATTAAAATTAAATAAAAAAATATACTTTTATTAAAAATAAAAGATAAAAATTAATTGTATTAATTAATCAAGTAAATAATTATATTTCAATCCTATATAAATAAATATTAATAATAAAGTTATTATATTTTGTTAAAATAAATAAAATATTTTTAAATTTATATTCATTTATTGATAAATAATTTAATTTTAAAATCAATGTTATTATTTAGAATAAAATTGATATATTTTAGAATATTTTAAATTTTAAATATATTAAATATTTATTAATTTTGAAGATATTTTTATTTTCAATATAAATTAATATTACAATTAAAGAAATAAAATGAACGGTTATACTATATTATTCATAATTTTAAGTAATTAACAAAAATATATTAAATTCATATTAAAATAAAAATAAAATAAAATTAATTTTTATGTTTTTTATAAGTTTTGAAATAGAAAGAAAGCAAATTAAAAACTCAACCAAATAAAATGTTTATTAAATTTGAAAATGAAATAGAAAATGAAAAATAAAAGTGGAACTAAGTTGCTTCTTAAGAATTTGGTTTGAATGTTTATAGAAAATTATTTATTAGAATTTGACCTAATAGACGGATGTATAAGTAGGCGAATAGTATTAACTACTAAGGTGTATATGAGAACTGAGTTATAAGAATTCCATTTTCTCATATTGAACTAATAAAGATATCTTAAGATTCACCAAAATTAAAACGGGACTCAGACAATCAGAAAAATTAAGAGTAATTCAAGAACCAAATTTTCAAAGTCTTCCCATGTCAAAGCCTATGCAATCTCACTTTCTTTCTGTATTTCAAATACCAAAGTCTTGGAGGGCCCAGTGCACCACTAGGCCCCAAGTAACTCTGTCCATGGTAGCACATTAGCTCAGATATCTTTAATAAGCAAGTTTTGAAGCTCGAGCTCCCTATGAGTTACCTCCCTCGAGGTAGAAGAAGCGTCTCTATGCTTTTTCTATTAAGGTTGTTCTTTTTCCTACCTCTAATATGCTAGAGCCTTTGTTCATCTCATTATACTTGATATATAATCTGAAAGGGAGAAGATTAGCCAACAAAATAGTAGCCATGTCAACCATGTTATCTTATTGGAACTAAATTGACATTGGAACTCAATTGACAAACTAAAATAAAATAATTGAAAAAAATAAGAATGATTCTAACTCAAATTAGACTAATCCCTAAAAAGAATAACCAATAATGAAATCAACAACCAAACAAACTCAATGCTAATTTAAATCTAACATAATAACAAATAACCTAAAAGGTAACTTACTCTTAAACCATGCAATTCCATTCCTAAAACAGTAAGTCCAACACAATTTTAGCAAAAGAATGACCAATGATAAATAATGCATATGTCAATTCAGTCAAGACTTATGATCAATAACACGTACGTCCATTCAATTAACATCCTATAAAAATATCTCAAATCCCAATTTCAATCATTTTCTATTTATAAACAGTAGTAAATACTTGAAATTAGAGTACAAAAGAGTATGGCATTCTAAAGAAGCACTCAATAACATCATTCCCCGACAAGAAAATCCTCGAAGTGAAATTACCATCCTATACATTCATAAAATAACACTTCACATAATGAATTCAAGTTAAATGTATTAGTTTGAACCTAAAACAACTCCCTTGCCAGTTAGGTTCCATTAATTCCTATATTAAAATAAAAAAATTCACACTCAATCAATCCATAATGAGAAATAAATGAAAAGTAAATACCCAAAAATACATTAACCCAAAAACCCTACATTGTTAAAAATAGAGTATTCATTGATGTAAAACTAACAAATCTTTAAAGTTTGATGTCCAATTGAGTGAAAAGTTGATGGGAATGGATTTAAGGATTGAAATTAGGTAAGGAGCTAAATGTAAGTGAGATTGATCAAGAGAAAAATGGAGAAGAAAGTGACATTATAGATGATGTTCTATTTGTTGTTTAGTAGGTTTTATTATCGATAAGCATAGGAAAAAAATGGTAATGTGTCATGTTCAAATTTGTTCACATGAAGGGTAAATGGGTCTATGTTTGGGGAACATAGGGAGGAAATGGAGGCAACTTGACCTTATGATGGATAATGGTTAAAAACTCAAAGAAATAAAGATAATAAGGGACTAACACAGATTGAATATGCCCCTTATTAGGTATGTATTACCTTAAACTATGAAACTTATTTTTACTCTAAACATGAATATGAAAGCTACATGATTATGTCATACTCTTGCCAATTTGTTAACACAGGGTCTGTTTTATGTCCTTGTCGCATAAAGTTTAACACTGCCTTCCAAAAAGTTAAACGTAAGGAAGATATGGAAAGGCATTCTTAAGCTTAAAGTTCTCTTCCAACTCATAGGCTCATTAGCTTCTAAACATGTCACATGCTCCATTAGAATAGTATTATCCATGCCCACTTCTTCTCCTTACATGATAATGTCTCAAATAGATCTTTTGTGAAACTTCAAAATCAATCACATCTAAATAGATATATTTATCATCTTTTTAAAAGGTTGGTTAATGTCTTTGGATATCTTAGAAACTATTTGCTCATCTTCTACCATTAGGATTCATTTCTTGGCATGCACATCTATAATAGCCTTAGTTATAAATGAGAATGATCTTCATAAGGTTAAAGGAACCTCTACATCATATCCAAAACCATAAAATCAACTAAGAATATAAAATTTTCAATTTTAACAACATTTCTTCTATAATAACCCTAGAAATCTTAATTGATCCATCTACTAATTGAATTCCCATCCTAGTTAGCTTAGGTTTAACCAATCCTAAGTTTTTAAACATGTTATAAGGCATTAAGTTTATGTTAACACCTAAGTTTGATAATGCCTTTTTAATTGAAAAGCTACCAATATTACAAGGAATAGTGAAACTCCTTAAATCTTTGATTTTCTAGTTAATTTATTTTGTAAGACAATGGGCCACTCCTCACTTAATGTTACAATCAATAATGCCTCAAGCCTATTCTTATTTGAAAGGAGATCTTTTAAGTTGTTAGCATGCTTTGGCATTTATGAAAGAGTTTTAGCAAAGGTATGTTAATATGTGATTATTTAATAAGCTCTAAAAGCTTATCAAATATATCTTTTTTATCCTTCTAAAGCTTATACAACTATGGAATTCTTAGTTAGTACTCTGTAACTAGTTCCTTTTTTGGCTCCTCCTCATTCTCATTCTCTTTCTCGACTTCCTTATTTTTTAAAACATTCTTCTCTTTCTTTTTAACTTCCAGCTCGTTTCCACTCATTAAAGTCACTACATTCACTTACTCTCTTTAGTTTGGCTTAGTTTTATTAGACAAAGTGCCTTACTACTTTTCAAAGTCAAGCTTAATAAGTTATCCAATCAAAATTTCCAAGTTATGGATGGAGACTTGTTGATTTTGAAAAGACATTTTAGTTTTAGAAGCAAGCCTCAGATGCAGTAATGAATTTTGTCATGAGCTCTTTAAGGTTTGGCTTCCTTTCTTCTTGTTGTTGCTTAAATTTGGGTGCAGGTTGATTATTCCATAAAAAGTTTGGATGTTTCATTGCCTAGGATTGTAAATATTACGATAAGATTTATTTTGAAATCTATTTCTCATAAAATTAATTGGCCCAGTCAACTATCTTATATTATTAGGAACTTGACATTTATGATTAGGATGTCCACTACTACAAATATTACATCTCATCACTTACATTGGTTGATCTATCGAACTTATATTGTCAATCTTCTTAATACTGCCCAATATTTTATTTAGCCTCAGATTCCCCTACTGCTAGTTATTTATAACAATATTTTCAATGAGCTTTGATAGTGGCTCTAGAGTTTTAAAGTTTTTAATCGCACCGAATGATGCATCAATCAATTGTTTAGTTGGATAACATAATCTATTATGAGTTTTTAATCGCACCAAATGATGCATCAATCAATTGTTTAGTTGGATAACATAATCTATTATGAAATGTTTATATCTATAGTCCCAAATAAAGTCCAATGTGAGAACACTTTAATAATAACTCATTTAATCTCTCCCACATCTCATTCATTGTCTCATCCTTTAGTTATAGAAAGGAGAAGATGTCATTGCTTAGTCTTGCTATTTGTATTAGAGGAAAATACCTATATAAAAACTTTTCAGTAAGCCCGTTCTAAGTGGTAATGAATCTAAGAGGTAGGGACTTTAACCACAAATTTTCTTTTTACCTCAATTTGAAAGGGAATAATGTCAAACGAGTTGCAACATCTGAAGCTTAGTTATTCTTGAATGTATCACAAATCTCTAAAAAGTTGGTGATGTGTGCATTTGGATCCTTATTTGGTAAGCCATCAAATTTCACAAGCTATTAAACCATCTGAATCATATTAGGTTTGGTCTAAAAATTATTGGCCTCCACTATTTATTTAATAATGTTAATTATGTTGCCATTATTGATTACCTAACATAATCCCCTATAGTACATTGTCCCAAATATCCTTTCTTTATGTTCTGTAGCAGTAATCTTAAGTACTTCAATTATGAAATTCAATAAAAATAAAAAATGAAGAAAGATAATTATAAAATAAATAAATTTAGAATATGAGTAGATTAATAAAGATAGAGTTTTCCTAATATTGTTTTCCAGAGTAACAATAATAAAAAGTTATTTTGATGTATGCATTCTATCAAAACTATGCTTAAGATCATTTAACATGTGAACCTATTATTCTTATAGCATATCTTAGGTGAATACGAGCATTGATCATATGAGGACTATAAGTATTAGTAATAACTATCTTTTTATTATCTAAACTAACTAACAAATTATTAATTTAAATGACAAGATTTGAAAGTAAAATAACTGGTATAAGATAATAAACTAAAGTAATAGACAAGAATGAAACAAATAAGGATAATTAAGATCAAGATTTAGAATCTCATATAACCTTTCTATACTTGAATTTATTTTTATTTAATGGTTAACCTTAGTTTCATGAACTGATAGAAATTTTAAAGTTATAACCATGTTTTTTTTCTCAAGACATGCAACTCTTAACTTAAGTTGATTAATTGAAATCTTTTTTAATCAAAAACCTCAAGAATGCATTAACTCTTTCAATAAATTCCATTGATAGATTTGACACTAATCTATGATATTTATTTAGTCATATCTCTAAGATTCCATATAACTCTTATTATTCATACTGCGATCTATTCATATATATGATTTCTCCATCCCTATGTATGAAATCTAAATATGAATCAAAATGGTAGCATATGTTAACTCTATGATAATAAGTAATCATAAACAATTTATATTAGAACTTAGGTCTATTATTAAATCAAATAGCCAAGGTAAAATTATAGTTCTAAGTTCATCCCACCTAGATCAATCCCAATTGATTTCATACTAAGAATAAGAAACCTAACAATAGCCAATAAAGATAATAAGATAAAACAAATCATTCTGATGGATCTTGAAAGCACAATGTTATTTTTTATTATCTTCTTCCTTTAGTGGGTGAAGAAGAACCAACCATGCAACATCTTCAATTCCATAATTGATGAGTTACCATTTACAAATATGATTCAAGGTCAAGGGAAACCCTCTTAAAGTATATCCCAAGAAATTTCCCTAACCATAATGAGTATACAACTCAAAAACTACTTTTCTTGCCCACAACAATAAACAAAGTTTTAGTATGTGTTATATAATACAAACATGTATTTTCTATCCTCTCAAGGCTCTTAAAAACTCTTAGGATATCCAAAAAACTTTCCACAACTCACATATGATCTATTTATTCTCAAATTAACCTAAAATAGTCATTAGAAACAAAAACTAATTATTATAATAACTAATAATAGTCATATTGGTCAACCATTCTAGTGCATTAATTAAACAATTGTGCCACATTGGTCATTCAATATGGTCATAAACTCTTAATATATTTTTTTCAAAAAGGCATGGATTGATCACAATATCATGCTAGTTTATTATTCAGGGTCAATCCTAGGCAAGGGCAGACAGGGCACCTGCCCAAGGCCCAGTTTCGTCAAGAATAAAATAGACAACAAAAAAGGTCCCATTTTATTTTATTTTGTTCTTTATAAAAGTCTTGATCTTCATAAAGAGCAACAAAAGGGTCTCTATTTTACCTCTTTTGTTCTTTATAAAAGCCCACTCTTGATTATCATAAATAAAGAAAAAAGATAAAATAGGAACCTTTTTTATTTGCCCAGGGCTTATAAAACGTCAGGATCGACCCTGCTATCAATATACCCAAAACCCTAACATTGGTCACCCAAATCCTCATATTGATTAACCAAACTTCCTAAAACAAGTTCTTTCAAAGATTAAAGCACACTCTTTTAATTAAAAAAATTGATTCAAAACCATTTCAAAAGCTCTCAAAAAGCATTTTGATGCATTAAAGGATTATCTTTAAAATCTTCCTAGATTTCCTTTTGGTTGTGATAAAGTATATACGACATGCCCCAAGTGCAAATGATCATGCAATAACTGAGTCTTTAATTAGTTAAAATTATTAAGATAAGGTTACAAAAATTATTATAATGATTTTGCTTAAAAGCCTGACGTGCTTGATTTCTTCTTATTCTTTGTTCTTCACTTAAATTGAAAAAATGCTTCACTTTTTAGAATTTTTTCATCTTTTGATTGCCCAATTTATTCAATAGGCTCCTTTGTTCAATTTATCTTTATATTGAATTTGATCTTTCACATATTAACTTACTAATATCATCAAGGATTAAAAAAATTAGTAATAAGATATAACATTTTTGTTATCATTAAAACTATGGGTTATAACCTCACTTGGTCAAATAAGTGCTTATCTTAAAATATTGTTAATAACATAGTTATAAGTTTAATATTAAAGTAAATTAAGTCTTTCAAGAAATTTTTATTTATTATGCAATAATATTTTAAAAATATGATCAATTTCTTATTTTATTATTATAATTTTTATTAATAAATTAAAATTTTAATTTTTCGTGTTATTTTATTGATTTTATCACATTTATTTCTTCTTACTTATATCAAATAGTATAATCAAAATTTTAATATATAATGATAATTTATTTTGTCAATAATATATTATTTTCTCATACTTTATTAATAATTAATAATATATTAACCAATTTAATAGTATATTAAATTAATTATTTCATTAAAAGATTACTTCATTATGTAATATATTAATTAAAAGATTATCTATTTCTTATTTTTACATATAATTTATTTTCTATAAGTAATTGATAACAATTTGATTGGTTTTTTTATTAATGAGTAAAATTATACAATTTCTTGTAAATTTATTGATTTATCATCTTTACATATCACTATTGATATTAAATAGTATAATAACATTTAATATGTACCATTAATTTATTTTTAATATTTAATTAAGTAGATAATTTTATATAATATTAAATTATATATTTCATTTAATATCTAATGATTCTAATAAGTATAATACACATTTTCAGTTAATTTTAAATGTTAATCAATTATACAAAATAAATTATAGATAAAAAAGAGAAATCTATTGTCTTATCTATTAATATTTTTGCATAATAACTTAAATTTTTAAGAAAGACTTAGGGGATCGTTTGGTTGCATTTTTGAATTTTTGTTTGTTTCTATTTTATTTTTTATTTTCTAATTTTGTTTTCAAATTTAATGAAAATATTTGTTTATTTAAGCTTTTGTTTTTAGTTTTAGTTTTGGATTCTTCCGGTTTTTCAAAAACCATGAAAATCATTTTTATAATATGATTTACTGTTATCTAATTATATATTATTTTGTTATTTAATATCTTACTTTTTAAAAAGAATTATAAATATTTTAATTCAAAACTATATATTTAATTAATTAAAACTAATGATTAATAAAAATTATAAAAATTTAATTATAATTAATATTTTTATTTAATTTTTTAGTTTAATTAAATTAAATAATTGTTAATAAATATAAATTAAATTTAATATATCATCAAAATATATAAATTACAAATAAAAATTTATTTAATGATAAAACTATATTTAAAATAAAAATTTAATTGTAGATGAAAATCAATTTTTAAATTATTTATTTTAATCAAATAAAATAAAGATCGG
>JANZLF010000008.1:36946482-36966180 GCA_026546835.1 Erythroxylum foetidum | reverse complement strand
TTTTAGGTTTAAGTTTTAGAATTTGCAATTTGGTCCTTGGATTTTTCAAATTTTCCGAAATAGTCCGGAAAATTTCGGAATTCTGGGTACCGACCGGTACCGACCGAAAACGGCCGGTACCCACCGGTATTTACTCCCGGTATTTCTATCACCGTACCGGTACCGTTTTTCGGCCGGTATAGTACGGTATTCAGATCTTTGGTTTTGAGTATAAATTATGGTCTTATTTGACAATCTGTTGATTGTATTTAGCTGTTAGCTGATAATTGATTATATTAGTTGATTTAATTAGCAGATTGCATTAATTATTTGTTAAAGATGTTTAGTAAAATTAGCTTTTTAGTATTAACTGTTATGTGTAAAATAACTTATAAAGACATGATTTTGAAAAAAATTATGAGTATACAAGAGATTTCTTTAAGAATTATAAGACACTAGACAATACATGTTTGTATCATATAATACATATTGATTCTTTGTTCATTAGCATAAGATTGCGAGTTTTATATTTTTTCTTTTTATTATTTTTTGGGATTGAAGATACAGCTCAACATGGCATGTAAACTCTAATTTTTATGGGGAACTAGAAGTCCACTTGCATTTACTTTCTTATCCATATGGAGGTATTAAGTGAACTTGACACATAATGTAGACGAGGAAAGTAATATTCAGTCACTGCCTTCTCGGATGAGATGCTGATTCTTAAACTATGCGTAAGTGGATGTCATTGCTATACTCTGATTAACATTGCCATGAGGCCAACTTTTTTGTTGTTACCAAACCATTTTACTTTCTAAGCTATGAATAAGTTAACATATTATGCTCTATTGAGGTTTGTAATTAATTTGCAACCTAACCAGAAATGTGCTCTACTTGTTANNNATATAAGACATTCTTGACAAAAATGAAACCCAACAAAATGATTGAAAATAAGGAACTGCCGGTGACAAATATTCCACCAGACGACGGGGTTAGCTCAAAAGTTGCTTTAAACTCGATTTTTTTTCATGAGGTGTGTTAGAAGGATCTTAATTATAAGAAGATATCTTTAAGTCATTCATTTTCAGACTATTATTAGTTTTAATTGGATAGATTTTTTGTAAGAGGTAAAATTCTGGTATCAAATTTTAAACAGCTGTATACATGAGAACAGTTCGAACCGGTAATCTCACTTAATTCAAAAAAGTTCCTTATTAATTGACCAGTAATATGAAATTATCATAATACTCTGTTAAACCCTAGGCAAGCGATCGTACTGTTTCTTAATTCAGTCGCTCGTACAAATTCCAAATACAGTTATTATTCGGTTTTTGAAACATTCAACCGATCACGCCCGGAAATCAGATATTTTTAGATTTCCACATCGGACCATTGGCGTATAAGTAAGTAATAATAAAAAAGCGAAAGCTGGATAGTAACAGGTGATGTTTATACTTTTCCTTGTGAAAATCCACTTTATAAGTAAAATACGTCCAACCTGTGACTGGACTGCTTTCTATCATACGTGACACGTTGGGAGACACATGTGAGACTTCAGCTACTTCGATTGAAAACAATGGTGGAACACTTGTTGCGTTAGTAAACATGGAAAATTGTGCTTTTTTCTCTGGGATATTTTGCCACACGGAATAAGCATTTAAGATGATGGTGATTTGACGTTGACGGGTTGAGAATTCTTCGCTTTAGAAGACTGACGACAACGTTGATCGGTTATAACTTTGGGCATATCGTGAGTCATTCCGTTACCTCTGCCGCGTGTAATAAAAGGTCCAAATTGATGGTCAAACAGCTAACGCTTCTTTTAATTTATTAGAGTTGACGTGTTAAAATAGAGAGTCATGCTTCACGATGAGTTGTGTCAAGTTTTATACAATATAAATGATTATTTATTCATAAAAAATAACTTTCCTGATTCCTGGTATGAACTTGTTATAAATTTCTTCTAAACTTGGTTTTTATTTGATTGGCTAACATAATTAAACTAATGGTTAGGAATTTACAAAGGTTTGTTGAGACAGTTGAAAAAAGTTGAAGATGGTAAACAGAAGAGTAGATATACATTTTGTAACATGTAGGATAAACCTTATTATATGTCCCGGATCGTTCATGAAAAGGTAAAAAAAAATGAAGCAAATGCAGAATACCTTATTTCGTTCCATCTGATTTTTCGAATCAACTTTCAAGGTCAAAATGAGCTCCAATCTCTCAAAACCTTCACAAAAAATGTTCACGGGCACGCAGTTAATGCCTTTCTATAGATTTCTTAAGACATAAGTACAAAATAGTAGATATACATTTTGTAACACATAGAATAGACCTTATTACGTGTCTTGGATCGTTCACGAAAGGGTTAAAAACGAAGGAAATGCGAAACACTTTATTTCATTTCATCTGATTTTTCAAAGTAGTTTTTGAGGCTAAAATGAGCTCCAATCTCCCATCACCTTCACAAAAAACGTTCACAGACAAGTAGTTAACGCATTTTTACAGTTTTCTTAAGACTTAAGTATTCTTAATGAGTCAAAGGATCCGTATGCTTACGAATTACATAAATAACTGCAGGAGACCTTAACGTTTATATATAGCTTTCATATTAAGCTTTCCTATCACAAGCTCGATATAGGTCTGGTCTACACTAATCGGGATCTATCTTCCTCCCAGACTTTAACCCATTAATTTATATCATTTATTGAACCACTTTATTATCTTTGTCTGGATCAAATTATGTAACATAACTGATAAGTTATTGAAAAAACTGGAATATCCAATTAATAGTTGTCCAATATTATGGTGAAGGACAAAATTGTCCACCATTTTTCCCGTTGGATAAGTATTAATTGTAGTTTTGACTCAAGTTTTAAAATCGGTTAAGTCACACTATTGTATTGGTACCAAATTAAAAAAAACACTAAAAACATTTGATTCAAAGGTAATGAAAATATAACATTCTGTCCTGCAAGGCTTTCGATGTTGAAAAATATCAAATACATGTGTTATGTGCAACACAGGTTCAATATAATCACAAATATCTAATATCTTACTAACATGAATGGGAAAATAGAGTGTGGCAAACTAGGATAATACTTGTATGATCTAAAACATATCATCTTTGCTTGTAGGCAGGGACGAATCCATAAATTGTTTTGAGCGAGGGCAAAATAATAATAAATTTTTTTATGGAATCAAAACTTAAAATAATAATATTTTTTAATGAAATTTTTTAGAGGTAGTGGGGGCAAGTGGGGGAATGTGGATCCGTCCTTGCTTGTAGGTCTTGAATTCTCCAACTTTATACTAAATTGCATGTGCTAAACTACAGCAGAGAAATCATGTTCTTCTCACCAAATGCTAAGCAGCATTAGGGAAAACTTGTTTTCTCTTATTGAATGTTAAACAACATAGAAAAAATCTTTATGTTCTCCAACTGAATGCTAAACTGCATTAGAAAACCTTTATGAGATTAAAAACTTATATCCCCTATGTCATGTTAAATTTACAGATATCTGTAATAAACTGTTTGGGTCAAAATAACATGGCTCAAGGTTAATTTTTATATATGCTCAATGGCCTTTAAAATGCTTAAGATCAACACAAATCTTAAGGCTTTCATATGTATTATGACTATACACAAGGACAATTATTACGGAGGATAAAAAGATGATTATCTATATCAATAAATAATTATAATGTCATAATACAACAAAATGTACAAATTTTTAAGGAGCAAATACAATGATCCCTAACTACTACTGTCTAAGGACTTTAACATGCTCATACTAGATACATGTTTAATAAACACCAGTGAGGGAAGTTATTTAGTCAATGGATCGGTTAACATCTCCTCAGTCCTGATGTGCTCTACTTCAACGTCACCCTTTTGAATCAACTCCTTTATGGTCAAGTACTTGACCTCCAAATGCTTAGATCCTGTGATATTCTTATTTTATTACTGAACAACACTACAACATGATTATCACATTCTAATTGAATGAGTCTAGCTATCGAATCTACCACAGATAACTCAGAAATTCAGTTTTTAAGCCAAACCGCCTATATAATAGCTTCATAACGTGCAACAAACTCTGCATGCATGGTCAAGGAAGTTCCTATTGTTTGCTTGACACTCGTCCATGATACTACACTATCAGTCAGCATAAAAAGTACCCTGAAGTAGATTTATGATCATCCAGACACATAGCAAAATCGGAGTTTGTATACCCTGTGAGGTTTAAATTGTTGACTTTCATGTATGTCAACTTATAATCCTTGGTAACCTTTAGGTATCTCAACACTCGTTTAACTGCATTCCAATAGTCCACAGCTGGGTTAGCCAGATATCGACCTAGCAGTCCAACGATAAATGCCATGTCCAATTTAATACATACCTGGGCATACATTAGGTTACCAATTGCACTAGAATATAGGACATTTCTCATATTTGGACATTGCGTCAAAGATAATCTCTTACTATTAGAGATAGGTGCTACAACAAGTTTACAGTCAATTATATTAAACCTTTATAGTACTTGCTCATTGTATGCTCTTTGTGAGAGGCTCAAAGTGTATTGAAATCTATTCTGGTGAATCTGCATAACGAGGACTTTGTTCTCCCTATGTATAAACATCTTTTAACTTTATTTTCTACAAAGCCGAATGAGGTCAAAATCTCATCAAACTTTAGGTACATTGTCTAGAAGCTTTTTTTAAGACCGTATATTGATTTAGTCAACTTACAAACTTTGTCAAATCCTTATCAAACTTTAGGTGTCATTGTTTGGAAGCTTGTTTCATATTGTATATTGATTTAGTCAACTTACAAACTTTTTCAGTTGCATCTTGATCCTGAAACCCTTCAGGTTGCTCCATATAGGCCTCCTCATAAAGATCACCATTTAGTAAAGCGACCTTAACGTCCATCTGATGTAGCTACGTGTCATAATGAGCTACTATTGCCATCATCACTCTAAATGCATCCTTCGAGGATACAGAAGAGAAGGTAACATTGAAGTCAACTCCTTCTCTTTAAGTGAATCTCCTGACAATCAAACGTGCCTTAAACCGCTCAACTTGTCCCTGTGTGTCTTTGGTCTTAAATATGACAGGCCTGTAATGTTGAAGTAAAACAATAAGCTCCCGTACCTTATTATATCTCATAGACTGCATCTCATACTTCATTGCTTCCCATCACATATTTGCATGGGGTCTAGAAACGACTTCTGTAAAAATAACTAGATCCACTATATGTCCTATGTCATAGTCTTGCTCACCCAAATAGACTATATAATCTGATGAGATAGCAAATTGCCTCTCTCTGATAAATCTGCCTAACTGCATAGGTTCTTATACCTCATAAACCTCTTCCTGAATAGGTATAGGTTTCTATACCTACATAGGCATAGTACTTGGACCTACATCCACCGGACCTGACTGTATAAGAAGAGGATACGAATTAGTCACAGTATCCGTCCTACTATCTCCTAAAGGATGTGAAGATGCTCCCTCATCATGGGCATCATATTCCAGAAACTTAGCCATCTGCAACTCCACTACTCTGACACCTCATTCTCTACAGTAAAATATGTAGCCCTTAGAGTAGTCGGGATAACCTACTAAATAACAACGAGTGGAATGAGGTTGCAATTTGCTCTCATAAGGATTATATAGCCTTACCTCAGTAGGGCAGTCCTATACATGAATGTGCGTAAGGCTTGGCTTCCATCCTTTCCAGAGTTCAAAAGGCATCTTAGATACTAGCTTACTTGGGACTCTATTCAAGATATACAATGTCGTCTTGGTGGCTTTGCCCCGAAAGCATTCGGGTAAGTTAGCCCTATTCTGCATTGATCTCATCATGTCCTTTAGAGTGCGATTGTGCCTTTCGACCACACTATTTTGCTTAAGACTACCTGGCATAGTGAACTGAGCCATTATTTCAACTGATTCCAAATATCTGACAAACAGACCCTTTTCTTGTCCTACAACTCCATATCTGCCATAGTATTCCCTCCCCTGTCAGATATGACAATCTTTATTGATTTTTCTAACTAATTCTCAACCTTAGTCTTAAAGATCTTAAACTTATCAAGAAATTCAGACTTTTCCTTAAGCAAGAACACATAACCATAACGAGAATAACAGTCTATAAATGTCAAAAAATTTCTAGCATAGCATAACATAACTATATAGGGATCACTAACTTCTGTATGTATGAGGCCAATAAACCAGCAGCATGAGTTGACCATTTTTCTTTATATTGGTTAACTTACCCCTACAACAATCGATACATGTTTCCAGATCATTATAGTCCATAGTTGAGAGAATGTTATCTCTCATCCCGCTCCCTGGAAATATGACGAAGACATTTATGCCACAACATGTGCAATGTTTCCTTTATGAAGGCTCTCTTTCGAGTAATAGGTTCGACAATATAAAAAGAAGGCATACATTTCATTAGGAGTAAAACACATTCTATATAATCTGTAGGATAAAAAGGCAGTTCTGATATGTCTTGTATTGATAAAAAAATTTACAATCAAAGTATCAAATACAAAACGATAACCTTCTTCATCCAAAATTGATACAGAGATCAAGTTTTGTCTAAAAGATAGTATATAAAACATGTCTCATAAAACCAATACAAATCCCATATCAAGGTTCAAACCTACATCTCCTACATATAAAACATCCACCTCCTCATTATTGCCGACCATCAGCTTCTCGTCTCCTTTAGTCAACCTTCTTTTAGATCTAAACCCCTACATTGTAGAAGCAACATGGCTAGAAGTTTCACTATCTAACACCAAGAACTTGATGTGGTTATAGCTACATTGGATTTATTAATCGTATAGGTTGAGGAGTTGCCTGATAGTTCCTGCTTAACCTTCCACAACTTGTACTTCTCACAATCAGCCTTCCAATGCCCCTTCTTCTTATAAAAAAAAACATCTCATATCCTTTAGGTCATGTGGCCCCTTAGCAATGCTAGACTGTCCAATCTGAATCTTTGGAGAGGGCTAGGGTTTCTTACCCTTACCCTTAGGTTGTTGGGGCTTAGTCTTCCCCTTACCTTTGATAGCTGCAAGCATAGCTGTATAAGGAGAACTCTTAATCTTCTCGTCCACTACAGCACACCAAAAAAATCAAGGCATTGATGTCCCAGGCCTCATCATGAGAGATTTAGGAGGTGGCTAACATCTCAAACTCTCAATGGAGAGTATGTAGTGCCTGATGCACTATGAGGTTGTTAGGAATTGATACATTAAGTGCCTTCAGCCTAGTTTGAAGGTGAACCATCCTGATAATGTACTCTCAAACACCTCTTTCTCATGTATACTTCAAGAAGAATAGCTCCTTGATCAAATTGCTCTGCTCTGCGTAAGAAGCACCTTGTATCTATGGGAAATGCCATCCATAAACTCCTTTGTTATGATTGTATTCGGTAATTCACTCAGCAGATGATCTAGGATCGACCTCTTGATGGTCAAATAGCAAATCCCATTTGACCGCTCCCAGATTGCCATAACTGCTTTATTAGCTTCTAAGCTGATATCAGTAAATGGAGAAGGTCTCTCAATGTGCATCGTCATATTAATGTCAGCCATCTCCAATGCAAACTCCACATCCTTCATCCACTTCTTGAAATTGAAACCATTTAAGGTCTCAAACGTGACAACATTGTTGTTTAAAGAAAGGTGACCACAAGATAGAAAAGACAATGTAAAAATCTGTTTAAATGCAAGACAACAACAATAACAATATCTATACGGAGAATCTGATCGCACATATTATGAAACACCTATGGGCTGAATACATAATATATACAATTAGACCTTCACATAAAAGCGATCAAAGTACAAACCATCAATTCTCATGACATTACCACTGGTCATTTAAGCAACAACTTTCCTCCATCTAATGCCTTCATGTATATATCAAAATCTCATATAAGGTCAACACTTGTGGGCAGAATAACCAAACATGAGATCAGAGACATCCCCAAACGTGTACGCAGTACAATCCAAATACTGATTTGAAAGGCCACTATGGTGACTACAATCTTAATAGTATCTAAAAAGACCACAAATACAAGGGATACATCTTTATGTCATCCTCACATTTTACATGGACATAATGTATGTGAAAATAGATTATAACTGTAAAAACTAGATTCAAAATTAAATAATCACATACTCATACTGAAAACATTGTCTTTAAACTTTATTTGAGACTTTTATTTTTTTTAAAATCTCAATGAAAGTGACCATCGTATTTTTCCAAATACCAAACCTACTACACAAGGCACAAAAACTTAATTATCTCCTTTGTGTGCAGCTCAGAGTACAAAAATGCACTCAAAATTAGTTTTAAAAAGCTTTTGAACTTTTTCCGGAATACAATTACTAATGTAATAATCCAAAAAAATTAAAAAAATCACTTTAAAAATTCCCCCGACTTGAAAATTGATCCAAAAGGACCCGGGGCATCCTTACAAAAATTCTAAACTTTTTTCTTTATTTAAGGTGCTAACGTCATCATCACTGTTGGATGCAGTGCACGTGCCTGATAGTGATATCGCCCTTTGACAGGTAGGACGATTTTTGGTGATCCTAGAATCCATTTTTTGTTCTTTTTGGCCCATTTTTGGCCTATTTTTATAGCTAGTCTTATGTATACCACTTTTACTTAATCATATACGCAAAAAAACTAGAAAATGAATTAAAAACTGATGAGAATTATAATGAATGAAAACTAAAAAACCTTTGTTTTCGGCAACCTGATCACATAATCTCGCTGATACCATGTATAACACATAAGATATACCTTATTACACGTTTCGAATCATTCATGAAAGGGTTAAAAACGAAAGAAATGCGAAATACCTGATTTCAGTTACATATGATTTTTCAAAGCAATTTTTGAGGTCAAAACGAGCTTCAATCTCCTGGGACCTTAACGGAAAACGTTCACGGATACATAGTTAACGCCTTTCTATAGTTTTCTTTTGACGTAAGCACTTTTAACGGGTCAAATGATCTGTATGCTTATGAATTACATAAGCAACTGCATGAAACCTTGACATTTATATATAATTTATATATCGAGCTTCTCCATCATAAGCTCAATATGGGTCCAGTTTATACTAATTGAGATTCATTTTCTTCCTGTACTTCGACCCGTTAATTTATATTATTTATTAACCCATTTTATTACCTTTGTTTGGATCAAATTACGTAACTTAATCGATAAGTGATTGAAAAAACTGAAAAATATATTTAATAGTTGTCTAACATTATTAGGAAGGACATATTTGTCCTAACACATTACAAAACGTCATATTGGGATTTCAGTTGAATTTATTGAGTAAATTTTTTTTTTGGTTGCCCACGAGGTGTCCTAGGAGGGTCTCAATTATAAAAAAGTACCTTTAAGCCATCCACTCTTAGATTAATTTCCGATCGAGGTGGGTAAGTTTCTTACGGGAGGCAAAACTCTAACCTCATGTTTTAAATGACTACATATATGAGAACGGTTCAAATCCGTAATTTCACCTAAATAAAAAAAACTCCTTACTAGCTTACCTACGCCTTGAGGTTGTAGCATTTTATCTGTAATTCCAAAGTGAAAACCAACATCAAAGCAGACACACATATTGTCAGATCAACTAGCCATTCAGTTGTCGACTAAAGACAAACAAGAAAAGAAAGCTGGAGTGTGTCAGTTTAATGAATTGAAGACCCGAAAAGAAAAAACAAGTAAATAAGTAAATTAACTCAGGGAAATTGGAGGAGAAGAAAAAGGGCATTCCAATAACCCCGACGCGTTCATCATCCAAAGATCAAAGACCGGACCGGTGGGGTGGCCATCACTATTTATTTTCTAAACAAATCCAAATATCTCTTATAAGAATTACGAACATGCGGTCCCCACTCAAGTTTGGTGAGCCTGCGTTTGTGTTTTGCATTTGCGGGTCCCAACCAACATCCCACCCACGTGTCCACATTCATGTTCATATTACTGTGTTAAATTATTTATTTAGCCATTGGAGGCACTCTCACGTGACAGTGCCAGCCTTTTCTTTATCTTTTATAGTAAGCACATACTGCTTTGCTTCCTGAACGTGTTATTGTTTCAGAAGACCATGGCAAATAATTGTGTAACTAGAGCAGAAGCTCCAATGACATTACACGATGCACTAACATTTCTGGAGACCTAGATCAGGTACTCGACTCTTTTAAGATCTACAGCATATGGTAACTTGAAAGAAGTGCTGCAGGTAGAAGCCATTAAAGAACCTTTTTGTTGACCTTGATGAAGGAAAGAATTTTGCTCTTATATAAAGATCAAGGTAACTTACAGACCCTCAAAAGTAAAATAATCAATGCTCCTTCAATCTTAAGTAAGCAAATATCACAAAAAGAACCCACATCAACCACATCATCAGTTTACCAACCCAAAACCTGCAACTCACGTCTTTTTTCTTTCTTATTTTCCCAAATCTACATACCAAATGGACCTCTATCTATATATATATGTATATACCAACTGGGTCCAGCACCGACATTGATTCCTTGATGCTCTGTACCTTCCTTTTCTCGTTACCAGTATAGGAATCATTGATTGCTAAACGGAATCATTGATTGCCAAATGCTACCAAGTTTTATCAAGGCTTATCTACCCACTCATTATCAGCAGCAATTCTTCCTGAGCCACGGCCACCCATTTTCCCAAATGAACCCATTGCTGATAAGCCCTTGAAGCTACTGCTTCCCTCGCTAAAGTTCCGTGACTTCCTCGCCTTTCTAAGCTTTGGGGAACCAATATCTCCAACATCTCCAGTGTCCTGATCAGTGTCATCAGAATTCTTAACTTTAGCAACAGCGAGGCGAGCAATTGTACTTCGACAGAATGGGCAAACTGGAGGTGTTACAATAGCAGTTGTAGGATTGGGCTTATTGTGGCAACAGAGAGCTAATGTGCACTGTGCACACATCTGATGGCCACATTCTTGAACTTCAATTGTACATACTTGTTCAAAGCATATGCAGCATATTTCTGTCTCACTTGCCTGCATAAAATAATTCACAACGTACATTAGATCCACGAATCAAGGCCATTCGACTAGAAGCTCTTTTTTGAATGATTTCAATGACCCCAGACCATCTAGCTCGGAAACTGAGAGATTGGCAGACAAGGAATCAAGTAGCTTAAAAGGGAAAATAAAAATGTCAGGGCCTATGATTGATTATGATAGAATGAAATATTCAAGTTTTGAAGATGATCGGGACCATAGTATGATGAGAACTCAAAAAATCAAGCATGGATCATCACAATATGGCAAACAAAATAGAACCAGGAGGTTGACACCAATTTTGGAGTTGAAAAATAGTTTGGGTTTCTATTTAATGTTTCCTAAATAACTCTTTTCTAACCAAAAAATGATAACAGACACATTAGGCTTTAAAACTTCAAGATGTTTAATTTCTTTCCAAATCAACTACCTTTCGTCCATTTAAGTGATGGTCAGCCCTCTACAACTTTTATTCTTGTCATAAAATGAAACAAGAGGTTAATCACCATCCTGATAAAGAGAGAAAAAGATTTACCTGAGACATATCATCATCTGCAGCAACCTCAGAATCTGAAGTTGGTGGCAACGAATAACTAGTTCCTTTCAAGATTTTTTTCTCCCTCTCCTTGTTAGCCTCCATTAAGGCACATTCTAGTATAGCTCTTGCCTCTGCATTCAGCTCGCTGATGAATTTCAAGGGTGATGGCCAGACAAGAGGCTCTGCTGATGAGGGATTTAGGAGGGCTGCACACACTAAATGTTTATGCTTTACAGCAACAGTGTACGGTATTCTTCTGCATATGCATGCAAATAAATTAACATCCAGCAACAAAAACAAACTTGAAATAGTAAGAGTCAACATAAGCCCTGAAGAAAAGAAGAATACATCCACCAATAGCTACTAAGTGACAAGCCATGAATTTCTTATTTGCTCAACATGATCAATATACCACTTATGTCTCGTTGGTGGAAAAAGTAAATAGGATGGGACAAGGGATATAAGAAAGGACCTTCAAAAGAAAGTGAGAAAGTTCTTCAGTTATTAGCAGATTTATTGTTCTGAAACATCATGAGACGACAACATTAACGTATACAGGCAAGTGACAAAAATTAAACCCTGAGAAAAATTTCAATTTCCACTGAATACTATCCCTAACCAGTACAGTCCCAATTACTAACAAAGAAACAAGTAATGGAAATTCTAAATAGGATAGATATGAATAGCTTGTCTTCTGAAATCCAATTTGCATGGAGAAGCCAAAATTTCAAATAAATAAACAGGATATACCCAGAAGCATCTCTTTGAAGACGATCTGCACCCCACGCCAGCAACTCACGGATGCAATCAAGAGATCCACCCCTGGCTGCCAGATGAAGAGGAGTGCTACCTGGGAACCTGCATGAATATGCATAAAGAACAACAATTACGACAAAAGATCAAAGAGATGGAGAAGATATGAGCAGCCAATTGACATAACCATTACCCATATCCGCCTGTTGAAGCACAAACTAGTGCGCCGTTGTCTAACAAGATACGAACACATTGGGGCCGTCTTTGACTAGCTGCTAAATGCAATGGTGTCGCTCCTTTACTATCTCTAATATTGACAAACCGTGCATATCCCCTGGATTCGGTTTCAATTTAGTAAATATACAGAAATCACAAGAAACATCATTCATATTTAAGGGAATTAATCAATTTCAAGAATGAAACCCGGTTTACCAAGAAACAGCCACCGGACTAGATTGGGCAGCAGAAAGAATAGCTCCAAGAGAATCAGAATGGCCATAGTAGGCAGCGTGATGCAAGCAAGTTCTACCATGAATTGAATCAAATTTCAAGATCTGATCAGCACAAAGAGAAGCATGATCAGTGCCTTGATTCAAAAATCCAAAGAACAATCAACTGGAGCCTACGAAAATTGAAGAAGGGCATAATAGATTTTTTTTGTATACATTTGCTCCAGCGTCGATCAGCTTCTTCAAACAGCCACTTTTACCGTGCATGGCAGCCAACATAAGTGGAGTCTACAACATTTGCCCCCAACAATCAGATTTATACCGACATGTTTAAAGCAAATAAAAAGAAGTAGACTAGGAGATCAAACAAGTTTCCGTAACATAAACTTAACATTAGCGCATAACTTACCTGTTTGTGTCGATTTACAGTGTCTGGATCCACAGATCGCTCCAAAAGAAAAGATAAAATCTAAAAGCCATCCAAAAACCAAAAGATTCGTCAAGTGTCATCCATAGTCTTACGAAAGGTCCAGTCTTTAGACCTCCAGAAACAACAATAAACAAACGGAAAAGTAGTGAAACACCAAAAATTCACTCAAAAAAGGGGGACAAAGGTCAGGAACCCCACCTCGATCTGGCCATTTGCAGCAGCAATATGAAGTGGAGATTGGGTATCATAAGTGGTTTGAAGCAAAAGAGAAGGGTCTCTCTCAAGCATGGCCTTTACAGTGTCCAAGTCACCGAGCTGCACAGCACTGAAGAATCCATTATCTTGCTTCGCAACACAACTCAGACCCTGACCCATTTTTTGGCGCCCAACTCTACTCAGGAGGGAGGGAGCAACTTCACCTCCTGTTCATCGGAGACGGCGCTCTGAGACCACTAATTTGAGCCACCTCCTCCAATGAGAAGTGGTGGCTCTTTCAGTCGATAGATAAATGGGAAAAAAGTTCGTATCTTTAAGTACCCTCCTTAGGGAAGGCCTAGAGAGAGGTGTGTTAGAGATAGAAAGTCACTGTATTAGAGTTTGGAGCTGCCCAAGGCTGACCGTGTCAGTAGGTAAGTGAGAGTACGGGCAGCAGTCAGATATTTGTTCGGGCAGTTAGATTCCATTAAACATTGCATTTTGGCCAACTGCGGTCTCCGTGAAGAGTCTTCCTTGTCCAAATTTAGTAATGGGGAAATCCCAGCCGTTGAAATTCACGGTGGCCTGTTATTGATCGTTGGATTCTAAGGGGTAGAGAGGGAATTTTCATATTCAACGCCTGACAGTATGTCTACATAATCTGCAATTTGCTTGCGGTTAAATCGCACAAAGAATCTGATTCCTTTAATTACCCTCGTCTCTCCGATTATGGGCATTTGTAGGAAATTAATATTATAGCTTTGAAGTCATTTTTGCTATATTTGAGTGGTACTTGTCGCTCCTTGTCCTTTTGGCACGGAAATAGAATCAGAAATGTGACAAGAAGTTGACAATTCGGCCCCTAATACAACAACATAACATCCTATAGGCAAGTTGATAATTATATTTACTCAAGGAAAGATGATCGGGACACCATATGCCTTTTTTTTTAAAAAAATTGAGAATTGCATAAAAATAGTTAAATTCAGATCATAACTTATTTATTCATTTTAGCATTTTAAGAAGTTATTTGGTGATAAGGAACCTTACAAAAACAAATGTAAAAAGGTTTCCTGTCAAAGCTCCCGTGCTTGCATTATGTGGAGGATTATTTTCGACACACGGCGGAAGTGTTGCTGAGTCGCGGGGTTTGATAAAATCTGATAATATGTAGTCTTATTTATATTTAATAAAGAGATTATTTTGGATAGATCAATGATTTAAGATAACACTTGTGGGCAAATTGTGTAGATTTCTTTTTAGTTAATTGAAGTAAAAGTATTGCCAAGAATAATGAAGCATGCATTGGCCAATGCATAGGCTTCTTCACCGAAAGCAGAAATTTTCTTTTGGAGGAAAATTTTGACCGCGGTGGGAAAAAAAGGTTTTCCAATTTGAAAATATTTGTCTGTAGAAGAAGTGCATGGAAAGCAAACCCTATCAAATTCAAAAGTAGCCTTTGATTATACATTTGTACCAGGATTAGACATTCCTACAGGAAAAAGCAATTTGCTTTAGAATTACTTCCTACAAACCAAAGGCCCTGCCTTGTTTAAACAGACATTTTGGAACCTGCTTTTCTAGGTATTTTACTTCACCTGCTGCGGCAAGGTCAGGAAAAGGCTGCTCATCTTGCTTTGATTTTGAACCACCCTTCCAATTAATATTCACTCGCCACTTTACACTTAGCACCGCTTCTTGTGATTCATTAGTTTTAGTATTGATTCCAATTTTCAACTAAAGCATTCCCTCCGCTGCTGCTAAACAAGGATATGCACATCCCTTGTAGTCATTAACACTAAACAACAGAATTAGCACACCAGGTGAAACAAGTATAACAAATACTTGTAGTTAGAAAAGGTTGCGTTAACGTTGGAGGTACATAAGTTCACTTGGCCGACGGATGGGCATTCTGTGATAGTATGTGAGATGGATCGATCGGGCCAGAACAATGGAGGGTTGTGTCTACCCTCATCAAGACATTCTGGGCAATACTCGGGTAAAGTAGAAGCCACCACCTAAGAACTAGGTCAAAGTTAACAAGAACGACGTCTTTCACCATGAGCGTAGTCTAGCTTCTACTGGAGGCCTTATTCGCGACTGTCATGGCCAGTGGTGTGGAGGTTTTCTTCAATAGATTGGCAGCGGCTCCCCTATCCTCACCGACTTTTGGGGCGTCCACTCGGGTCTCACTCTAACATGGTCCCTCGGCTACCGCCGTATCATCTTAGAAATGGATTCCTTGTAAGTTATCAATCTTCTCTCGTCGTCTTCTTCCGTTATTGATGTTCCTCATTTTTTGCTGTTAGGTATCCGAGATCTTCAACTGCGAGATTGGGAGGTGCAATTCATGCACGTGCTCCGTAAAGGGAATCAATGCGCAGATCACCTGGCACACCTTGCAAGGATGACGAGACCAGGCACTCACATACTTCGGGACCCGATGATTCTCTCTCTGGCGCTGCTGCACCGAGACTAAATTCTTACGGCGTACTGTCGTGCCATGATTTAGTTAGTTTCTTTTGGTTTTGTCTTCCATTGTAACAAAAAAAAAAAACGTTGGAGGTACATATTCAGCAAAGCTAGTGCCTTGAAATTGTATGTAAAAATTAAATTATAAAATTCTTTGAATAGTCTTTCTTCCCAATACAATACTAGATAGGTTATTCGTGAACCTTTGAACATAAAACTTACGTACCTTGTTTGAGTTTTAGAACTTGACCGTGTCTATATATACACGTTAACACTAACAATATCTTTGTTTTTTCTTACAATTAACGATTGTTATCAGTTATGGTTAACCATACACGTAACCATGATT
The DNA here is from genome assembly GCA_026546835.1 of Erythroxylum foetidum. Taxonomy (NCBI): domain Eukaryota; kingdom Viridiplantae; phylum Streptophyta; class Magnoliopsida; order Malpighiales; family Erythroxylaceae; genus Erythroxylum; species Erythroxylum foetidum. Next base: position 36,949,926 of record JANZLF010000008.1, on the reverse strand, counting down.
ACAAGTGTAAACGTGCATGGATGCAAGGTCTCGCGACAGTACCAATTTCCCATATCGAAGTTGCCTAACTGATGGCTCTACAAGATCAAAAGCTAGCTGAAATATTAAAATATAGCATTGCAAGAGTTCTTAAATGTGTAGATTAAAGGGGAAAAAGAAGTAAAATTAGACATCACAAGTTCACAACTACAAGACAAGAGGAGTTGTTGGGTGTTGAATCTGGGTTGCAATAACTAGGAAACATGGAACCAGAGAGGTTTCCGATAAGACAATTGGAAGACTTTTCTCCGTACACACGTAGAATCCATACACCTTGAGATTAAAAAATAATGCACAGCAAAGAAAATGCTCAGATGGGATCATGAATTGTTAAATACTTTTCAAACTTGCTGATCGAACAGGTTTGGCCGTGTTCCATGAGACATCCCGGCCGATGACTCAAAACCCATTTCCAATTATTCATCACCCAAATTTACTTTTACCAAAAATAGTTTTACTTTTAGTGGTGAGATATATATGTTTTACGCTTCATGAATGGTTTTGTCCTATTTCAACTGCTTTTTGATTGCGTGCATGCACCTAAAGACCAATATAAGCAAATACAACAAATTGATAATGTGCAAGTAAGTGGTGACCTGAGATTGATGATTTTGCTCTCACACTAGTTTTTTTGAATGGCTTTAGGACCGAAAACTTGGCATAAAAGGGTTCCATGTTGACTTCAACCTTTTTCATATATACATCACCAATAAATCTAGAATCCTGAAAGTTTAACTGCTTGAAAATGCAATTTTCATGTTTAAGTAATTTTGTTGGCATATGGCTAAGATTTTTTGTTTAAAAGATAGATATATAGAGAGAAAATATAGATTTTCATATATTGAATATGTTTGTCCTTTCTATATCATTTTGTGTCATAGATTATGATTGAGAATTATGAGTTAAAGAACGTATGTAAGTTCGACATCTAAGGTGGGGGAAGAATTTATTTGTTTTTGTGGATTAATGGTTCTCGTGCAAACTTCATGGATGGAGAGAAATCCTAGAAGATGTTTTGTTTGTTGTGCTCAACGTGGGTAATTAATTATTTACTTATTTTATGGTTTCACTAGTTATCTAACTTTTTAATCTCGAAATTGTTGCTAACTCTTTTATTACTTGATTAATTTGAACATTTTTTATTGCTTGATTAATTGAGTGCAGAATTATAACTTCCTTGCTTTTAAACCATTTTGTATGTAGTTAAAAGTGGACTCCAACAAATAAATCTAAAATTGACAACTTCAATATATATAGATGATCTTTATAGTCAAATTCTTGAATCATCTCACTGATCCTTTTCCTTCATTAGTTTATAAAGACTTTCTTGTGATCCCAATCATCAAGTTCCTAAATCAATCTCACTAACACTTAACTAACTTAGTAAAAGGAAATGAAATACATACCAAAACACTTACCACATAATAGACCAAAACACCAATGTGCATTCATATAAGCATTTAGTTATTCCCATATAATAGGATAAGGCACATAGGCATTGTATAATCTAAAAGTATTTGTTTTTGTGGAATCATTACCTTATACAGATCTTATAGGATAAGGCACATTGGTATAATGCATCTCTAAGTAGAACTTCCTAAAGCTTTTGATCTTGTTTTCCTTATCCTTACATTTGTTTCATCCTAAAAGAAATGGCAACACATAATCAAAGGAAAACCCAATCATGAAAATTAATTTAAGACATATAATTCAATACTTGTAACATTTGATAAGTTATATTGTTTTGTTACTGTTGATTGATGTTCTCCACCCTACAATGCTCCATATCCACGGACTAATCTCTTTCTTTTATTTGGGCTTGAAATAGGTGGTCGATTTGAAAGATAAATAATGGAACAATCAACTTGGGCATCACTTGTAAAATGTATTGTGAAAAATGAAAACAAACAAATTTTAAGGATGAAGAAATATATGAAATGAATAATATTAAACATGTTGAAACTTGTCCTGACACATCTGTCATAAGACATGTTTTTTTTTGTAGTGCCCTTGTTTAAAGCATTTTTGACACATCATTTTCATGCCTCTCCTTGACACCTTATTACCCTTAATAGTACTCTCCTAATCCTCCTTTTTTCCATTCCCCTTTAGCCTACTGAGCATTTTTCAAAGTGGAGGTGGTAATAATGGTTTAGGTTTAGTTCTAGGCCAGGATTTATCTATTTGAACTGGCTCTATCATATATTGATATACCTGTAGATACTTCTCCTTCAAAAACAAATAAGATTCATATTTTTCAGGGTCTTCATTATTGTAAATAATGGAAGCAATGGCATGTGCATATGGGATACTGAACACTTTCTAGCTTTTACAACTATATGTCTTACTCCTCAAGTTGGCAACAAGCTTAACTTTTTTATTTAATCACTTTGAACTCACCAACACCAGTACTCTCAAATTCACAATAATTCACAATCTATGCTTAACTTCTTGTTAATTCTCAATTATGCCTTTATTTTTGGACCAATGTCATCTATCCATTTAGTTGCCATATTCCTATTCTTAAACAATCGTTTCATCACAAGCACTCTAATTTCCTCGAGCATGGTGATAATATTTATACTCTGGGCTTCCATTATACTTCCATTAAATGCTTCACAAAGATTTTTATCCATAATATCACACTTTAATGAAGTGTTGAAAAATGCTCTTGCCCATTTTCCTTTTCGAATTCTTAGAAAATCACTATGATCATTTTCTAACTCCTCTTCAAACTTTCTTAATTTATAAAGTAAGTTAGGTTCGTTAGATGACTTACAACATTGCCACAAAAATTCTTTTCAATTTAAGCCCTTTGTGATTCCTCTTTCTAAAATTGGTATACATGAGTCTTGCAAAAAGTCTCACGTTAGCCCTTGGAAGATACCTATCAAGTCCCTCCATAAGACCCTATTCAGTAAACATTGAAAAATTTAGTAAATTAGTAATAAGAGTAAGCATATCCACAAAAGTATTTGAAAAATCATAGTATACATTTTGATGATCAGAAATCATTGTCGATCCACCTCCATATTTTAAATCCAAGTCTTTCTTTAACAACCCTAAAAACCAATTCCAAGTTTCTAGTGTTTCATTATGAACCATAACCTATGCTACAGGAAATATTTGATTATTTCCATCTCTTCTAACTACTACAGTAAAACCTCTATAAATGAATATTTTTGGGACCTGAAAAATTATTATCTTATACGTGGTTATTAATTTATCGATAAATAAATATTTTATTAATTTATCGATAAATTAACATTTATTAATTTATAGAATAATTTTTATTTTGTACATTATATTTGTTAAATTAAACAATTAGTTTTTCCGTAACTAAGAAAAGAAAATAAATAAACAATTAATTAATGATGGTGCATTGTATCTAAGTTTATTAATCTT
>JANZLF010000008.1:36862578-36877629 GCA_026546835.1 Erythroxylum foetidum | reverse complement strand
GAAAAACTCAAGGGTCGCAAAACCTCTCTTCTCTTCTCTCTTCCTCCACCGTCGGCGCCTCTCTTTTCTCTTCTTCTGTTCTTCTCTTCTTCTTTTCTTCTTTTCTAATCTCTTAACCCTAAAGAATGGGTCAAAGACCATAATGCCCCTCCTAGCTAAGCCCAAATCCATTCCAACACAAGTAAACTTCCCAAAATGCCCTCATAACTTTTACCCATTAATGTTCTCAATTTATCCACACTTAAACCTTAATTATCCCTACTACTCCAAAATAAATCAAATTAAGCCTTAATCACATAATTATCACAATTCATGCTTAATATCATTATAAAAAAACTCGGAGTCTAACATTATTATTCTAAAAAATCACCAAAATCTCATATATTGTGAGTTTATTCATTGTTAGTCGACGTTATAATCAACCACTTACTCACATTGGTTAACTAATGACTTATAGTGGTTGACCAACCGCTTTTTTAGGAAAAATTTCCTTTCTAATAAGTTTATTAAGAAATTAGATGCTTATACTAGTCAACCATTTATGTACATTGACTGACCAATACCCCTCAATGGCTAATCAATATAGTTAATTATGCATAATTTTTTTATAATGGGTTTATTGATCATTTGGTAGATTATATTGGTCAACCAATATAGTTAAATGGTTGACATTTTAAAACACAGTTTTAGCCATTTCAACTTCTTTTTCATTCTTTCTACCTTTAACTTTCCCTATCCTCTCTAAGAATCCATAAAAAACACTTATTGTAGGAACACTTGAGAAGAATACTTCACCCGTTTATACTTTATTTCATATCTATTTAATGCAAAATTCTTGAAGCTCTATTGAAGAAGAAAATTTTTAAGTTCTCTCATATGAATTCTTGACAATATCATTTATTTACATATATTTTCATATCAATTGGATGAGCTTTACGTCTAATTTGTGTTTAGCTGTGATAAATTGATTTTGAACAATTGATGCTACTTTATTTGTAATTTTTATGGTAGGGTACTTGGAGGAATTAGAGTTCAACAAGATTAAAAAGTAGTGGTTCAAGGCATTTAAAACATTGAAGAAGACACAAAAATGACAACGTTGATAGCAACAATGGGAAGGAAAAGCAAGGCAGAAACGATAGCGTGCTTGAAGAGGCTTACAGGTCTAGAATTGAAGAGAAGAACATAAATGACGTAGGAGAGGCGTCTTTTGCAAAGGTTTTGGTGAATGATCTGGTGAACTCTTTCTATAAAGGGCTCTTTCCACATCATAAGCCCTCAATTCATGCCGCAACAAATGGTTCACTTAGAGAATTGAGTCCTAATGCTGCAAGGGACCTACTTCAAAACATGGCTACTAATGACCCTCAATTTGGAGGCACAAGGAGGGTGTACAATACCTCTTCAACTTCTTCCCAAGATATTCTTACTGAAATTGCTACTATGGAAAATCAAGTGGAGAAAAGACTCAATATTTTAAAGAATAATGTGAAGGCCAAGCAACTTAATTAAGTGGGTCATTCTCAAGCTATAGTAGCCGGTTATGAGTGTTATGGGTCCATGATGCATGCCTCTGATAATTGTGCTAGATATGAAGAAATTTCTACCCTCTACTAAAATAGTAATGACCAATATCAAAAGAGGGATTCCCTACTCCATCACCTTTAATCCAAGTTGGAGAGATCAGCCTAATTTTAGATGGGGTGGGGATCAAGGCAACATTCAAGGAAATTCTTCCAATCAAATGGTGTCTAATCAAGGGACATCATCTTCTCTTTTCTAAGGGTAATGAATTTGCTATGATTATAAAGGGCATTTTTGGGATTAATTCAACATTAGATCACAAGAAGACACAAACCAATACTAAGTTAAATGCTATGGGGAATAAGATGGACTCGTGCCTACAAAATGTGTTCTCTAAGTTGGAGCAAATAGAGACTAAACATGAGAACTTGAACACTTTTGTTACTCAAATCTCTAACAACTTAGGTGAACAATAAGCAAAGAGTAGTAGTTCTATACCCTCTAACACAGTGATAAATCCAAAATATTTAAATGCAGTCACACTAAGAAATGGTAACAAAATTGATGCTAAGAAAGTGAGTTTCAAAGAGAATGAAGAGGATGAAGAATCGGTTGATGAGGAAATAAAAGTTGAGTCTCCTCCTGCTAACACTACTCAAGAAATTTCCCAAGCTGAGAAGAAAGCTTCTATTCAATCTGAAAGCCTACAAGAAAAAAGCTAGTGGAGAAGTCTCAAAAACAACCAGTGGTGCAAAATGATGAAGAGGCAGTAACTATCATAAAGAGACCAATGGAGGAAGGATCACCTTCTGACTCCAAAGGTGATGAGGTAAACATTCACTACTTGCCTTTTCCAAATTCTTACTTGGTTGGTGAAAAGATTGTTGACAAGAAAGATAATGATGAATTGTTTGAAATGTTTAGAAAAATTGAGGTGAATGTGCCATTGCTTAAATTGATTAAAAAAATACCTAAGTGTGCTAAATTTTTGAAAGACTTATGCACAAGTAAGATAAAGTATAGGCATAGTGAAGAATCCAACTAGGGTTGAGTGTTAGTGTCTTATTTAAGTCACAATTGCCCATTAAATGCAAAGAACCTAGTCTTACACTATCCCCTGCACCATAGGTAGAACTACTATTTCTCATGCTTTACTTGACTTAGGTGTAGCAATTAATGTCATGCCAACCTCTGCTTATAAGAACTTATGTATTGAAGCTTTGAAAGACACTAATGTAGTGCTTGGTCTAGCATATAGAACAGTGAGATACCCTAAAGGCATTCTAGAGGATATCCTTGTGCAAGTCAAAGGTCTTGTTTTCCCAGCTGACTTTTATGTCCTGGAAATGACTAATGAGCTTCCTTCTAAGAGTACCTTGATTCTAGGTAGGCCATTCCTTCTGACTGCTGAGACTATAATTCATATAAAGAAGGGCCTTATCAATATGGGAATTAGGGATTAAGAAGTGTAATTTAATCTTTCAGAAGCTATGAGCCATGTTATAAAGATTGTTCTTACTTGGGTGTCAGTTTGATTGAATGTCATGATAATGATGTGGAAGATTTGCATGAGACTAATGTGCATGAACCTGATTGGTATAATATAGGTGGAAATCATCCTGATGCACTTGCTTATTTATCCTCCCCCAGTTCTTCTGATTTTTGTGCATGTAAGGGTGATGTACCATGTGTCTACTTTTTAGAGATAAATAGCTAGCTTTTAACTCTACAAAATGTTGATACATCCTTTTGTTTTTATATTAATGCTGATTCTACACTTGATAGATTTAAGGAAGGTGTGTTTCTTGATTTTGCAGGAACTGATGATAAAGGAGTTGTTATGCAAGCTACGAATGTAGTTTCTCCTTCAAGTGGTATTGGAATATTAGAAGAGGATAGTAGTGATCCTGCTACTATTCTAATCCCTTCTAATACCACTCTCACTTTTGATTTACTTTTTTTTTCTATTGATCAAACTGACCCTAATTCTGCTGCTTCCAAGTCATCTGAAGGTGAAACTGAGTCGAGAAGTGGAGGACACATACGTCGCACTGAGCTTATATCCTCTTCCCCAAGCCACATGGACACATCACTTCCATTGAATGTATTTGATATACCAAAGCTGGTTCCTTCTATTGTGCAACCCCCTGATATAGAATTGAAACCCCTTCCCCCTAACTTGAAATATGTCTTTCTTGCTGATGATTACAAATTTTTTGTTATTATTTCCAGTTCTCTGAGTTGTTCTAAAAAAGAGACTAGTTTTTGTGTTGAAAGGTATAGGAGGGCTATAGGTTGGTCTTTAGGGGACATACTAGGAATTGATCCATTGGTTTGCACAAACAAGAACCTTCTAGCTGAAAGGTCCAAGCCAGTTAAGCAACCACCAAGGGGTCAAATCCTCTTATTCATGATGTGGTTAAGAAGGAGGTATCTAAGTTATTAAGTTCGGGGATCATATGTGCCATATCAGACAGTGAGTGGGTGAGCTTGGTATAGGTAGTACCAAAAAAGAGCGGTATCACAGTAGTGAGAAATAAGAGTGATGAACTTATTCCATCAAGAGTTTAAAATGCTTGGAAAATGTGCATAGACTCTAGGAAGCTGAATGAAGCAACTAGGAAGGATTATTTTCCATTACCTTTCATTGATCAAATGTTGGAAAAAAATATCTGGAAAATCTCACTATTATTTCTTGGATGGCTTTTCAGGTTACTTTCAAGTACCGATTGCACCTGCAGACCAAGATAAGACTACTTTTACATACCCTTTGGTACCTATGCTTATCGAAGGATACCATTTGGGTTGTGTAACACTCTGGACATCTTTTAAAGGTGTATGATGGTGATCTTCTGTGATTTATTAGAGCAAAATATGTGGATTTTTATGGAAGACTTTACCGTTTATGGTGATAGGTTTAATGATTGCTTGTTTAGTCTTAAACGTGTTCTTAGTAAATGCATTCAAAAAAAATTGGTTTTGAATTATGAGAAATGTCATTTTATGTAGATAGTGCCATAGTTTTAGGTCATCGCAGCTCCCAAAAGAGGATTGAGGTTAATAGAGCCAAGATTGAAATTATTTCTTCACTTCCTTATCCTACTTATCTAAAATAATTGAGATCTTTCTTGGGGCATGCAGGGTTTTATCAGTGCTTTGTAAAAGATTTTAGTATAATTGCTTTACCCCTTTCTAAGTTGTTGAAAAAAGATATTGATTTTCACTTTGATGATAAATGTAGACATGCTTTCAAAACTTTGAAATCTTTGCTTGTTTCACCTACTATTCTGACTGCACCTAACTGGAGTTTGCCCTTTGAGCTATCTTATGATGCTTCGAACTTTGCAGTTGGTGCTATGCTTGGTCAGAGGGAAGGAAAAATGATCTAGAGTGATAGCCTACGCCTCCAAGGCACTTAACTCTGCTCAGGTGAATTATACCACTACTAAGAAGGAACTTTTTTCTATAACCTTTGCTTCGAATAAGTTTAGACAGTATTTGATAAACTGTTAAGTGATTGTTTTTATAGATCATGCAGCGGTGCGGTACTTGTTCACAAAGCCCTAGTCTAAACCAAGACTACTGAGATGGGCTTTGTTACTGCAGGAGTTCGATATTGAAATCAAAGACAGAGCTGGAGTAGAGAATCATATGGCTAACTACTTTAGACGATTACCTGAAGGCATTGAGGGAGTTGACTCTTTTGATCTTATTATTGATTCTTTTCTTGATTCTGCACTTTTTACCTTGGTGGTTCAAGAGCCTTGGTACTCTAATATTATTAATTACATTGTTGATGATTTTATGCCTCCTTTTATGTCTAAGTTTTAGGTTGATAAGCTGAAGAGGGAGGCAAGATACTATACATGGGATGCTTCAATTCTTTGGAAGCAATGCAATGATCAGATCATCAAATGATGTGTGCCTAACAATGAGATCCACTCTATCCTTGCCTTTGCACATTCTTTATCTTGCGGGGAGCATTTTAGTGCTAATAGGACTTCTATGAAGGTTTTAGATTAAGGGTTTTATTGGCCTACCTTATTCAAAAATGCTTATGTTTTTTGTAAGTCTTATGATAAGTTCCAGAGGTTTGGGATTCTAGGTAAAAAGCATGAAATGCCTTTAAGACCTATGCATTTTTTATGAAATTTTTTATATTTGGGGCATGGCTTTTATGGATCCCTTTGCTCCTTCATTTGGGTTTTCATATATATTACTTGCAGTAGATTATGTTTCTAGGTGGGTAGAGGCGATGCCAACTAAGAAAGATGATGCTTTTACTATTGCCAAGTTTTTAAGTGCTCATATCTTTTGCAAGTACGGCATTTCAAGAGCAATTGTTAGTGACCAAAGAACACATTTCTACATTAGGACTGTTAATTTTTTACTTGATAAGTATGGAGTTAATCATAAGCTAGCTACTCCTTACCATTTTAGACAAATGTGTTGGCTGAAGGCTTCAATCGAGAAGTGAAGCATATGCTAGAAAAGATTGTGAAGCCAGCCTGAAAAGACTAGAGTAAAAGGCTTGAGGAGGCGTTATAGGCTTACAGGACTGCCTATAAGACCCCTATAGGCATGTCTCCTTTCCGGTTGCTTTATGAAAAGTCTTGCCATCTACCTGTGGAGACGAGTACAAATCTTATTGGGCGATCAAGGCATGTAATGCAGACCTTGAATCTTCACTTGAAAACCAGAAATGCAACTCCAAGATCTTGAAGAGACGAGACTTGAGTCTTATGATAACGCTAGAATCTTCAAAGACAAACTGAAAATGATTCATGACAAACAGATTTTTAGGAAAGAATTCCATGAAGGTGACAAAGTTCTAAAGTTCAAGGCTCGATTAAAGTTGATGCCTGAGAAGTTCATCACCAAGTGGGAGGGCCCTTTCAAAGTTACCAAGGTGCATTCATTTGGTACGGTAGAACTGGTGGATGAAGCAACTGGTCATGAGGATCAAAGACCACCTAATCCCACAATTGTTCCCTTCCACCTTTCTCCTTTATTCTCTATTATATCAATGGTGATATATGTCTACTGAGATAGTTCGTAATAACCATGGGGAGGGAACCTTTCCAGTAGGAAGTAGTTGTAGTTGTTTATTTCATTTAGTTATTATTAGTTAGTTTTCCCTTTCTCTTGTCATTTTGCCTACACTTTTTTTTCTTACATCGGGGCCAATGTATAGGCTAAGTGGCAGGGAGGGGTTGCTTTTGCTTAATTGTTTGCCACTGTTTGGATTGCCATTTTATTAACTTTTCATTAGGCACTGCTTGTTGATTGAGCTAAATAGATTGGGTTTTTCTCTTGAGAACAATCTTTGTTGTAATTCCCACCTTCTCACTTGACTTTTTCAATACTTGGGTTTTGTTATCAAATCCTTATTGCATATTTATGTGAACATTGACATGTCAAGGTTTGAATGCATTTTGATTTAAGTAATTTTATTTTTAGTTGATTAGCGTAGTGGAGTGCCTTTGGTGCAGTGTTACTAACCTTGTTGTATAACTTGATTTTAAGGAGGAAAAATCTTAGAGAAAACCTTGTTGGAAGGATTTTTTAAGCCTTACTTTTCTTTCTCATCTTGTGTGATTTCTACTTAGCTTGGTTAGCCTCCAAAACTCGTATAGATTCTTTTTCAAAGCTGCATTAATACCTAGATTATGAGCATGGTAGAAGCATTCATTTCTAAACCCCTTTACCCAAACACAAGCCATTTCAATTGATCTTTGCTTACCCCTTTGAGCCCTTCACTTTCATTCATTCCATTGTTTTTGAACAAGTGTTTTGCATGAGTTACATTATGTTCTTCATGATTAAATATGCATAATTGATGTTGTTATTTTTATCTTCTTGGTTAGGGTATTGCCAAATTTGAAAAAAAAATACAAATACAAAAAAAACAAAACAACAAAAAAAGAAAGAAAAAAGAGAAAGAGAAGAATAATTTAGCCAAAAACAATAAAGTTTGAAATAAGGCATCTCTTAGTGGATTGAAGATTAAAAATTAGGTCTTTAAAGTTGAAAATTGCACATTGTTATTCATTTGATGGTTGCACTTTAGCTCATTTTGAGTTGCTTCTTAATGCTCATGTGATGCATTTATAATTTTTTGTTTCCATTTCATCCATTCATTATCCTTTCATCAACATTACAACCTTACAAAGCCCCCTTGATCATGAATCTATGGTATGTTAGTGGTAGAGATAGTATAAACTTTACAAGCCTATGGTAGATGCTAATCTAGGTGGATTGAGTGAAAATTTCCTTATTTGAGAGATGAGTGAGACACTTGTACCTTATCAGAGATCTATTATGTTTCTTTTCCTTCTATCTTGTTATTTCTCTTATGTTAGTTTCTTTGCACCGAAGCATTCCATGATTGTTGGTTGATTAGGGATAGAGGTTGTTTGAGTTGATTGCATATTCTTGCCTTGTCGGCTTTATGTTTGCTTGCATTGAGTTTAACTGTTGGATTTCTCTCTACTGATAATTTCCCTGGGAGTGCAAAAGGCTAAGTGTGGGGAAGTTGACAAACTCATTTATTTACATATATTTTAATATCAATTGGATGGGTTTTTTGTCACTATAATTGGTCTTTAAGGAATTATTTGATTATTATTTAAATTATTATGCCTTACATCTAATTTGTTTTCAACTGTGATAAATAGATTTTGGACAATTGACGCTACTTTATTTGTAATTTTTATGGTAAGGTACTTGGAGGAATTGGAGTTTAACAAGATTAAAAAGTAGTGGTTCAAGGTATTTAAAACATTAAAGAAGACATAAAAATAAAAACGTTGACAACAACAGTGGGAAGGAAAAGCAAGACAGAAACGATAGCATGCGTGAAGAGACTTACGATTCTGGAATTGAATAGAAGAACATAAACGACATAGTAGAGGCGTGTTTTGCAAAGGTTTTGGAGTGTAGAGTAGACATGGACAAGAATTATTCAAAAATTGTCATATCACACTACAGTAGTGGGGGTGGTGTGTACGTGGTCCTGACGGTGGCATGTAGGTGTGTGTGCATGGGTCTATGGAGAAAAAGAAGAGAAGACAAAAAAGAGAGGGGGCATTGTTGGTTTGGAAAGCAACGTGCGGAGGCCAGTGTGGTTAGCTCAAGTTGGAGGTGTACGTTGTTAAGAGTAGGAGGCGACACGAGTGATAGTGAGCAAACAAAACGAAATAGAATGAAAAAATGGAGAAAATAGAGAGTTGTGCGGCATGCGTTGGCCTGGAGGCAAGAAGAAACGAAAAAAGAATGCAGACGTGAAAAGCAAAAGATCTAACCCATCTTTCCCATCTTCTATGGCTAATCATTAGAGTTCAACATTAACAGTGTTTTTAATGAGTTGCCGTGGCTAGTTCATCCTAATCCTATGATTCAATGGCAATGGCAGGAGCCTGGGTTTTTATAGGGGAGTTTAAACTGCATTTATCTTTTATCCATTGATTATTTAGTGATTCCTAGGTCTTTGGATAACTATTTAATTATTTGGATTTATGTGTGGATTATATCTTTGAATTAGAAGATTTATATGGCTGGGTTATTGTTTTGTAACCAATATTGTGTTGATTTTAGTTCAATTTCATTACTTTGTTTTAGGTCAAGACTTGGTATTGAGATTTTAGTGAATGTTTGGTGATCATGCAAGATGACTTGAATGATTGGATTGTTATATCGGTTGCTAGTATTAATTTTATTTCCTTAATTATTAAGTAAAAATTGAGCATCATTTTTAGTACCCTTAGTTCTATTTTACTATTTTGATGGCAGTAAATAGATTGGGATTTTGGAAAATATTTTTGTAACAATTCAAAGTGGCTCAGTTGTTGGATTAAAAGCTCGGTTATAACTCTTGGTTCATTTGTTTTAACTCCAATATCTGTTTAAGTGATAAATGTCTACAATATTCAATTAGAGGATTGCGTTTATCATTATTAATCACTTCTGCTTTTCTTCTTATTCCATTCACTCATTACCATTTCATATCACCCATTTTAATTTTTAAAATACCAAAAACAAGTCCTTAGTGCTTATTTTAATTCATTGCAAATTTTGGTGGTAATTGATCAAATCAAATTCCATTCTATGGTTTAGGTTACATTGCATTTAGTTACTTAAGAAATTAATATCATTTTTTTAGTTTCTTAAAGAGAACTACCCGAGGTTGCACTATATGCAATCCTTGGTTAAATTTTGAAGTAACCCCAAGGCGACATCGGATCATAGGTTACTCCACTTCTCTTCCATCTCTAGCATTTCTCCTTCTTCTCTAGTGAGTTTCACACAATTTCTTCATCCTACATTGATATTCATCTCCAATTCATCCATCTTTGTTTGGGGTAAACCCTAATCCCTATTTTTGGAATGTTTAGAAATCCATTATTCTTTCTTTCAATTTTTAGTTAATTAGCCCTATTTGCATGCTTTTAAACATGTTTATGCATTAAACTTTATGAGATTGATTTTCAATTGAATAAAATTGTGCACTGGGTGAGTTAGGGCTTTAGAATTGGAGATTTTTCAATTCATTCCATGCCTTTAGTTAAATTTTCAAATTCATGATTTATAGGTGAAATTAAAGGCTAACTTAAGGTTTTTCATCTCTCAATTACATCAGGTTATGTTTAATTTGGTTAAATACAAGCTTTTGAAAAATTTTCTTAAAAATTCTGGAAACTTTTAAAATTACACAAATTTGTGCAATTTTTCTGAAATTGATGGTTTTTTAATTTGATTAGGAATGTTTTTGAGCTTTTTCTGCATTCAACTATTAATTCATGATCCCATTAAATGATTTCAACTTAAGCACTTCTAAGAAATTTCATTCTCATAAAATTGAATCCATTTCATGTCTTACTTTTATTATAGGTGTGATGGCACTTTTCCAAATCTTACTTTGTCATTTTTTACTTCTTCAAAATACCTTTTGATTGTTTGTTAACTTTTCATACATCATAATTCATTTTTTTTACCTTGTTTGATGGATGGAAAATTAAAGTTGGTTAGCTTGAATTTATGAAAGTGTTTTTATTACAAGCAACCTTACAACATTAATAGCCCTACTCACTTAGAACCTCTCTTAGTTACCTTCTTACCCATTATTTAGTGTCCTACATCAACTCCTATGGAAAGAACTAAAGGGAACTTTAATCCATGTCTAGGACACTCACTTGAGGTAGGGTTAATTCTACCTCTTCTAGGACTCAGAGGACTCAAGAGAGATCACTAACTCCTTTATCGCATATGCATCCTTCCACTTATAAGAACGAGTATTTTGATATTCACTCTCCTAATTTTTGGATTATATATCTTGTGAGTTACACAAAAACCATGTTACTTTCCCCTTTTATCTAGAACATTTTAAATAATACAAATTTGTATAAATTTTCATTAATCAAGTTTGGAAATACCTACTTACAAATATTTGTCGAATTAGTTTAATAAATGTTGGAATAATTTGAGGTGACACTCACCTATTCTCTAAAATCCAAGATTTTAATATACATCTCAATAATAATCTTATAAATTAGATTTTAGGCATTCCCATTCCTATGGATCTTACCTAATGTAATTTTTGTATCCACTACTAATTTTTACTTTATGTTGATAGGATCAAAATCATCTTTGAGTTAAGTTTTAGTGAAAAATCTATTAGAATACCCAAAGATGTTTATAGTATCAATGTTATTGATCAATTTCACCATCTTTTTCATTATACTACCTTTAATCATATAGGTTACCAATTATTTAATGGTCAAATTACTCAACTATGTCAGTGATAACAACTACAACCTTATGGCATTGGTCCTAATAAAACCTTTACTTAGTTACTACGAATTATAAGGCTACTACCTCCTAATCATGACATAGGTCTCCACTTAACACTCAATTGGCGGCTACTAAGTATCAACTCACTATATTGTAAGGCAAACATGGTTGTTTTTGAGACATTATAATGCAACATCTTGATGACCTATTTCATTTGATTTTGTCTTGCATTCCTCCTTAAGCTAACCAATTTTTGATGTTTTCTAAAAATGGGGAGAGAAATTTACTAATACTAGAGACAAGGCAGTGATTATATTTAGAGAAAGTGACTTTTGTATTTATGGTAACTTTTGTTTACTTGTTATTTTATACTTGAGAGTGAATTTTGTTATCAACATGTATGGATATTTCCTTTACATTTGATATTGAATATCTCTTTTATTCTTAATATTGAATTATGTTTTATGAATTAAAAGGGAGTTAATCATTTTCTTGACATGGATAATTATGTGTATGCTTAATTTTATCATTGCTCTCTAATATTACAAATATTTTATCATCATCAAAAAGAGGGATATTATTGAACCAAGGGAGGTTTCAATCAATGTTTTGATTATAAAAAAAAGTTAAACTAATGAGTTTGATAACTTGATTAAAAATTGTATAAAAATAAGATGTATCTTTGCATAACTCAAAAAGGTTCTTTATAAAGATGGTAAAAAAAGTTGAAGTTTAGAACCTTCAAAGTGAGATAAAGGAACATCAGGGTCATTATATATTTTGTAATGCCAATTTTAATCTCATTTTGATACTTTGGTAATCTTAAGGCTCACCATAAATAAAATTTTCATCTTACTTGAGTACATAAGTCTTTTCATTCATCAAGAGGTATTAAAGTTTTTATTTTTCAAAGAAAATACTCTTGATCTTTCAAACTCTATGGGGCACATTTTGAAAAATTTTTAACTATAACTTCATTAAACAAGTCAAGTTTAAGCATTTAAAGTTTTTAAAATATTATGTTTCGGGGGATTAGATAAGCAATATAGGTTAGTGGTCATCCAATGCAAGTTAAATGTATAACAAGGGTGCTTGTAGACACATTGATCAGCCACTATGGTAATGTGATCGCCAATATGCCCTTCTGGTCAACCACTGTGCAACTGATAGTAGATTTTGTGTATTTAGTTCACATTGGTTGATCAATATGACCTAATGATCGACCAGTATGCTAGAACTAGCCATTGTATAACTAATTGTGTGGGTCCCAAATCCCTATAAATAGATACTTTCTCATTATTTCTTACATTGAAAAGTAGTTGAGCGTTTTATAAACATATTTGTAAAATGTTTACCAAACATTAGTCATTCATTGTCTCATATTTGTATAAGTAGCCTCTTTCAAGTTATCAAAGTGATAAAATGAGATATTTTAAGTTGTAAGCTTTAATTGGGGTTTTATTATATTATATTTTAGTTTGTTCTAAATAAAATTGAGTTTCCTATTGATTGTGATGGAATATTGCAAAACAATTCCTCTTTGTCGATAAAAGATTGTAAAAATTTTATTCTTTAACTTGAAAAAAAAAGATATAGTGGAGTTCCATAAAGAATCTAGGAAGTGGACATAGACAAGGGTTGTTTTTTGTACTACTAAAAATTGGTTTATGTTTCTCTTCTCTCTTTTATATTAATGTTAAATGTGTTGCTAATTTTTATTATTTTATATCATATTTTCATCTTTTACAATGTATGATCATTAACAAACTAACTTAGTAAATATTTCATTGTAATTTATCAACACTCAATTTAACTCCTTTTGGGTGCCACTAGAGATTAATAGTAATGTGTGTCCTTTGAATTTTTTAGCATATTAACTTAATAGGAGGAGATGCATGTCACTTAAAGATAAGCACTGGAGTTTTCTTTTAGAATTTTGAAGCATAGGTGAACTTTGAGGATTCAAATTGATTGAATGTATAATGTTCAGATTTTATAATAATTCTCTTTCTATATAAATTATAATTAATTGATTAATTAAATTTTATTTTTGTATTAAAGGATGCAAATTGGATATTGTAGCTAAGATAAACTTGAAACTAAATTTTTTTTACAAGTCATAGAGTTTACTATAAAATATGATTGCATAAAGTTTAATAAATAAAACATAGGCACATTCTGTCAAGAATTGATGGAAACAAATGTCAATATAAGACTTTGATAAATCAAACATGAGCGCAATTTATTAAAATTTATACTTAGAGAATTGAACCTTAAAAAGATATATTCATTAAAGTTATTTTTTCTTATCCTTTTTAGAAGGGATATGTTGATTCCTAATTTGAATGGAATTCATATTTTTATTTAGATATATGGATATATTTTTAGGGAAGATATCTTATTTGATTAGAAAGATAGAGTCATATCTTTGGGATACTCTTAGTGATTAAAGGGCAATATTCTTCATTGTCAATATATATAGGAAGGCTTTTTTGTAAAGGCAATATATAATATTCTCCTCTTCTTTTTCATCATGGGATAAACTTTTTATATAACCATGAGTAACTAATTTACTTCTTTTATAGTTAAGGGATAATTAAAGTTTCCTTCCAAAGTTTATGAGATCAATTTTTTTTTAAAAAAAATGAATTGAGGTATATTATAGATGAAACTAAGGGGAGCATTGCAATGAGTTCGAATTGATAAATCAAACATTTATATTACAAACATATGAAATTAGTTAAAATGTATAAGATGACATAAAGAGAAAAGAGCTAAGTTATGTCACAAACCCCATCTGCGTTGCATGTCAATCGAAAGAGTATGTTGTAATTGTTTAGCATAGTAGCATTCACGGATCTGATTCACTATGTTGTCTGCAACCATGTATTTGTCAGTTTTCTTATCAGTGAATGGTAAGGGTGAAGGCTACTTTATGGAGTGAGGCATTTGGCTGTCCTATCTTGGAATGTCTAATGATCCAATGAAGTGAATGATCCCAGTTGTATCTACAGGTATTTAAAGGCAACATATGAAGAAGACGACTCCAAATCGCTTTGGAGTCATTGCATATAAAAAAGATATGGTCCCTGTCTTCCACTGCCCTGTTGCATAAGACACAAGTGTTGTCAGCTACATTACCATGCCATTGGCTTACGGTTAGAAGCCAACTTTTGATTGCTATCCAAGTGATGAAGGAGGCTTTGGGGTTGATTGTATTGCGCCACAAAAGATCAAACCATGAGACAGGTGGAGAGGGGCTGGAGAAAAGGTGGTAACAGGAGTGATTAAAGAAGAGTTGATTGTGTTCCAATGTCTAGATTATAGTGTCGTCATTAGCAGTGGAAGATAAGCTGGGTCGATGCTCCGAGAGAGTTGTAAAACCCCTGAACTCCCCTTGCCGTTCACTATTACTTGGTGATGAAGAGGTAGACTATTCCTCATTGTCTGAAAGTGAGGATGCTTTTTAAGCGGACTGATATCGAGTCAGTTATCAAACCATAGCCATGTCCTTTCCCCGTTTCCAATTAGGTGTTTTATGTGTGGATAAATGTGTTCCCGCATCTTCATCATTTGCTTGGTGATAGGAGAGCCTGCTGTTGGGAAATCAACTTTTGCCAAAATTGGCTAATAGCCATTGATCCGTAGAGCATTACTGTAGGTATAAAGCCTCCACAACCTCTTACACATAGATACTTTCTGCAAAGTTGTTATCGAAATGATCTAAAGACCACCTTG